>WBMY01018752.1:723144-806531 GCA_013397315.1 Donacobius atricapilla
AAAAAAAAAAAAAAAAAAAAGGCAAGGGAGTTTCCCTTGCAATCAAACATGAATTTTCGGTCTTCTAAATACGTGTCTAAAATTGTATTAATAGAAACAGAAAATCAAAACTTTTCAGCTGCCTGTTTCAAAAACACCTGCAAAAATACTTCATTCTCCTGCTGTCAGAATCAAGTCTGATACTCTAATCTTTTCTTCAACTTTAAACAAACAAGTCACATTTCTCTGTTTGTTTAGTGTTTCAGCATACGTGGCAAATAAATATCCTTTTGGCTTCAGAGTTTCCAGGATAGCTGAAGTTTTTCCTCTCCTTCAAACAGAATTTTCTTGCTCCAGATGTGGCAAGACCCCTACCAGTTGCCAATTTATCACACAATGAACAGCAGAAGCACAGATCCTTGTCATATTTTATCCAATTTTGCCAAATATGTAAGTTTTCCATTGAGGAAACTCAAGTCAAGTGTTTTTCGTGGAACCAGATTACAAAAATTACGACCAAAAAGCCTAATGTTGAACTGCTAAAGGTTTCGAAAGTACTGAGCTTAAGTTAAAAGGAGAAACAGTGCCCCTTTGAAAATCCTCCTGGCTTGGCTTTCTTGTCCACTCTACAGTCCTGTATCTCTATCATGCTGCATAAAGCTTTAATTCCTGAGATTTTAAACTTGAATTACCTATAAAAGTTTAAACCATAACACAGAACCTGGGACATGTGGCAAGATGCTGCCAGGAGACACCAGTATGTGCTGCAGGAACTGATGCAACCTTAGAGGGGTTTCTGCAACAGCCACAAAGAGTGCGCAAGAACGTCCATATCAAGCCAGGAAGAATTAATCTTTTTCAATTTATCTTAGTCACATCTACACTTTCTCCTCGGAGTGTATTACTTATAGAATATTTGAAAGTAATTATTACTTGAGGAAGTCCACTCCAGTTGACTTTTTCTATTTATTCTTAAGCTTTTCTAAACCAAGCCAGACCAGGGTGTGTGGAATGGCTCAGAGACCCAGAACGGGAGGACACCTGCACAGGAATCACAAGTCAGAGCAAAAGAGACCACAGCCAGCATGGCCTATGCTCATATGACAGTCACATCCTGGGCACAGCCTGGAAATAGCACCAGACCCCCTCTCTCTTCTAGAAAAAGTCTGTAGAAGAACACCCAAACTGCATCTGACATGGTTTAGCATTGAAAAAATATTAAATGACATTTTTACCGACAAAATAAGTAAGATAAATTTGTCGTCTCCAGAATCTGATGCCTACAGACAGCTCTCCTCGAGCTTCCTTTTTCTGGAATGTCAAACCCAAAACTACACTGTTGATAGCCTGACACGAGATAAACTGGTTTGGGAAAATCAGGCACGGATTAGGAGAGTTACCACAAGCAATTCTCAGTTACCACTCAGAAAGCCATCACAACCCTCCTGAAAGTAGTATTTGTTAAGGTCTTTTTAAAGGCTTTACAGGTGCTGTTATTTATTTTAGCTCTGTTTTCACCCCTCCTTCCCAGATATTTCTACAGAATGTCATGTACTGTAGGTTGCTTTCTCCCCCATGGCAGCAACAACTCCTCTGAAAAACATCAAACAAGTATATGACTTACCATATAATTGCTATATGCATGATCAAACATTTCAAGCACTTGATTTCTAAAAAAGAATAAAGAAAAAGCATTAGTGGTCTGTCTCCTAATGGCCTTTAATACACCATCTTACCTGTATCGCACTTTCATATCTGAATGTCAGGCACAGGTCCTCTACTAACATACTCTACTCAAGTAAATGAAATATAGAATAATAATTTTTCTTGATTCAGCTACTCTTGTCCACTCCAGAAAGGAAAGACTCTTTCTTCACCTAACGTGAAATTATTTGGGGATCTCCTTGCAAGCAAATACCAAAGAAAACCCTTACATTTATTTCATATGTTTGAAAGGACAGAAGAGCTTCTATATATAAAAACTTCCCCCCAAAATATTGTTTTTTTAAGACACAGCACTACTTCTGATCATTCCTAACTGTTTCACTAAGGAGCCCTGCAAGGAAAAAAGGATGCTAATTTCTACCATCAACATAATTCACAATCTCTGCTGATAAGACCGAACATAAAAGAGCCAAGAACATCACAATTATATTGTAAATATCCAATTTAGTTCAATGACAGGGAAATTCAAGAAGTAGTTTCAAGTCATCAAGTGCATTAAGGTATCAAAAGAGCAGAGGATGGTGCTTTTCCCAGGTGCCTCTCAGGTATCAGCAGGCAAAACCCCAGACAAATACACAAAGCTCCTGGGTGATGCAGCACACAGAAAATTGCTTAAAACTTACATTTACAGAAAAACACAAACCGCAGCAGGACATGGCCTGCGCATGCCAGGGGCATCAGATGGTATTTTAAGTGCAATGCAAAAATTTTAAGACAAATTGGGGAAGGAAATTTCAACTCCTTGTGTAGCTTTATGATGAAAACATATAAAAGACTGCACACTCGAATTATCCTGAGAACCCAAGATGGAAAAACCCCAGTGACTGTAAACGCTGGAGTTAAATATCAACTTATACCCGACAGCCGGACTTGATGATTTGAAGGCCTTTTCCAACCCTAACAACTCCGTGATTAACAACTGTGAGAGTATCCACACTGTTTCTCCAGCAGATTTTTTGCATTACTGCTCTGTACAGCTGACCACTGGCTGGGAAGAGGACAATGAAACTGCCCCAGTAACATTCTAAGACAAAGTACGCTTGATTGCAAATTTGTTTAAAAAAAATCCCACTGCATGCAGGAAAATGTGTTTCCACACACGTTGTAGTATTTACCCTTCAGCTAAAAACTACAATAAAAGAATCAGCCTCTTACATGTAGACGCACGGGGGACCGAAGCAGCTGAGGGTACATACAGGAACTAGGCAAAACACACGTAAACATTTACCTTTTTTATGACTCCCGCACTCTCACAGAGGCACGGCCATAATTAAACCGCGTGGAGATTTAGACTTACCTCTGAGCACTTTCACCCCTAGCTCCACGCAAGCCCTGGCTGAAACCGCCACGGCGAGCTCCCAAGCACGGCCGAGTTCCAAGTTCGCACAGCACATGGCTTGAGCCCACAGCGCAGACGGGGCCGCGCGTCCCCAGGAGCTGACCCGGCCCGGAACAGCAGCCGGGCTCCAACACGGCCGGGCACGGATGCCACGCGGCCCCGGAGCGCTCGGGGCGAGAGGGAGGCACAGAGGACGCCGTCCCGCAGCTCCGCANGGGGCGTAGCCAAGGAAACGGCCTCGCGCCGCAGCCGCATCCGGCACCGCCCACCCCGCGCGCGCCGCCGGGCCAATAGGGGAGCGCGGCGCGGGGGTCACGTGCGGCGGCAGGGGACGCGTAACGAAAGGGTCGACGTGGACAAAGGGGGAGAACTACAGCTCCCGGCGTGCCCCGCGCCCCCTCAGGCGCTGCCCGGAGCGGCTCCGAGCGAGCCCCGAGCGCGCCCCGAGCGCGGAGTGTGCCCGGAAATCACGGGGTGGTTCCGCACGGAAGGGGCCGTACGGATCAACTCGTCGTGGGCAGGCACGGGATTGGAGCCCCGTCCAGCCTGACCTTGCACACTCCCCGGGATGGGGCAGCCACGGCTGCTCTGGGCACCCTGTGGCAGGGCCTCCGCACCGTCACGGCGAAGAACTTCCTAAATACGCCATCTAACACTCCGTTTGAAGCCGTTCCCCCTCACGCTGCTCGCCGTGCTCCTGTAAAAACTCCCTCTCCGTTTTGCCCGCAGGCTCTCCTCGGGCAACGGAAGGAAACACCTCCGTCACTCCCAGCTGCCTGAGGGACATTTTAATAAAATCCCCCAAATTATCACACACTCACAAAAGCAGCCTCCCAGCAATGGAAGGGGAGAGCGTCTTTATTTCCATGCCAAGCGTTTGTACAAAGTTCCAAGCAAATACAATGTGTTTCACGTCCTGGCCTTTACCAGTGGAAAGCCCATGGAATTCCGCACCCCAGCCCGCTCCCATCAGGGCACCCGACTCTCGGCCATGGGCCGCGAGAGGCGATTTATTACAGTTCCCAGTTTGTGAAGGCAACTGCAAGAAAACAACAAAAACGATGGAATGGGTGCGTTATAATTTCTGATCAGTGGTCCCATGTAACCTTACAGATCGCTGAGCTTTTCCCACCAAGTTGTCCCTTCTAACCAACTGTGGTAAAGACTAGAAAAGCACTACTGTATCCATTTGCAAACGGGCATAAAATGCCCCAAACCAGGAAAAAAAGTACCCTGGCCATGAGGAACTGCAATTTAAATTGCAGAACTAGGCAAGGTACAGGCTGAATCTTCCCCATCCTTACCCATCTCACTGGTGAAAAACATCTGAGCATCTGCATTCAGCAACACAACTCATAAGAAAATATTACCCAGATCTAGGCCTGCCATATAAATAACTCCAAAATTACGTATCTCCAAAATTAGTATCCCATTATGGGAATACTTACGCAAAATGCTCCCTGTCCAGATGTATCCAATTCATATTAGAATGAATTAGTTTCCTTTTGCAGGAGGCTGCAGTCTTTTTTGCTGCCATGCTATTTGTCTTTCATACAAAAAAGTATTAAAACCCCATCATGTCCCCTAATTTTAGCTTAAAAAGGCTGCTTGCTGCTGCTTAACTCAAGCACTTCATAAATTTGAAGTCACTTAGCACTCAGTACCAATGAAAAATAGTTAACGATTTGTAAAAATGAAGCAGCTGACAGTGAAATAACCAATGATTTGTAAAAAAAAAAATTGCTGGCAGTGGTTTGTATGTTTACAAATTAGTATTTTTGCATGAAATATAAGGAGGAAATGAGTCAAAATACTTCTGCAAGGAAAACATCTGTGATCTTTACATTTCCATACCACAGTAGGGCTTCTAGAATAAATAGGAACTGCATTTATTTTACTGCAGTGACAGAGCAGTTAATCCAGTTACTCAACAAGGTTCCTTCCTTGCACAGTATTATTTGCCTGTTCCTCTAGTGTAAATTTTCTGTTAGCATTAAAGAATATTTTGATAGCATTAAAAGACTTTGCAGAATTTGCTGAAGGCAAATGCTAACACATATTATACACCCGGGACTTTGTTATTTCTTCCCGTGTCTTTATGGGCATAAATCCTGCAGTCCTTGCTGCAATTATAGTTAAACTTTGCTGTCCCGCACTGTATGACATTCAGAAACAGGCTCAAAACATTGGGCCAGAATTTCAAGGTGCCTTAAACTGACCTCCAAAGTGAGGTCTTGCATTTGAAAGGCCAATTTACTAAAATACTGGCTTTCATCTCCAAGCTTTTCTCTGCAGACTGAGACGCAAAGAACACGTTTAAGCAACTCTGTGCCAAGATCATCGCTTGATACAGATCATGTGTATGAAAGCAACTGTCTCATTTTAATAACTGCTTTTGTGATGTGATTCTGCCCTCCAAAATCTAAGCACATGTAGAACTACCCCTGGCTGCCTGTCACTTCAGTTAACATCTGCATTAGAAATTACATGCAATGATTCCATTATTTCACAATTATTGCCACTTATTACATGATTTCCACACCTAAAAAGGTCTACAGACCTGAGTAACTCAGTGTGACTTGGAATGGCGGGACTCAATATTCTCTATGAAACAGCTGTAAGTGAATCTATTTTATGGTGGGATTTAAACCAGAAAAAATCTGTCTAATGGTTATAGTTATTGTAAACATTATCTTCTCTCCCTTCCATAAAACAAAACAAAATAGCCATAAAGTGCTCTGGAAGGCTAAATAACCCCGAAGTGCAGAGTAGGACTGAGAAACCTGCTCCCATACTTTCCCCTTTTTAAATACAGCAATAAGAGAAAAAAAAAAAATCATCCGAATATTTGTTTGTTTTTGATATCTGACAAAACTTGAAAATAATTAAGTAATCAGTTTGCAGACTTTGCACAGTGTGGCTTTTCAGCAATCTACTAAATCAACTATTTGGTTCTGTTGACTACTAAAAAATGTTTTTACTTCCTGTATACTGCATGCAAATACTAAAAGCATCCTCGAGTATGTATGTACCAACCACCAGAATCAGAGCAGTATTTGTCAAAACCATGCACTTAAAACCAAGAGGATCCCTAAGAACAGCTAAGTTGGTAAAATAAGTTGATGATACTTGGGCATTTGAAGCATTCAGTGGTCACATTTTCAGAGTTTTTCTCTAGCTTTAAAAGGGAGCAGATTTGAAGTGAGAGATGAGGTTCCTCAGCAGTAATATGGTTTTAACCAAAAGGAAACCCATCACCCATCCCTCTGAAAGGGATTCGTGGGAAACCTGCCGCAGCTGGGGACACCGCAACAGAGCACATTTCCTCCAGCCCCGACCTGAATAATTCGCAACTGAACAGGGACTGCTGGAGTAAATAGGTCCTGTAGGGCTGGGCTGAAAGCTGCTTTTTACTCCTCAGAGTTTTGCTGTGCAGAACCATCTTCTGGGCGTTCTTCTGGGAGCATGGCTTTCCCTCCCGCGCTTAGAATTCCCGCGTGTGAAGGTGATTGCTCTCCGGGCTCCCCGTCCCGCCCGCCCGGCTCTGTGCCTGCCGTGCGCTCTGCCGCGGGCTGCCCCCGGCGCTGCTGCGGCACCAGGGCCACCGGCTCCAGCAGTCCCGGGCCCGGGTTCGCCCGATCCAGGATGGGCACGTCCCTCGCGGCTCCATCTGCAGCAGGGCTCGGAAAGCAGCTCTGTGTCCCCGCCTCCCCCAGGACAGCGTGGCTGTTCCCCGTTCCTTCCTCCCCGTGCAGCCTTTCGTCTTCCAGCGCATTTCCCGTGTGTTGCTCTGCCTGCACCCTCGCACCTCCCGCCCCCGTACACCACACACCTGGCTCGCCCTGCACCTCTGCCTTTGCCTCCTGCGGCGGAGCCGAGCTCTCCACCAGCCACGGTGCTTGTGCCCCCCTGGGCACGCTCTCTACACTCCTGCCATCTGTCCCCAGGCTGGCGGAGGACGCTCGCTCCTCCTTCAACTCCACACATTCTGCTGCATCTTCACTCCTCATCTTCTGGCTCGCCTGAATTTCTGCCACACTCACTTCGCTCAACTCGTAGTTCCCATTATGGTGCTCCTGCAACTTCAGCAGCTCACCCTCACAGACCTCCTTTATGTTCTCAGCTGGAGTATCGGCTGGAATCTCAACTGTCAGCATCAGCAAACTCCTTATCTCATTCACATCATCGGGGGATTTACATCTCTTTTCCTGCAGCTGGCTTTCTTTTTCAGGACTATCCCCAAACCCTGCTTTCCCTGTCTTTTCATCCTGAGAAACAATCTTTGTCTCAGTATTCTCACCACTTTTTTTTTTATTATCCCCTTCAAGCCCTGTTCCTGCTGCATTTTCACTCTGAGATAATTTTTCCATAATTTCATTTTGTACCTTGCTTTTCTTTTCAGCACTCCCTAAAATCTCTGTACCTGTTACACTCTCAGGTGGGAAAGTGAGCTTTATCTCAGAAACTTTTTCCTGTGCTGTGCTTGCTTTCTCAGTGCTGCTTACAGACACAGTAGCCATTACTGTTGGACTCTCTGAAGTCACCTCTTCCTCTGCTGCACCTTCAGGTACCTTAAGTTCTTTTTTAGGGCTGGCTCCAAAATTTTTTACTGCAGTGTCAGTCCCAGAAGCTACTTTTTCCTCCACAGCTTTTTGTTGTGCCTTGAGTTCTCTCTCAGTGCTCACTCCACACTCTGATTCATCCTCCAACGTGCTTCTTCCCTCTGCAACTCCTTGTTTAGCGTGGCCAGCCGAAGGAGACTCCTGTTTGTCACCAGTGTCAGCCACCGCTTCCCTCCTGCTGGCCTGATCCCCAGCTGCACTAACAGAGGCGCCTGCCTCTTTGCCTGGTGACTTTCCCTCATCAGCATCCTTCTCCCACACGATTTTCCCTGTCACGACGAGCGTTTCGTCCCTATGGCTCTCGGTGTCCGAGCCCTCGGCTCGGGCAGCTGTGGGCACCTTGGCAGGGGTGCCGTGTGCTGATCCCGTGGGGGTCCTCAGCTCCGTCAGGCTGGACACGCTCTCGCAGGGCACGTTCAGGTTATCCTCAAACAGGTTGTGCTTCCTCAGAACGGCAGCTTCTTTGATCACTGAATAAAACAGAAACACCAGACTGCTTTGGGAAGGCTGACAGAGGCACAGGGAAGAACATACAGTGCTTTCCCAAGTTTATGTTGTACATTTTGATATTAAAGACAACACTAATGTTCATTTTCAGCTTCATTTTAGTTCACATTTCTTTTCTGGGAATGGGGATTTTGTTTTTTGAATAATGGCACTTTAGTATTGACCTAAGCATTTCTGAGCAGAGGACCCACATTGCACCAGAGTAATGCTTCAGTGCAGAAGGATTTACATTGCATATGCCGATAAAAGTGTGCTGGTTACAATTATTATACTGCTGTTTTGGACCAGGAATGGCTATGGTCTGTGAAAACATCCTGTGCAGTACATCTGCTTGTCTTTTATCCAGGGGACAGACAGACAGGCACATATAGAGAGATAGAAGTATTTTATAAGTATTTTTTATATATATATATAATATTTATTAAGAATAGTTTTGTTTTCTGACACAGAAGGAGAGACATCTGCAAGGAGTACCACACTGGCATTAGTGAGTACTGGAAACTGCATCCAGCAGTTAATTTCATTTGAGGAAATTAATCTCTGTTGCCATTAGTCTTTGCAATTCTCTTAGCCTTGCAATTGGCATAGTCTTACCGTTTAGTCATCCCCAAACCTTTACAAGTAAGGACAGAATTTTCTCCTTGGCCCTCAAGGGAATTGAGGTCAAGTGAAGTTGCCATAATTATATTTTGTTAGAAAAAGGCTTGTGCCAAGCCATCACTCTTGAGTTCCATGGGTTTAGTAAAGCTGTCCCATAACTCAGATTTTAGGGCTTGCAACACAACTTCAGTGAGCCAAATGAAAAAAACACTGTAGGGATGTAACCACCAGTATTGGAGAAAGTGGGACAGGAACAGCCAGGTGAGGACTCTGGGAAGCTCTGAGGGAACAGTTCATGGGCCACAGGCTGCAATATTATTCCTGTCACCTCAGGAATGCTCTCACCTTTCAGGGCCTCTTCGAGCAGTGTCTGATACAAAATCTCCTCATACACGTTCTCTACTTGGATCACACTTGTGTAATCAGCAAAAATGTACTGCTCGTATCTCTGCAGCTCCTGGGCAGGTAGGGAAGAAAGAAACAGATGGAGAAAACTGAGGGATTCTGAGTCCTACTGCAACCAAATAGCTTGGAGAGGCCACGGAGCAGGTCTTGCAACACCCCGTGACAGCTCCTGGGGTGCACTGTTTGAACTATGACTCCATGAGCCTCATTCCACAATCAATTATGTACTTATCAAACAGGGTTCCTGCAGTGCAATCACAGTTAAAAGCACTACAGATCACTGCCTGCTGAAACAAACAGCTGCTGAGGAAATGCCTCACAACTTGTTTGTCCAAGGAAGCAAATCCATGGTGCACGGGAGATGAGGGATTTGGTTTTGTTTTTCTAATAGGTGTGTTGGACTTTGAGCTCACTGATTTATACCCAACAGGCTAACTGAATCATTATCTATCATCAAGCAGCTGCTTGGTGGTCTATAAAAAGTAAATTAAGTGACCTCTGCCCACTTCTAGAAGAGACACCTACAAAAATCACCTGGAGGTTTTCAAGTAAAAGGTCAGGACTTGGCAGGACCTGTCAGCTGTGCCACACCTTAGCTTCTAGAGCTGGCTGCTCATTTCTGCAGAGGCACAAATACAAAAGGCTGGTGGAAAACTAAACAGAAAGGGCTTGTGGGAGTTTGCTCCACCACTGCTTCCTCTGTGAAAGAGACATAAGGTGTCTGCACACATATTCCAGGTGATAAAATGATTGTTCCTGGGCACAAACACCCTGTTTTGAAGGCACTGCTGATGCTCTACATGAGACTATTACTTGGGGATCCTAAGGAAAGGAGAATGATGTACAGAAGAGACTGATTTAAAATATATTCTTGAAGTTGTAAATTTTAACAATCCCCACACAAAGACTCGCAAATGTAATTTGGCAAAACACTTGGTTTTAAACTTGCTTTTGAAACTGAAACAAGCTGGGCATAACCAAGAGCAGCACACTTGGGGTGAGAGCTCAAAGCCAACGGGAGCAGATGAACATCCATGGAAACAGAAGGGCAGGAGGCCAGGATGGCTCGGGCCAGTCCCCTTTCAGCAGGCACAGGACAAGGCAGGAGGGTGCCCAGGGCTTTCAGAGGGTTCAGACTATTCATTCTGGGCCTAGGTGAACAGAATTCCAACCAGCCCCTGCTGCAGCCACACAGATACCACCTCCAGCAAACTGGTGTTTGTTGACTGAACATGCCCTGTTTGATTAGGGAACAGAGATGGTCTCTGTGATTATTTCCTGACTGTTGTGCAGCCCTTGCACTGAACACCACCAACAGCAAGGGCTGTCTCTTGCTGAAGGAGTTCAGCACAGGCTGGGCACAGTCCTGGACGTGCCTCTGGGTGCTGCTGCAGAGGAATGAACACAAGGCGCAGCTCATCCCTGCATCCCAGCTGTACAGAAGAGCTCAGTTTGAGGGACTTCACATCTCTAGGGAAGGAATGAACCAGGGATGGGCAAAGGACTTCAACGGCCTTTGAGAAAGCCAGTTGTATACACAGTGTCCCTGAGTCCTGAAATCTTCCTTGGGTTCCACACCTGCCCAACCCATGAAGTGGCAAATCTAAGCACTAGGAAGGCAGGAAATCTGCGCAGTTCTCTGAGAGCAAACTGCCTGACAGTGTTAAGGAATTACTGCCAAGGTGCTGTTCTTCCCCTGCCTTTCATTATTGTTTTTTGAGGTTTTTAGTCACAGACACCTACTGGTTTGCATGTTGAAGCCAGTGTCTTCTGCATTGTGGGCAAGGTAATCTGCACCAGTGCCTCTTGGAATATCTTCTTGCGGATGGTGCTGCTGTCGTAGTCATATTGCTGCCAAAACACACCAGAAAGAAACAAGCCCACGCGTGCCTGGGGTTATTCACCACTCCCACAGGGAACTGGTTCTTGTCAGCCTGTAGCTGCTGCATCACAGGTGCACAGGGGTTTGAATGGCCACGCAGGTTAGTCCAGCTTCTACAAAATCACCTGAAAATCTACTGTTCTGGGATCTCTTTCACTTCTTTCAGCTCTTAGGCTAGAAACAGCCCCCGACTGCCCTCCCTGGGTGTTTCAGCACTGCCCTTTCTGAGAGTAACGAATCCTAGCAGCAGGCTAATTATAAGGTTAATTAAAATTTATTTATTTTATATAGCACATATATTAATGTTAATATTAATACATGTGCTATATAAAAGAAATATAGCATATTAATAATCTGATTTACCTATCATTAAAGGGACTGCATGTTCAAATACTTTCATAAGTGTCTGCCCAGAACTAGGTTTTATCCCCCAAAAGGGCAGCTTTGCTAAGTGCCACCAAATCAGTATTTTCAGCTGGACAGTAAAAGCTTATCTTCTTTCAAATACTGAGGTACATTCACATAAAATATATTCTGTTTCCAAAAAGGCAGCCTGCAAATGTGCTACATGATTTACCTTCAGCACTCTCAGCTTGACTTTTTCAATGGTCGTTGCAACCTTGGCTGAGTCTGCCTGGTGGCTTGGAGAGAACAACTGCTCAAAAGTATAAACTGCATTCTCCATCAGCTAAAAATAGTAATTAAAAAAAATCTGTTAAAGACCAGTAACATCAAATTCCTGCAAACATGAGAAGTGTAACTGTTAATTTAAATTGTGTTTCTGAGAAGGTGCTCTGAAGAGCACTAAAACGCTGCAATAAATAGATAAAATTAAAGCTGTGGTATCATTCTCATGCTGTCCCAGCTTTCTTGTGCAGATCTGATCGCATGTCACCACCCAAACTGATGGTGACAGAGGCAAAATGTAGAATTGATTATCTGTGTATACGGACCACAGACAAAACTCATTATCCCTAATGAGAAGAGTCCCATTGACTTCTACCATTAATAAATAGTATTTAATACTACTGCACATAATTTCCAGAAGCTTTCATTATAATACAAATAATAATCAGCAAAAATCACACGGAGTGCAATCATTTCTCACAGAATTATGCTAAGCTGGCATTTACCATATTTTCATCGTATCATTAAGAATATTACGCCCCTACTCTGAAGATATTTCAGACAAACCATTCTGCAAGCGGTAATTGAGTCTATTAAATGAGACTTTGCCTTTTCTTTAGCTGTTCCCATTCAAATTTTAACATTTTCTTTTTGGAGGAGTACAGGGAGATATGCAGGGGGGCCATTCCTTCAGCTGGTTGAGCACCATGCTCCCAGCCTTCCTGAAATTGGCCACTAGAGGATGCCAAGCTCCCAAGGCAAGGAATTCTGCTCCACCCTCCACCCGAAGTACATTTTAGCCAAATACTACACCAACACAGACATGTCTGATTTTACATATTTATGAAATAAACGTCCACGGACAAAAAGGGAAACTACACAATATTTTTATGAGTAAAATACCAGCCTTTTAAAGAAGAAGATGCAAGAACAGGGTGTTTAGAACAACTCATGGTGTAATTTAACTTATTTCTGGTTAATTTTGACTTATGTTCTGTTCAGAAAAAAAAAGACCTCTTGGTTTATATGGGATTTATTTTCTGTCTACGTCGTTGTCTTGACTCATGGTTTTCACTAAGTGAAAGACATTTTATTTGGCAACATTTTGGAATGGTACCCCCTGAAAGACCCAGACATGAAATCAGAATTTTATTTTTGAGTAATTCCTTGGCTGCTGGTCCTGGCTGTACTCAGAAGAGCTGCTTTTAGGAAAACCCTATCCCAGCACTGTCCACTTGTTTTCCATGTTCATAACTCACTCCATAGATCTGGACCAGCTCCATTTCACAAGGTTACAGAGCAGATTAATAAATTTCCCAAATACAGATTAAAATCACAGGGTTCAGTTTAGAGCTCCAAGGCCAAATGTGCCTTGTGATCTGGCAACTGAAATCAGTCCGCTGGCCAACTCCTCAGAGACTTCTGGCCAGGGATCCAGGAGGAATCCAGGCAAAGCAGAATTATAGCCTATACCAACACACACAAGAGGGGACAAAGAGGTAGAGTTCAGTTTTCATCTGGAGTGATACTGTCACCCTCCACCAGTCCCCTGAAAAGTGAGGCTGGATAAAGCACCTACACCCTGAAATGTTGTCTGTCTCCAAGTTTCTAACATTAATTGCTTTACTTTATGTTAGTGAGAAAATCAACTACCAAGGAGGAGACATTCCATTCTGGTAAAACACATTTAAGACTTCCTGAAAAATCGAGTCTTGACAAAGGGAAGGAGGTGAATTTTAGCCACCCCACTAGTTACACACACCACTCTCTTAGGTGCTGAGACACTGGGAATTCAGAACCTGAAAGTTCAGGGGAACAGATGATCCATCCAAAATTTTCATGCCTTGCTGAACAACTTACACACACACAGAGTCTCACAAATGTAAGCGTCAAGCAGCTTCTAGCTGGTTTTCTCAGGTTTTGTTATCTGTACCTTGCCTGAGAGACACTCCGGGGCTCTTTTGCAGCTTTTATCAAGATTACTTTGAAGCAGATTAGCAGGACAAACCTAACCTGTTCTCCCAGGAGGAAAAACTGGATCTTACAGTACCTCTTGCATGAAGTTCTGTGTCCTCTGAATGACAAAATCGATGTGATAGACCTTGAAGCGACTCTTGAGGTCCTGCAGGAGCTCCTGGAGCAGGTTCACTTTCAGATAGCAGGGCTCCATTTTCACCGAGTTGAAGGGCAGGGTCATGAGCTGATCCACATTCTGCATTCCCATGCAGGTTTCGAGAGAAAGCAACCAGAGGTGAATTTTTAATAGAGAATGTAAGGTGAATTTTTAATAGAGAATGTAACAATTTGGCTTTTACCCAAACTCTGGTATCTGCACTCCTGTTGCACAAATACCACAAGACTTTCTAAATGACAAAACCAAGTGCTTACCTGGTTCCATCTGGGAAAGCAAATCCTGCTGCCAGCCAAGGTCTAGCCAGAAGGTACTTGTGCTGATATAAAGGCTCCAGCTCTGTTTTGTCTTACCTCCTTTAGCCTGGTCATGTCATTGGTCTTCTGGAAGTCCTGGATGATTTCATTCACTTCCTTGTCAAAAAGCAAGCGCACTTTGGTGAATCCCGAGCTGACAGGGCCCATGAGCTCCTCCAGGATGGAGGTGAGAAATGGCTGGATATTCTCTGTGCAGCACTTCTGGGCAGGCTCAGAAACAGTGGCTGAAGGGTCACACAGGACAACAGTTGCATTTAGAGACAGTGAAAGACGAAATTGGAATTTATCTCTTTACAGTTAATTCATTGGTTTCATTTTTTTCTTAGGAGTTGCACTTCCACAGAGGCAATGAGGGTGTGAAGGGAGTTCACAGCTTTCTGAGTGACAATGAAAACTCTTGTCCCAAGCTTCACCTAAGCAAACACTGGCAACTGGGGGCACTGTGAGGGCAGAGGAAAGGGCAGCTCTGAGTGTGATTACCAGCCATTTATTTATTTATTTATTTATTTGCCAGCTTAAGCAACACCAACAACATTTTGCCTGCTCTTTACATTCCTTTTTATATTCATTAAAAAATTATGATTACTTCACATTAATTAAAAACCACCTAAGAAGGCCTTTGGCTCAAATATTATTTGGAGGCCCATGTACTTGTCACATAACCAGAACCTGGTTTTGTGGTGCATTCCTAGAGATCACGTCTTTTAATTATGCTCATGTGACATATATCTTCACTAAGACTGCAAGTGAAAATGAAAGCAGAATGAACAACTCTGATCAGCATACTCAAAACCTGTCAGCTCCAATTTGAGAAGGCCTGGTGTTTTCACAGTGGCCACAGGTATCAGTTCCCATCAAAGGCAGCAGAAGCTCATTTATGTTCTGCAAATTGGTGTCTCCAGTTGGATTTCTCAAAACACACAAGGATTTCAAAACAAGCACATCTGGTAATTTGAGCAACACAATGGGAAACATTGGAGAATTGCTCCAAAGCTGTTCCTCCACTAACCTTTGATTTTTCCAGCTAAGAAGTTCTTGGAGTTCAGAATCTGATCCATGTCTGAACGAATGGTCCCTTCAAGAGATTTTGCGAATTCTCTACATTCTTCTTTCAAGGTGCTTAATCCTTCTGCCACCTGCTGCTGGACTAAGCCATAGGTTTCCTCTACGATCTGGACCCAAATCAAATTGAGAAGCAGAGATCAGAATCACCACCCACAGAGAGCTGCTATGAGCAACAGCTACTCTGCAAGTGTCAGTCCTTACCCCAAACCAGGCCCGTTTCCTGTCATTCCTCTTTCCCTTCATTTTAGGCAGGATCATTGTCTGGAGGTTAGGCAGCAGTTCCTCCATCACCAGGTTGCTCAGGATCTGTATGGTCAGGAGATGAAAATCACAAGTTCGTCCCCTGTTCTTTACCTGAAGGCAGAGCACTGCAGCACAGAGGGATGTGTGCAGGCAGTGCCTCAGCTCCCCCTCCCAGCTGCCAGGAATTACCCACAGAGGCTTTGCACTCTCTCTGCCTAGATTTGAACTGCAACTCCTTCCTTACCTGTCCTACTCAAATGCACCAAATAAATATGCAAGACTTAATTTACATACACTTTGGGGAGTCTAGGCCTCCCTCTCCTTGTTTTTATTTATAGAAACTGTCTCTGGCCTGAGAAAGCTGCACCAACAGCCCAGCACAATCCACATGCAGGATGACATCCATGCTGTACCCAGCTGCTGGCTGAGCCAATACAGAGTGCAAAAACATCCCTCAACTTTCCATTTTCATCATGCCAGAGCTTTTTCATTCATGTCAGTGCTTCCAGACATTGGACCTCATGTATTACAGCTGCCAGAGGGATCTGAGGCATGGACCCACACCAGCAGAGGGAAATGGCAGGAACCAGAACAGCACAAATAAAGGACTCTGACTGCAGCCCAGTGTAAACCAGGGCATAAACAGCCCCTGTGGAAATACAACACACAGTACTCTGCTGTAATATTAATATCCCTTGAATGTGCAATACACTTTTATTGTAGTTTCATTTAAGTACTTATAGATAATGCCACAGAAGCACTTTAGATTCAGCTCTGCTGACTCAAATGTCTGTCAAAAGCAATTCACTAATTCAGGTCCTAAACTAATGGCTTTCTTAAAAAAGATCTCATTAATAACCCAAACTATCACATATAATAAACATGACAACAGATAGATAGATTTAAGGGCCAAGGGAAAGGCATGAAGCTGTGTCAGGGGAGGGTTAGGTTGGCTATCAGGGAAAGGTTCATCCCCAGAGGGTGCTGGGCAGGCAATGCCCAGGCTGCCAAGGGAATGGGCACAGCCCCAAGGCTGCCAGAGCTCCAGGAGTGTTTGGACAATGCTCTCAGGGATGCACAGGGTGGGATTGGTGGGGTGTTTGTGCAGGGCCAGGAGCTGGACTGAATAGTCCCTGTGAGTCCCTTCCAGCTCAGTATATTCTGTGATTCCACGATTTTGTATTGTGAAGAACCTTGAGTTCTCTGGGAACGCTTTTAAGGCATTGGTGGCTCCTCCCTCAGGTGCCTGGGCTCATGCTCCCACGCCAGCCATGCTGCAGCTGACACTGCGAGGACTCGGCCACCACCAATGAGTGTCAGCAAATGCATTTCTTGGCATTCTGCAGGGACTTTTACAGCAACAAATTTCAGCCTGCTTGCTCCAAACCACTCACTTAGCTTGGATATTTGCCTAAAATAATTATTATGTTTGGTCCAAGCAGGCCATGAGAACACACTATACTTACAGAATGAATTATTGCTAAGAAGATAATAGTGGAACTAGGCTGGATGTCTTCTGATTACAGCTCTCTTGAGGCATATGGGTTATGAGTAAGTTGTTGGCAAGCAATAGGAAAAATAAAACATAAAATGAAACCAGCATTATAGTAACTCCATAACATGAAGGAGGAGAGGAGAAGAGAAAAACCCTCATGTAACTCCTTGAAGTAAAGATTTTATTATCAGCTGTTAGCAGGGAACTTCAATCAGTGACATGATGGCAGTGGGAAAGACACTGTTTTTAGATTCTTCTCCACATTCCACATTTTTCAGCATTTCAAAGGTAGGCTTCTTCTAAAACAATAACCTGCTTCCTTAAAACAAACCACTCTCCTTAAGGTTTTTTCCACTTCCCCAAAAGGAAGTCAGATTTCATCAAGAAAAGCTGCCAGTGGTTGGCAATGAAGTAAACAAGTAAACATTTGCTGCTGAGTGCTCAGTGTTTGGAAAAAAAAAATCAGGGTATAAATAACGCACTGAAAGTCATGTGGAGTGATGTCAGTGGGATTGAGGGGTAATCTCAGCTACCATAAGTGCTCCAAAGCCAGGTGCCCAAGTATGGACCCAGACCCTGGGCTTAGCATTTCATTTCTGCAGAACTGAAATACACACAATTTTGGTGTTTAAGTGTAACTGTTACTATGCAAGACTCCGTTCCAGAAGTTTTTGTTAAAAAAGAATTATCACTTACATATGAGTAAGAGATGTCTTAAAATCTCACTTATTTCTATGTACTAAATTTGATTTTTTAAGATGCCCCTTTTTGCCAAGAGAATTTCCAATCTTCTCTATCCTCAGAGCTGCCATCCCCAAGGCAAAAACCCCATCTGGAATATATTCTTTTACCTCTTTTTCATTGCCAGTTGTCATTTCCCACGTGCCATAGTGGCCTTTCTCCTGCCGGAAGAACTGAATGGCCTCTAAGAACGCCTCCACTTCATACGTGGTCTGTTTGAGAAAGTCTGGAGAAAACAAAGAGTAACATAAAGGATTTACCCAGAAATAACCTTTAAAAAATAACCATTCTTTTCGGATCCATTTCCCATTCCACATGCACCTAGCAGTAGCATTTTTAAATAATTTACTAAGCCCAAATGCCTGGAGATCTTGGGCATTCACTAAGATTTAGAAGTGCATTAATATAGGAAAGCTCATCCCTTGCCTTCACACCTGAGATCAAGACTGACAGCGTGTGGCAGGGCCAACAGTTGGAAATTCTTCCTCTTTAGTTTACAATAACGACAGGCAGCTCATTGGATAGACTGCTAAATCCCAGAGTTAACACTTCCCAGTAACATTTTAGTTCCTTTGTTCTGTTAAGAAACTGATGATCAAGATGGTTTTTCATGAATATACAACAAAACAGACCTCAACAAAGAAAGCACCATGCTTGTACCTGTTAAGAACAAAAACTCCTGACAAGATCATGCTGATTTCCCTACGTATTTCAAGAATGTTCAACCAGAGCTCTGGAATATCTGGTTATTGTGCAAGGCCACTTCTGCCAGACGGGAGCTCTTCCTGAGAACAGTGTGGTGGCCTGGGGACACCTTGGCCTCAAAACCTGAAGCAGAGCGGCTGCTTGGCAAACTGGAGTGAAAAAAACACCCCCAAACCTTCAGGGATTGAAGTGCTGTGTCTTCACTATCAGAGCATCAGGATTATTATCTTGTGGGAAAACAAAGCCACAAAGCCTTATTGTCCCCTCTCCAAGATTATCTACTGCAGCCTTGAGCAGCTGAAGTCCTGTTGTGCACTGTGAGAAGAAAGGAGGAAAGAACAAGAATGATGATTCTCTCAAAGGGAGAGAGAAAGTACTGACGCATGCAAACAGTTGTGATGAAAAGAGTCAGGAGTGAGTCCTCGAGCCTTGCTTATCAAGCAACACTTTGGGCTTGTCCATGAAAACTGCTCGAGAGAGAAGCTTTACAGGAGCCTTGCATAAACACTGGGATTAGAGAAATTATGGGAAACATGGAGGATTAACACCACAGTAATGATTGAAATGTCTCCTCTCTGCACCTTAATAAAAACAAAAGCTACAGAAACCTACAATTAATGTCATCGGGGCTTTATTCTTGAAGCTTGAAAACTGCTTGAAAGCATGGTTTCATATCTACTCAGAGCCCAAATGTCAGAATTTGCCCTTTCAGAGTTTTGCCTGGCTGCAATGACTGCAGGAAGGTTTGTAAAACACACTGAGGGGCACTAAACACTCTCTCAGTGCCACTCTCTTGATACTGTTCTTCATCTGCAGATATTTGGAGATCCAAAGACATCACACAAATTCTCCAAGCCCATACAATGATCAAACAAACCAAAAAAAATCAGCCAGGTAAAATCCTAACCCTACCTTCACTGCTGCCTCCAGGATTTAGAGCATTTGTCATAGCAAGTCACAAACCAGGGTGCTAAAATACCAGTATTGTAAGCCAGGCTGTTCAGTGCTGAGCGAACATCCTCTGACCACAGTTTTAATGAAAGAATAGAGTGTTCCACCTGAGAAATTGAGGTGGAGCATTGCATTAAAAAACTTTTCTCCTCCCAAAATAAAGCTCAAAATATTTTGATGAGGGCCTGGTTTGGCTGCAGGAAGGGAAAACTGCAGCTGCCATAGCCCTCCAGTCATGACTCACATGTTTTCCTCCTTCACAGCTGTGCTCCCTCTTAACCCAAAGGGACAACAGACTATCCAAGAGGCTGGATCTTGGAGCTGCTGAGATGGTGATGCACCAGTGCTGACAAGAGTCTGCTCTCTAAGACATCAAGTTTTAAATCCATGCTCAAGGGAGTATTTTCTCTCTGTTCTGACTGTCCCCAAGCCCGTACTGCAGTGGGAAGAAGGTGCTAAAAATCCAAGAGTGATTCATTTGAATAGCTCATGGGAAACATCAAGCTGTAAGTGCCTAAAATCCCAATCCCACATTCTTTCCTATGCCAGTGAACACAGGACACAAACACAATCATGGCAGTCTTGCTACAAAAACAACTCCAAGCAGAAAGAAAGCTTTATCCTTCCAGGCTGCTACAATTGCTTGATTTAGGCAATTTCATCCTCCCTTTCCATAGGAGGAAAAGATTGCCTCAGTGCTAAGGCTTTGAACAAGTAGATCCATCCAGTGTCAGGCTGTGCAGAAGCTGCTGGCACACAAGGCACACGAGACAGAACCACATTCATGGACGGGGCTCAAGAAAAGGGAATTGTACCCAGCTGAAAGGGACTGCCATGCACATCCTGCACGACCTCAGCGGGGCAGAGCCAGGGCTCTGCCCATCCCATCCAGCAGTCCATGGGGAGGCTGGAGGAGGGCAGTGGCTTGGCAGCCACAGCAAGGCCAGGGAAACAAGGGCTCAGCTGTTGGGGGAGCCCCGCTCGCGTGTGAGGGAGCAGCTGGGCCGTGGGCCATGGCAGCAGAGCTGCAGCTGCAAATGGGGCAGGTGGCAAAGCCCAGCGGTGCCAGGGACTAGTGTTCATCAGGGGAGAGCACGATGGATGCTCCCCTTTCCTGTAGGGATCCCCTCTCCTGAAGGGCTTCCACAGGGGCTTCCCTTCAGCCATCCTGGCACCCGTCCTGACTGATCCATGTGTCCTGCTGGTTGTAGGGAGGAAAGCAGCTCAGGGCAGCTTGGAGCAGTGCTGGCTGCACTATTCCTTACCCAAATCCCACACAGAGCCAGGAAGGTTACTGAGTGTTCTCCAGCAAAAGGCCAGTGAGGCTTTACAGGTACCCAGACTGATACTGCATGCTTAATCCAGGATGCCTTGCACTTGGAAAATCACCCAAGCACCTTCTCCAGCTGCTAATAAACGTAACATCCCTTGTGTGTGGAGATTGAAAAATGATGTTTGATCTGTTTAATTTATAAACAGATTTTCTTTAATAAAGAAAACCTACCTAGAGACTCTACATATCCAAGTATAGAGCCCAATTTCAATAACATTGCTAACTACAGATTCCTTTTATAAATGCAAGAGTAACTGCTATAAAGCTCCCTTTGACTCTGGGAGATGGAAGGACAACTGAAAGCACCATGACTTTATAAATCTCCCCAAACTTACATGTGTCTCAATGGTACGGCTCAGTTTGTTCAGGACTGCAGAAAGCTTTCTGGGAAGGAAGGAGCTTCCCTGCAGTGAACAATTTCTCTTTTAAAAAACATAATTATGTCAAACCTTAGCTCATCAAAATGATACCCAGAGGACAAGGCTACTGAACATCCTCTGAGAGCACCTGCTCCTGGTGCAGAAGAGTTAACTTAGAGGGTCCTGTTCCCAGTCTCAGCTGTCTCCCATGCTTGGGCTGCCCTGGGACTGGCAGTCTCCTAATGGGGTGCCTGGGGCTATGAGCTGCTCCTTCTGTCCCTTGGCAGGTGAATGTTTGGGGAGTGATGAGCAAATCTTCATTCCCAAGGTCCTGTGGGCTCTCCCAGCCCTGTCCATGGCAGGACAGCAGCACCCTTGGAGATGGACATGGCTAAAGCCCCTCAGGACAGGCTGCCCATTTGTGACTCACCAACACTTCACGTGTGTCCAATGACAGTGGCAGGAATTAACTGCCCTCATGGATTTGGTCTCATCCACAGCCACAGATCAACTGGGCTTACACCAGTCAGAACACTGGAGAGCTCTGTGCAAGAACTTCCACAGATGGGCCTCCTTATCAGAGAGGCTGAGTGTTCCACCTGCCTCCGGCTCAAACTGGATTTCCAGCAAATCCAGATAATATGAAATCTGCATTTGAACATTCCAGTTGAAACTGTGCATCTGTCTGTACTGCACACTGCTGTGTTGAGGTTGCTGGTGAGAAGGTTTAATCACTCAGATGATGATTTTTCTTAATTAAAAGCAAAGGAAGATGCCTTTATAACACTGGCATAGCTGTTAAAAAGTGATTATTTCAACATCTCATTTAAACTGCCCCTCTGAACAATAACTGTCACTAGTGGCACTTGGGGACATGGTTTAGTGGTGAACATGACTGAGTTGAACTCAGTGCAATCCAGTAACAGTGAAGGGGTATGTTGACTGTGGATAAAGTGCTTTACCGAAGTGAGCTCCACCACAAAGGATAACCTCAGCCTTTTGGCTGACATTTCACACAAGGCTGAGGCCCAAAGACGTAGCTGAACAAGTGTTAAACCAGAATCCAGAAGTCTGAGCTCACAGAGCAAAGGTTTCAATTAAAGAAATGCTGACTCTGACATAACGCCCTTCATCTGACCACCAAAACTCAGGAGCAATCCACCCTGGCTTCATCTGCTTCCTGCAGCATCCCAGGCAGATTCTGCATGCAGGGAATATCATTTATATGAACGTGGAATTCTTCCTGCAGGTAACTGATTTGTATTAAAGCAACGTGGCACCCAGTGATGGCTGTTTTTGTAGGAGATGATTGTGTCAGGGCCCACAGGCCTTGCTGGGCTCAGGCCCACCAGCCTCAGGAACTGCAGCTCTCTCAAATGTCTCTTTCCATACAAACCCATTCACAGCCCATACAAAAAACTCATGACTTTTTAGTTCCCTCCTACAAGGCAGCAGGGCCCACTAATATCCCCTCAAATCATTCAAAGCAACAGGCTTTGGAGAAAGAGTGGAGAAGGCAGGAGTACAATCACTGGAAGGAGATGAAGATGACCAAAGAGTCGAGTCTGGTGGCCTTTCACCGAGGAGGAGAATGTCACTATTAGTTTTTGGAATATGATAAACAAGTAAAAACTGCATTTGATTTTAGGTGATCTCACAATATTATTTCCTTGCTTCCTCATCTATTTGATGGAGAGCTGGTGCTGGTGAAGGCAGTGCCAAAGCATTTCTTGTAAGTCCTTCTTGTTGGTCACTTTATAGAGCCTTTTCCTGGGACACAAAAACCTCAGTACAGGTATTGGTGCAGGGCCTTCCTTCTTGTGATGTTACATATGGATTGTAGGAGGCAGATAAAGAAATATTTGGAATTTGAAGTGCAGTCTCAGAAGCTGGTGTTTCCACCCCTTCTTATTTCCACTAGACACTGCTGCCCTCAAGAGAATAGATTTCATGCTAAGAAATGCAAATTACATTTTCCCAATTTTCTCATCCTTCCAAGTCATTCCCCTCTCACCTTGGCATCTGTTTCTTTTGTATACATTTAGACTTGCTTTTCCTCTGCTTTCCACTATACACACTCAGTAATTTAAAAAATAATCAATTTCTAACTTTTTTTTTTAAAATTTAGTTCTTTTAAAACAAAAACTGGTGGAAAATAAAGGAAAATACACAACCCCAAACCAACTAAAGAGACAGGATAGTGGTACTGGCACTTCAAAGATAGTGCTCCCACTCCACCAGCCCCCAAGGATTTGGTGTGGAGGCAGCTGGAGACCATCAGGGAACAACAGACATTCCTGCAGGGTAGGAATCACTCTGCCAACCTTCCAGCGCCACAATTAGGGGATGCCCTTCAAATAAAAATAAATGAGCATGATCAAAAATTACTTCCCTTTCTAAGAGCTCACATGAGCTCCAGCACATTTTAAGGGCTGCTGCTTTTTAGATACCACAGACAGCTGGTAAAAAAGGCCATGGCCATCAACTCCAACAAAATTAAACTGTGGAGATTCTGTCTCCAAAAAATAAGCAATGGTCCCAACCCACTGGGATGGCAAGTAAGAAAAGGAACATACTTTGAACCTGAGGAGATGAGGAAAGCTCAGGAACTGCACCTCAGGAAAAGGGAGGTTACCTGGGGCTTAGGATATGGCTCAAGCACAGCCGAAAATGACGCTTAAAATAAAAGGACACACACTTTACCCTCACAAAATGCTGTCCTGTGTTGTTAGCATCCAAACAGAACAAAGTGAAATACATATGGTGCTCGGGGCCTGAAAGGCATCAACCTCCCAGCTCTGGGGATCTCCTGCAAGCAGTGTGCTGGCACATTATCCACAGAGCACGTGGTGTGAAGCTGCTAGATGAGGTCACTTCCAAACATGATACAGCCCTGTAAGAATATTCTGTATTTATAGCAAATAGAACTTTGCAGCACAAGTTCCTTCCGTGGCCACCAAAACAACACTGAGCAGGGTTAACTGTTTGGTTATCAGCACACAGCATCCAGATGAAAGCTATTCAAAGCAGCACCAGACAGGGCACAATGAACCTCCAATGGGGGGACCGGCAGCTGTGGGTTTCATAGTCTAAAAAATGAATGAACACTGCATAAACACACACAAAGGATAACAGTATCACTTATTTCTGACATTTTCCAAGTACTTTCCAAACCAGCTACTATATTCCTGGAGCAGGTGGACATCTGGAGAAGAAAAGGCTCTAGGGTGATTTTATTGTGGCCTTTCAGTACCTACAGGGGCTCCAAGAGAGCTGGAGAAGGACTCTGGGCAAGTGATGGAGTGACAGGACAAGGGAGAATGGCTTCCCACTGCCAGAGGGCAGGGTTAGATGGGATATTGGGAAGGAATTGTTCCCTGTGAGGGTGGGGAGGCCCTGGCACAGGGTGCCCAGAGCAGCTGTGGCTGCCCCTGGATCCCTGGAAGTGTCCAAGGTCAGATTGGATGGGGCTTGGAGCACCCTGGGACAGTGGGAGGTGTCCCTGGCCATGGCAGGGGGTTCCTTCCCACCCAAACCATTCCATGATTCTGTGATTTCTCTGCTGCAGAACTTCAAAGCTGGAGCCTGAACACCACCTTACTCTGCACAAATGAGTCTTCTCAGCTCCTAAAACAGGCTGGGGTGGTGGGCTCAGGGCAGTGGCTCCCCTGCACCAACCCACTCTTGGTAGCCTGTAAGAAGATTATAATCAGCCCGAGGTGACAGGGATAGGAAGAATGTAATGGCAATTATGATTTTGGCACATTCATCATCTTAATGTTTCAGAATGAATGTCTCTCCTACAGACTGAAAATCCTCACCACAGTGTAGGAAACCAGGCTGGCAGGAAAGGCAAAAGCCACGCTGACTGAATGAACTCATGCTGTAGAGCAAAAATATCCTAGAAAGAGGAGTAATAGTCTTATTTCAAGGAAAATATTCTAAATTATAAAAAAAAATTCTACATCATGTCCTAAAAGTTTTAGTGAATTTCTTTTAACACCCCAAAAGCCTCATCAAATGGCTTTGTCTGTTTTGACAGCATTAATATTCCTGTGGATGTTTACACATGAGTTTCAAAAGTCTACTTGGAACTCACGTGACTGGTGAAAGAACAGCCATGGTCTCAGCCACTCATGTGGATCACAGATGGTCTTATATTATTAACCAAAAAGGGATTTAATTAACCCAAATACAGCAGCTGCTTGAGAAGAGCCAAGACACAAGTCTTGATAGATGAAGGGGTAAATATTATCTCCATTTGTACTTTTTCCAACCCCAAATTACACAAACCTTCCAAAGGCCTCACTTTCATCCCAGTGCACAAGGACATTTTTCTTTAATGTCATAAAAAGCAATTTCCTCCACAGTTCTCCTTTAATTGCTCCCTTCACATCCATTGGAAAAGGCAACAAGAAACTTCTTCCCTTCACCTCTCTCTCCAGGGAAGAAAGGCCACCCTGTTTGTGGCATGGAGATTCAGAAACCCTTCCAAAGTGGTATCTGGACTCCTGACAAGTGCTCTGCTCTTTATATAGAGATATAAAGACACATTCATCCCTCAGCTCAAGGATTTCACGTCACCCTTATCAGTGCTCCCAAAATGATTCTGAATTCTAGTCCAAGAGTTGGTAAGTCCTATACATGTAACATAGGAAATTTAGAAATAACTATGAGAAAAACAGCTGTCAGATAGATTCAGAGCTGAAAAAGGAAATGCAGACACTGATAATGGCAACCCTGAAAGTCAGAGATGGAGATAAAAAATCTGCCATGCACAAACTTTTGTCTTTCTCTCTTGCCTAACATATTTCTTTATTGTACTTCTTTACTATATTTATTGCACTTCTTTACTATATTTATTGCTCAAAACATTTTTGTTGTTATTTCTGTTGAAATTAGAGATGACAGGATATGGTGTTGAAAATCCCTCAGCTTCCTGTGTCAGGAGGGTGACTGTCAAGATGCGGACATGAAATCAAACCAGATGAAAAAAATAAAATCATGAAGTGAAATTCTGTATCTCCCAGAGTGAGATAGTTGTCATTTCCTTCCTGTCATGCAGACTTCCCTCTATCCCAGCACCAAGTGGTCAGGGTTCTGCACTTCCACTTCAGCAAATACTGAGTGAAACTCATATAGGAAGCAAGAAGAGCTCCTAAAAAACCAAGTAATTCAAGAAGTATTCAGAAGAAACTTCAGTCTGATTTTCAAAGCATGCAAACATAAAGGATTAAAACCTGGGGAATAGCTAACATTAGAGCCCTGTGAATATTTTTGAGCACTGTTGCCATTGTGGGACTGATAGAACATCCCCACTGGGGGCTAGGTGGCCATTTCAGCAGCAGATTCCCCCCAAATTTGAGGTGTGCACTTCTCAGCATTTCGCTAAGGAAACAGGGAGCAAGATAGAACCAGGTAAGTCCAGGTTGTGGATCTAAGTGGATCATGGAGATAAGGCAAACCAAAGAATCCTGTGCTGCCTGCCACCCCCATCTAACCTGGCAGGAGCAGCTTAGGAAATTGGAGGAAAATGCTAAACTGCTTCCTCCACACACCTAAATTCAAGCACAGCTTCTTTAAAAAGCTGAGGAATTTTAAAAATCCTATACTGCTGGAGGTCTGACCTGCAGAGATACTTGGGAAGGACAGGCTCCTCAGAAGCAGAAGAGAACAGTCAGCAGTCCCCTCCAGGCCCCCTGCACCCACTACCAGGCTGTTTGGGTTCCTCTACTGCTCCCTGGGTACTTGTCTTCTCACTAATTAGCCCTAATCACATCACCTCACAAATTAAAATGCAAAAAGCATTTGATCTTCATGTTCCATTGCTGCTGAAGGTGATCACTGTCTCCTCAAACCACCAAGCCCTCATCAATGAGTATAAAGGGCAGACAAGAGATGGGGAATGACACAGCCCACACTCCAAACATCTGCATGCCATCTCCCAGTGGTGCTCACTAAATCCCAACACTTTTGCTCTGTCCAGAAATCCCAGAAACACAGGCTGGGTTGGGTATTTATACCAGAGAGATTCTGGGGACAGGAAGCAGCTGAATGCCAGGGCGGCTCCCAGCGCTGATTCACTCCAGCTTTCCATGTTTAACTCTGCTTCCGGGGAGAAAGAAAACACACTGTAGCCACAAACTCCTCCAAGTCCTTGGCTAAAGCCCAGTGCAATACGTTCCTTTCCAGGAGCGGCAGATCACAGCAGGGACAGAAAGGCTGCTTCTGATCAGACATGACATTTGTCTTTGTCCTGCTCTTGCCAAACCTGCCCTGGTAAATGGGAACTCAGCACTTCGGGAAGAGGTGGAGTGAGTACTGCCTTGGTCTGTGCTCCTTATGCCACTAAGGTATATTTCACAATCAAAACATGAAGGATTTTTCACAGTTCTTTTCTCTTTTCAACTATTTTTTAAAAATTTTCTACCGCAATCCTTACTACTCAGTGTTTTGCTGCACATAGCTGTAACTTTGTAAGATTGCTCAGACACCTGCTTTTGTCAGCAGAAGTGTTTGCAAAAAAGACTTAAAGAAGTATTAATAAACTAATATTTTTCAGTGATGTGTGAATAAATAGGAATCAATATGAAGCCCTTGGGAAAAAAAATTCTCTCCAAGGGCAGAGCTCAGGTTAGTGAGGTGCTTGTCAGTGATCATTTTTCCACTTGCAGCACCTAGATCTCCAAGGGATAACGTAACTCCAAGAAATGCACATAAAAGGGGCTCCTGCTTCCCTGATAGCTGTTAAAACTCTTTTCCTGGTACAACAGTGTAGTCTTGAATTCATGCCTGACATGTTTTGGTTTTTGGAAATTTCTTTCTCAGGTGATTTTCTGTAAACAAGAGTAATGTTTTTCTAACTGTACTTAGGTTGTTTCATTCCTTTCTCATAGGAGGGACTTCTTGATCTCCCTCTCATTTGAACAATGTGATTGAAGACGTTTGCCTTTGTTTCACCAATCAAATTGACCTGTGTAAAATAGTATAAAAGAGTGATCATCTCAAAATAAAGTAGAATTAGATTTCTAGCCTTCTGAAAAAGTCAGTCTATGTCGTTCTTGGTAAACTGCGACACAACAGCAGATCCTAATCCAGACTGTCTTTATCTGCTTCTCATCCCGTTGGGCAGAAGTAAGGATGAGCCTTAAGGCATTGTCTGTCAGATAAAAACTGGACCACAGGAAAAGCTGAGAGGGATAAATCCTGGAACAGATGCATAAATGAGCAATAGCTAAGCCATATGAAATATAATGAAGTGCAGACTTGCAGGCTTTGGAGATGGAAAAGACCTCTTAGGTCATCTAAACCCAGCTTCTGCCAGTTCAGGATTGGCCCCTAGAGTGATGTGCTGAACTTTAAGGAAAAACCAGGCTGCCAAAAGCTTTGTCAAACCCATTACACTTGTTCCAGGAGAGAAATGAAAATCCCCAAACATCATGAACAGGCTTCAAGTCATGGAGAGCCAGGAAAACTTGATTGTGTCCCCATCTCCCTCCCAAACCTCAGTGAGGCGCCAAGTGCAAAATGTCAGGGCACTGTTCACCACCTGGACAGCATTGGGAATGCAATGAGGGATTGTACTGTACCTGGACAGCATTAGGAATGCAGTTAAGAATTATACTGCACCTGGATAGCATTGGGAATGCAGTTAGGGATTGCACTGCACCTGGATAGCATTGGGAATGCAGTTAGGGATTGCACTGCACCTGGACAGCATTGGGAATGCTGTTAGGGATTGTACTGCACCTGGACAGCATTGGGACCAGGAACGGGATCTGTACATCACCTGGATAGCACTGAGATCAGGAATTCCACATTTCCTGTGAAGAAGACCCCTGAAACCAACCAGTCCTAAGCACCACACAAGTAACTACACATCTGAGGAAACTGCATAGAAATGCAGTCATGTGTGTTTTCCTCATGGGAATGGAGTCCTAAAGGAAACCAGGAATGTCTTTGGCAGGGGAGACAAGGGAAAAGAGATGGCAGTTGAGAATGATCCAGGAAGGACAGCAGGAGAAAGCTGTTTGAGGGCAATGGGGTGAAGCTGATGACCAGGAGACTAAAGTTACAGATAAAAAAACAACCACCAGGAGCCACTTCTGTTAATAAAAGGGGCTGTTCACACCCTGCACTCACAATTCATTTACCCACAAGCCTGGGCTTCAGACCCAAGCAGCTGAGTTTAGTGGAGAAGTTGCTGAGTGTTCCCATCTCCCACCAAGAGCAGCAGGAGCAGGATGGGACTATAAAGTGACACTAAAGGCATGAAAGACCCTGGAGACCAGTGGGGAACTGAGGGAATCTTGGTGGAAAAAATGTCATCTGAAAATCAGGAAAGCATTTCTTTTTCTGAAGGATTCAACTCATAAATGATCTTATAATTTCATGGGAGCAAAGTTGTTTTTATAACCCTAGCAAGTCACAAATTAGGGGTTTTTAAAAGTTTGCTAGTCTAACCTACTCAGAAAGTGACATTTAGAATTTATCTTTGTGCAGACAATCAATACTGTGTCCTACACACCACTCATGGACCAGTTACAAGGCTTAACCATGGCTGGGGCCTGCGCTACCATTGAAACATCTGCAGAAAGGCCAAATGTTTGATCAGGAGTGATGTGTGTGTAACAACATGGGAAGGTACTGGGGGAATACACTCCCTCCGTGTTGTACACACCTGGTCTCCTGTATGGCACAGGGTGGGATTGTCTGTGAAAGGCCCACGAGTTGGACTCCATGATCCTCGTGGGCCCCTTCTAATTCAGGTCATTCCATTATTCCTGACTCTATAGCAGTGATGCATTAGCCAGCTTGCAAATGCAGGTGAGGGTTTGCTGTGCCTTAGTAATAAACATCTCCTAGGGATTTTCGATCATTACACAACTTCCAAAGCAATTCCCATGTTTTCTTCCCAAGCTCACACCCACTGCACCCCAAACCCCACCTAAGTGTGTTACCAGCACAGCAAGCAGCAGGGCTGTGTTGATTCATTCCCCTTTCATGGGTGACCTGTATTCTCCTGCAGCTGTTCCAGCATTCCTGGGTGGGTGACATAGTCTCAGGCTGAGCCCTTCCTTCACTCACCGTGGTTGGAATGTCCCACACAGTCCCATCAGTTCCGTCCCGCACTCACCATGGTTGGAATGTCCCACACAGTCCCACCAGACCCATCCCACACTCACCGTGGTTGGAGTGTCCCACACAGTCCCACCAGTCCCGTCCCGCACTCACCGTGGTTGGAATGTCCCACACAGTCCCACCAGTCCCATCCCACACTCACCGTGGTTGGAGTGCCGCACACAGTCCCCCAGCACGGCGCTGAAGCGCCTCTGTGCCCCTGGCTCTGAGAAGCAGAAGTAGCTGTGCCGGGAGAAGGGCTGCCACAGGTACACCGGGAACTCCTTCGGGAGAGCAACGAAGGCCGCAGCTGCCTCCTCACTTGAGCCTGCACAAAAGCACCTCTGTTTGAGAGCTGCAGATTTCCTTGGGGCTGGCCCTGTGCCAGACCTTTGCCAGCAGGTTAGTCTCCTTCCCAATCCAGGTGATTGGGCACAGAGGGCAGGGTGATACAGCTGGGATGGGCACACTCCCCTGGCATCAACACCTCTCTGTGTTACGTCACGGCAACTTGATGGCTCTTGCTTTGTATTCAAGGTGGCAAAAATCTAATTTTGGCGAAATTTTAAAGAAACTATTTCACTCGATTACAGTTGCTAGGGAAATAGTTTTCTTGGCAGGTAAGTAAATTAGTGGGGAGCTCTGGTCTGTTCCACATAAAGACCATTTAGGAGTATATGGTCTTCCTTATAGAAATAAACTGCATTAATAAACCATGTTTAAACAGCCGTGCTTTCCCTGGTTCCAGGACGTCCACACACAACTGCCCTTAAAAACTGTCACTTCAAGCCCTTGCAGGTGATGTAAAGAAAGCACCAACTACCTCCAGCTCCCACCTGCCCCATGTCCTTGAACATAGGGGATGCTGGACAGCCCATTTAGGGGTGGCCAAACCCAGTCTGGAGTCTCTGACATGTATTGAGAACCCAGACACAAGAGGTTCACCTAGGAAGGTCTTCAGCACCATGCAGATGGGAGTAGGGCCATAAAGATGGAGTGGTGCTCTTTTTGAAGGGAGTGAGATGGGAAGCTCACAAACACCCTTGGGGTGCTCCATGTCACTCAATCCCAACTGCTGCAGAGCTGTGGTGACACACAGGACACCTCCAAGCCCCTCTGACCACCCTGTCCTTGGGCAAGGGTGTGAGAGGGCACCTAACTTTTAAATCTTAAGGATTTAAAGGAGTCAAAAAATAAATCCTTGTCTTCAAGTTGCCCTTATCCCTTTTGTTATAAGGCATCCCATTCCCAAATCTGACCTTGCAATATGAGACCTGCTTCCATAAAGCCTGAATTTTCTCCATCTTGGTGGAGTGGGGCAGGCAGGACAACAGCAGTTCCCAGCCCAGAAACAACAAACTCAGAAGCAGCCACCTTCCTGCCCTCTCTGTGGGACCTATTATCAGCTGTGAGTCAACACAGACAGCTGGCATCTAAAAATGGAAACAAATAAACCAGGAATATTAACAAAGCCCGGGAACAATGGTGCTGTGGTTCCTGCCTGCTTCTGCACAGTTTCCAGCAGCTTTGTGCTGGTATGCTGGGAAGAAAGGGAGCCAGCATTTCTCTGAGTGTTGGCTGACAGCATCTGCTTTGTTCACTCACTCTGGAGCTGTGCTTGAACTTGGGAAAAGGGCTGTGGGCATCTTCTGTTACCCCATTTTAAACTGGAGCCTGAAAGCCTTCCCAGAACAGAGTAAGGAGCAGAGCCTGGGCTTTGGCAGTTCAGCTTTGAGCAGGACTTACCAACAGGGTCTGGAAAATGTTTATCAGACAGCAAATTGTAATCTTCTTCTGAAGTCAGGACTTTGCCTCCTGCAGGAATAATGTGATATTTAGGGCTGGCTCCCTTCTGGTAGGCCTGGAAAATCAACAGAGAGGAAGTATTGTCAAATAGAGATTTAAGGAGAGAGAAAACATATAATACACAATTCACTGACAAAGCCAGGAGCTGACTACATGATCCTTGTGGGTCCCTTCCAACTCAGAATATTTTATGATTCTAATGCATGGGGATATTGCCCAAAGGGAGAATCTTTTTGTCAGGATGAATTTTGGAAATGTTCCCTAGGCATGTCAAATCTAAGACATGGTTAAATGTAAAAAACATGTTTGAAAATATCCTCTCAATGCTCATCTGCTGTGGTGAGGAGTGAGGGATGGAAGGGAAGGAAAAAGGATGGGATTTTCTCCTGAGCCCAATTTGTTGGATTTGTCAGCCAGGACTAGTTTGACCATGGCAGCTTCCAGGCAAAGGCCTCCACTCTAGTCAGCCTGGAGCTACCCAAACCCTGCTACTTCAGATCCAACTGCAGGAGCACAGGGATGTATTACAGGGATGTACAGCTGAGAAGTGTTCTGGGACAGGCACAGGAAGGTTCAAGTGCTGTTAAAAGAATTTGTTAGTTCTTGCTGATGTATCTGGCCAAGGCAGGGCACTTGGCTGCACCCTCAGCCATCCCTGTGGGGCTTCCACTGGAGCCACCCAGACAAGGACAAGGTTTCACCTCCTGTTACTACAAGGCAGCAGCAGCAAAACCACTTGCTGTTGGTTTATCTGGGAGTGTACAAGCAGATCTACAGAGGCAGCACTCACCTCTTTGGTCTCAAAGCAATCCACAGTGTAGTCATTTTTGATCACGACGTATCTGTCCTTCCACTTCTTCAGGTCCTCAGCAAAGTGCAGCAGCTCTGCTTCGTACAGAACTGTCCCAGCTTCCCCCACGGGCTACAGGGACAATTGGTGACATTTGAGACTCCTCCTCTGCACCACTGACCATCTTGAAGCTTTTATTTCTACATTTCCATAATGCTGCTCTGAGGGCTTTTGAGCCTTCAAATGCAATTTGGAGTCATAAACATCTCCAATTTCAGAAGGTTCTACAGTCACAAGCAAATTCTTGTAGCCAAGATGAGGAGGCAGCAGAAACTCTGCCTTCCAAAACACTGCCAGATTTCTGAGACAGAGATTTATTTACCTTTCAGCTGACATGCTGATTGCAAGATCAGAGAACCTTACAGTGGTTTGGGTTGGATGGGACCTTAAAGATCATCTAGTTTCAACCCCTGCAGGATGACTTGGAGTTCACCACCTCCCATTTTCCACTACGTAATATAAATATTTCATTGATATGAAAAGCAGGGGTTTATTATAATATAGTAAGTTGTTTTCCATTTCTTTGTAATGCTTTTGCATCTGTGCTGTAGTAACTGATATGCACCTTTCTGAAACACACAGATCTCCTAATATTCCACCTCACTGCTTTACCTACTCATTTCAAGAGCATTGGAAATCCATGATTTCCAGTATGTTCAGAATATTTTTTATCTTCTTAATCTTGAAGGCTGGTTCTCTGCATTTTCCTCTAATAATGAGACTTTTGTCTCTCTTTTTGTCTCCCCTCTAATAAAAACCAGCTTTCCATAGTTTACTCCACAGAAGGAATTATTGCTATCTTCTTTAGGGAACCCTGAGCCTTGGATGACAGGATTAATTGCGTATCCTACATAATCTCTTCCCTGAAAGTACGATCTCTGTCCCTAGATTTTGCAGAACCTTGCAACTAGCAAGAAGGAATCAGTTTTGTCCAAATGTCCAACTCTTTGTACCAGAAACTCATGTCACAGTTCTCTTCGTGCCACGATAAACAATTAACAAGACCAAAATAAAGATGAATTTTCAAAAATAAAACTTCAAACCTGCACCAAGATGCAACTTTTCCATCCCAAACCAAAATGACCCAAATCCAACATCTGCACATGCAAACTGCTGTGTGCACTTGGGTCACAGACAGAAAAATCAGTGTCCTCCTACCCTGGTTTTCAGGAAGTGGGACTGGGAGTGGCGGTGCTGCTCCAGCTCCTCCTGCACATGCCTGCAGAAAGCCACGGCGTACTGCCGGCGGTAGTGGGGGCTGAAGTTCTTGATAGTGGCCTCCGTTTTCCCTGAGGTGAAACAGAAATTAAATTATATTTAATATATAATATTTAATATATAATTATATTTTTAAATTATATTTGTATTTCATGTACATGGCTTCACAACCTGTAACACAGAGCCAAGGCACTTCTCACCAGTCACCTGAATTCTTCTCTTTGGAGAAGAGGCAGTTCCAGGGTCAGCTAATAGTGACCTTCCTGAAGGGAGCCCACAGGAAAGATGGAGAGAGACTCTGGACAAGGAATGGAGCGACAGGACAAGGGGGTATGGCTTCCTACTGACAGAGAGTAGGTTTAGATGGGATTTTGGGAAGGAATTGTTCCCTGTGAGGGTGAGCAGGCCCTGGCACAGGGTGCCCAGAGCAGATGTGGCTGCCCCTGGATCCCTGGAAGTGTCCAAGGCCAGGCTGGACAGAGCTTGGAGCAACCTGGGCTAGTGGAAGGTGTCCCTGTACATGGCAGGGAGTGGAACTGGAAGGGCTTTAAGGTCCATCTAACCCAAACCATTCCATAATTCCACGAGAAGATCTCCGCAGTGTACCAAGGGCCACTTGTTGCACAGATCAAGAAACCCTGGGAGAAGCATTCAGAGAGAATTTGTCCAGGAAAATATTGGGTTTGGGACTTTTTTTTTCCTAAGAGCAAGTAAAGAATTCCCCAAATGCATTTCTCTAAGGAAAGATGCTCTCTGCTTCTCCCTGGGACACGCTGCCCTGGAGCCAAGGGTGGTCAAGGATGAAAGGGTTTTCAAAGAGAACCAGTGGCACTGGCTAATGTTCAGCCATAGGAGCCAATTTTATCACTTACTGAGATTCTAAAGGTGACTCAAAACCCTACAAAGATTTTTCTAGGCTTGGGTACTACAGTCTTGTCTTTGTTGGAATGTAAACATATCATCAGTTGTGCTGCAATGAACACTAATCTGGTATTGTCTCGCTGTGATCAAGATCTCATGGGAAGCAGCAACAGCAATAAACACACTGAGGTCTCACTTCTGAGAATCTTAAAACTATTTACAATCAATTAACTCATTAACCCTACCAAAGAAATAATGGTGCTTTGCAGACAGGGAAGTGAACCTAAAATTAAAGGCATGGGCATATATGTGACTGAAAGAGTTTGTAGCAATGCAAAAACCAGAACCTGGCCTATGATCTAGAGAGCATCCCAAACATCCTGGATACTGGAGGGATGCCTTTCTTCTAGGAATTAGGGAGCTCCATGCCAAAGGGCTTTTTCTGAGCATACAACAGAGAAATTTCACATCTCAAGCAACTGTGATGCTTTCAAAATTTCATTTTGTTCTGCATGGGGTGGGAGAAGCATCATATTTTCTCTAGAAGAAAAAAATGGTAATTCCTGAACCAGGACTTCTTAATGCCTTTATATGGACTCCTAGACCAGGACTGTCACACAGCATTCCTGAAATGGAATTCATGGAAGTGTTCAAGGCCAGGGGCCAGGAGCAATCTGGTTTAGTGGATGGTGTCCCTGCCCACGGCTGGGCGTGGGAGTGGGTGGGTTTGAGGATCCCTCCCAACCCAAACCATTGTGGGATTCTGTGAATTACTCCCTAATTTCCTAACGCGGATGTGCATGAGAAGACAAACCTGCATACCAGCTCCTCTGCTTCTGCAGGTGAGTTTCCAGTGTGGTGCAGAATAAGACGCATCCCCCAAGCTCAGAGGCAATGCCAACGTTTCCGTTCCATAACCCCACCTTTCATTCTAGCCATGCCTGTGTGACCAGCTCAGGGGGGTGAGCTGGAGCCTTCTCCTTCGTAAGCACCAATGTGATCACTGCCTTCCACTGAACCGGAAACCCCTTTTGCCCCATTGCTGCCCCATTCCAATCCCACACCAGCACTGGGAGACAGACCTGATGCCCTGGAGCCCTCTCCAGGCACACGGAGGAGCCGGCTCAGCGCTGGCAGAGCTGTCCCACTCAGCTGGAGGGATGTCAGAAGCAGAGTCAATTCAGCACTTATGTAAGGCTTTCCCAGTTACCTGTGGGACAGCACCCGGTGACAATCTGAACTCCCTATCTTCAGTTTCAAGATGGATTTTTAGAGACATACTGGTTATAGGACGTGCTGGGTATAATAGCAGGATATGGTGCTGCTAGAGCAGAATATCCCAGCCTTACAAAAACTAGCCTGCTTTGGGCAGAGGCATAGACTTATTTTCCAAATAAGGACAAAGTTTCCCAAAACCTTCTTTGTAGCATTTTTTTTCCCCTGGTCCCAGCCAGCAGTAGGATGTTGTTGGCCCCAGCCCCAGCGGAGTTTCCTGCTCAGGGTTTGCCCCTGTTTTGCACAGTGGCTTTTTCTTTTTCAGCTCGGATCATCCTCTTAATCTGTTAGAGAGGGCTCTGGGACACTGCACCTCACTTGACTACTGCCTGCATCCTGCAGTAAAAGTTTGTAGAGGAAGTGGGACAAAGAATAAAATTCTGGTGTTGGGAAAAAACTTGGAACAATCACGGGAAATACCTGTAATTTGGGCAAAGTCTTTCAATTAAGGCTAAATGGCCTCAGAAGTATTATTCTTCACTGTCAGTACTGCTTAGATCAGCTTAAAGCACGATGACCGAAGGGAAAGAAACTCTGCAATTCACAACATATACGTCAAAAATAGGACACTGATGATGTAATTTTCATGTGCAGATTACATTTATGACAAACCAAAACATGAATCAAGAGGCAAGTGTTTCTAGCTGTTTCTTCCAATCTTCACACTACTTTTTGCAAAGGAACGTTGCATTAAAAATATTCCTCCCTCTTAAAATTAGAAGAAGAGTTTATTTAAAGAGATTGTGAGTGGCACCACATGAGGATCTGGCCTTGCAGGGCTCAGCTGAACAGGAATTGCAGTGCTACCTGAAGGTGGGAAGAGAAGCAGACAGACCCTTGATCCATTGTTCCTCAATCGATCTTTAAACTCTTTTGGTTTACAGAAAATAAAAAAAAACCATAATCTGAAAATAAACATCATGGAAACAGTCGTGAGTAACAGAAACTCTTCCCATGAAATGATAACATGGGGCAACTGGAGATAAAATACTCCAGGGCAGTTGAAAAACTAGTTCCCCTAATTCTTTTCCAAATTTAGTGTGGCTAGCTTAGTCAGAGCTGTTTATATGGAGTACGGCCAAAGCTCCCACTTGGCTGGTCTGGCAATGGGACAGCTCCAGCCTATATAAATGGGATCTGAATCCCAGCAGCCGGGATGTTTATCCTAGGAGAATAAGGAGTCTGATCAGCTCCAGGAAGAGCCTGCATGCAACCTCCTGCTCCTTGCTGTGAGGGGAATTGGACTCAGTGATTGATCCCTGTGGGTCCCTTCCAACTTGGGATATTCTGTGATTCCATCAATTGAAATTACCAACAGGAAAAGACAACTGTGATGGAAGTGGAAAGATTTCCATCAAATTAACATGGCAAGTGTCTGTTCCTCCTTTGCTGAGGGTTTAGATCTTGCTCCAGAATAAACTTTGCTAATGCTTCATGATGCACCTCCTGCTCTGCAGAACTGCCCCTGCATATGACCACCAAACTTTAGCATGAGTTATGATACCTCTTTTAAGATTAAAAACAAATGTCACTGCACTGAGAAACAAGAAACATCTACCTGTTGCCCTCCTGGAAATTAGCCCCCAGATTATTTTTCCTTGCTTTCCCCTTGCCTTTGACCTTCTTAATTGTGTCACCCACGTTCGAGACTTGTCTGTAACTCCAAGTCATCGGGCCCACAGAATGGCCTCAAATACCCAACTTTACGGTGGCGGTTTCACTGCTTTTATTGAAATAACTGACATACAGCTTTTCCAAACAAGGGCACTCTTCAGCAAGTTCTCCCAAGAGCTGAACTCCTGCTGGTCCAGCCACTGGTTCCCAGTGCAGCCTATCTAGCTCACCCTGCCACATCTCCCTGTTCTCAAGAACATGTTGCCACGTGGCCAGTCCAGATGCAGGTCAGGAAAACTCAGGGAAGAAAAGGTCAGATAACAATACCTTCTTGGCTGGCATACAAGAGAGTGATTGCTCACACTCCCAGAACTTCAGCCACTTGGAAGTTAAGAATGGAAAGAGTGAAGGACTTGCCATAAAAGCAATTTCACTTAAATATTGGTGTTTGGCAGTAAGATGACCCTTCCAAGAGTAGGAAAATGTTCACAATCCTTCCCCTTCACAGCACAACTGCCTGCACTCAGCACCTTTTGGAAAGGGTTTTCCAAATATACCACTATCAGTGATATGAATCTCTTCAGAGATCTGCAGGCTGATGTATCTTCTTACACCATTTTAGCCCCCGGGGACATGAATGTAAAGGAAGTAGATGATTTGCTGGATTAAAACAAATCCTGGACAAAATAAAACCTAAAAGATATAGGTACTGTGTGTGCTGAATGTCAATACACTCAGCACTTCAAAGAAGTGAAGCATTGAGACAGAACAGGAACACTTTGTCTTATTTCCTCCACCAGGCCATGAGCTAAGCTGTCAGAAAAGAATCTAAAATAATCAGCTGATCATACCCACACAGTGCTTCACAAGCCAGGATGTAACCCACAACTGGGGACATGCCTTTAAATGATAAACTAGAAAGCAGTTATTTTATACATACACTGTGTGCATTAATGCAGATTGAACTTTACAATTACTACTGTCCATCCATCCACCCATCCATCCATCCATCCATCCATCCATCTATCCATAAATCTTATTCTCGTATCCCATCAAGGTAGCAGCACAATGAGTTAACAAAATAATTCCAGTGTTCAGCTCCTGGGCCAGCTTCATCCCAAGTCAAAGAAAAACACAACTCTGATTGAAGTAAATGTCTAAAATTGCAGATCCTCTACGTAAGCCCTGAAAGCTGGATGTCAGTACTGGCAGCTCGAAAGTGGGCTGGGTGCTCAGCAGGAAGAGAAGCAAGCAGCCACTCACCATAAAAACTGCTTTTCCTCAGATCACCCATTCACTGCAAACGTCATTATCAGTTGTTAAATGCATCTGGTAACCAGAAACCCTGAGAGTGATTCTGTTTGGCATATCCTGACAGTGCCCACCACCTTCCAGTGCTCTGGGATATGTAGTGGGATTTACAGTGTAGTGGGATTTACAAGTGATTCCCTTTCCCTACAATCTCCTTCCTTGTGCAGTACTTACAATACCACCCAGGATGTGTTTCAGTTCAAATGCTCCCAGACTTTATCTAGGAAGGCAATGTAAACTACTCTCTGTTGTTGAAAGGCAATGTAAACTACTCTCTTTGTTGTTGAAAGCAGAACTCATTTTGATCTTTATTTGTAGAAACAGAATTTCAATTACTCTGAGTCATGACTTAATACCTGTTATGACAAAAAGGGATGGCAGACACAAATCCCAGGTTCTGATTTGGCTGGATCACCTCTCACGGGTTTGTTTGCACTCAGCCAAACCCAGCAGCTCTGGTGGAGCCACCCCTCTTTCCCATGCAGGAACATGTGGTTTGCACCTGGTAAAATACTGAAACCAATTATTTATCCCAGCCTTGGTTTATATTAATGGACACTCTCTCAATAAAAACCTACAATTCTGTAACTCCAGTGGTGTGCACACACCCTCAAATCACCTGTTTGCCATGCTGGCAAATCCCTGTTAGTCACCCAAAACTCAGGGCAGAGGAGTGGGTGACACCCATCTCACCTCGGATCAGCCTCTCCTCAAGTCTCAGCACACAGCACTCCTCGGGCGCTTAGTCCATCTTCTCTGTAGGAAAAAAACTGATGCTGTCTTGTGAAAAAATCAGATTTTTTCTCAAGTTTAGCAGCTGAAACCTTGGGTGTGATATTTGTGTTCCATCAGAGGCGAAGCTTTTGTTTCACAGCAAACACGTTTGTAAGTTCATCTAGACGTGATCTGTGGTAAAGGAGGTGCCAGAAATAACAGGCTCCATTCCAACCTTGCAGTCGCCCTTTCCACAATTTTACCCCTCTACTTTACTCTTCCTCAAGTGCTCCACTACACAAGGCTGAATTTTATACTGAGATGGACAATTATCCCATAGATTTCCATAGGTTTACATACTTACATTATTCCTAGGCAGCTTTGGGAGCATCTCGCATCCAGAGGGAGCAGACTGAGCTGAGTGAGACCTCAGGCCCTCTATGAAAAATCCTTATTTTGTGAAGAGCAGCTAGTGATCTAACTACGGCACTTGCTGGTTTAAGTTAATTCTGAATGCTGTCTGATTATTAAAAATGGAGAACAGCAGAGCACAGATCCTGCACAAACACAGAGTGGCTCTTGGATCACACTCAGAGATTCATTCCTGCAGCCGGCTTTCCCTTCCCCTGCTCCCACTGCCCAATCCTTATTTATGGGAGAAAGGACAGTTTATGAGTTCCTTTTCACTTCTGTCAGGTTAAAAATACTAATAATCATGAATTACATAAAGGTCAGTGCTTGTGGTTAATCAGGCTGAAACAAGCCAAGGGTTTGATTAACACTTGTTAATCAAAGTTAACAAGATGATCAAATAAGCTTATCTCAAAGGCTGCTGAAATCTACCCTTTCTTGGTAATGGGGTTAGAAGCAGCAACGCTCTGTCTAGAAACAATTACTCGTGGTCAGATTCAACTTTATTTATGACAGCACCAGAAGGACTAGGGATTTAACAACCAAATGAACTCAGTCTAATTCCCAGGGGGGTCACATGAAGCTAAACTATGATCTGTGGTAAATAAATTTGGTGAAGGTCAATGGTTTGCAAGTTTTGGGGTTTTTTCCAACTCCCTGAGCAACAAGTTGAGCCATTCGTGGGGACACAGACATCAGGCATGTCTTGAGCAGCTTTCTCCAATCCAAATCTCAGCACCACGTCACATATCATGGGAAGTCACACAAAAATGTTTCTTGGGAACATTTCAACAGCATTCCAAAAATGTGAGCCAATGTTGCATCACCCTTTAAATCAGGATGATGTATTTCCCCTTCCCTCCCTTTCGGGTGGCAGTTACCCCTCACTGCCCAACCATCCACAAGACAGAATAACAAAAAGACACAGAGACAGAAAACAGAAATAACCATCTTCATGGCATTAGCTGAAGCTTTGTTTGAATATATATATTTATACAGACACACACACACCTTCAAAAGATTATCTCCGTGCAATGCTTGGCATGTGCTCATACAGATCTGGGAGATATTTTTACTTATATATAAGTAAAATAAGATCATTTCTTTTTTCTTAATTCCTTTGCCAAATTATACCACACTACATGGCTCTACCAAAAAATTACTCCAGGGAGTATGTGACATTGGCCAAAGCTATGAGTACACACACATCTTTCCATGAGGGGCTTCATTGATGCTGTTTTCCTTACCTTAGTCATAAATTCTCTTTATACCCTCACCATTCTAACTCCTTTCACCATCAGCCCAGATGGACTCCTCAGAGTACCATATTTCCCACAGTTATCACTTTTTAAGCACTGCAGCAGAATACCATTATACCATGGCAAGATTTTATTCCATTTCTCTCCAACAAACGCAGAAACGCCACAAAATGGGGTATGAGAATAATGGTAACATTGGAGCCTCTTTTCTTACAATTCTCCTCATCAGTTCTAGGGTGTTTGCTTCTCTTTGGCTCCTGTATACACTGAAAATGAGTAAATACCATGATTTCCAATGGATTTTCAGCTAAGCCTATGTACAGGAAGGGTAAAACCAAGACTAATCTCTAAACTAAACTGAGGTCTCAATGCAAGGACATTTACTTTAATGACCTCACAACACAACCACGCCCCTTGATTTTATCACAAGAAAAATTGCTAAATTTTTCAAAATAAATTGATTTAAAAAAAGGATTGCATTCATTCCTTTGCAAGGAATACTGCCAAACATTAAAAGGGTCTATACTCATGCAACTGAAGGTCTCCCCTTTCACAAACAAACCCTTCTCTACCTCTCCATGGATGGTAATGTATCTCAGGAAATCCACACTGCTCACTGGACTGTTCACCCTGCAGGCGAGACAGGAGGAAGCGTTGGTGCCTCGGCCTGTGGGAAGGTTTCTTCACATGACTGCTAAAAGTATCAATTAAGGTAGAATTTAGAAGACAAGTGTATAATTATTACATGAAACTGCTCACCCAACCCTGTGTAAGACAGTTTTTTTTGTGCTTATTACAGATGGGGAAAGGAAACTACAACTCTTTGACGCAACAGATCAGCTTTATAATTCAAATTAGTGCAGAAACACTGGGAAGTGATACCAGAGCTTCAGCTCCCTGATCCAGGCTCCTTCAAGAAAGGGCTGGAACGTAGGGTTGGCACTGATGCTGCTGGAAAGGGAGACCTTGACCACATCTCTCACTCCTCAGTGTTGGTCTGGTTCTCTCGCTCACACTTTGCTCTGACTCTCCCATAGCAGCTGCTGCTGCCCCAAAGTCCCACTTCAGGATAGGTCACAGCCTTTTGCTCTCTTCCAGCTGTGAAATGGATGCAAAAAGAACAGAATTGGCCTCTTCCCTTGTGAAAGTGATGAAACCACTCCAAAAGCCCATACTAAATCTGGTCCAGGGACAACTCAAGGGCAGGAAACAGAGAAAACGAGGCAAATGGAAACAAAATAAATGGGAAAAGGCAAACAGAAGATGGGAGCTGGCCCTCTGGCTGCCTGGGGCTTCTCAACATGGGACACCTGCCAGTGGCCTCCTTTCCCTTCTTTTCTCCCATTCAAAGTTGAACAAGGCCATAATCAAGATCCCAGTACTTCCAAAGCATTGTAAAAGTTTAAAACAAAGTGATCTAAACGTTTTGGGGTTTTTCTTTGGCAAAACTAAAAGGACCCATTAAACTTCATTAATTGTTCCTTGGCAGAGTTCATGCCTTTGATTCCTTCTAAATTAAAGCTGTGACCTTACTAATAAAAATACACCTTCTGCTACCAAATCGAGAATAATTCCCAAAATTTTATCCTGAAAAGAGGTCAAGTAAAAATCCAAAGAACCCCTAACTTTCTGCTGCTGCAGCAGTGTCAAAGATGAAGGATTACCTTTACATTCCCCAGGTTTGCTGTTCCTACAACCCACCAATGCCAGCAGCCCACATCACTAGAGGTAGAAATATTCCCAGGTGACAAGGGCATAGGTTAGGGGAATTTAAGGAAAAAGGGAAAACAAAGAACTGTGTTCAGAAGGAATTTGATGTCAATGCCACAGAGGACACACACAAAGGAACACTCCTCTTACAGTCTCTCCTCTGCAAAATATGGGGGGTTAAGGCCTCTTTGTTCCAGCACACTATTGAAAAGTATTTATTTTCTTTTTCAGGCTGCTATTTTTAACTGTAACTCAGAGAAAGGCCAGAGCCCGACAAAGTGTCTGACTGCAGCTCCCAGACAGGCACAGCCACAGTGTCACTTGCTGTGACGGGAAGCTGGGGACACACAGCTCTGCAGGTCCCAGGTGCCTTGTTTCCTCCATGGGGCTGGTTTCACCAAAGTCCACTTTTATTCAGTGAAATCAGCTCAGAGGGGTTCCATCCAGCCACCTGCCATGCCAAGTACTGTGCATTATTCTTCTTACCCCTGGACCACTTTCAGTTCCTCAAACACTCATGAAAGCATCACTGAGAGGACAATAGTTACCACTGGTGTTTGTTTTCTCCATTTCTAAGAGGCCTTCTCAGGCAGAAGCTCCACTCAGCTATTGTCCCCCTCACTAAGCCTGTGCTTGAAGCGTCTTGGCTGCTCAGCTCTTCCACCCCGATGTTTCAATGCTTCTTCCTTCTTGAAAAAAAAAGGGGAGATAAATTGCCTCATTTCCTCTTCATTTATCTTTCACATTCCAAAGGGCTTGTGACAACATGACTTGAAAGGAAAAAACCAAATCTAAACCACCTTCTCCCTGTGCTGTGTTTGTACAGTGGGACCATGTGAGGTCTGGCCTCAGAAAGGCAGCTGGACAGGTTATTATTAAGAAGAGGAAATTTGTTCCTGAGAATTTATTGGGAAATGGGTCAGTGAGTGCTCTCCTGCTGGTTCACAGTGGGCCTTCATGGCCCTCCATGTACAGACACCAAACTGACGTGCCTGTACACCAGGACCTGTGGCTACACATAACCAACCAGAAGATGTCTAAGGCTTGGGTTTGTATCCACGGTGGCAATGCTTTAATCAGTGCATTTAACAGCTTGCTTTCATCTCTCTTGCCTTTGTATGACTGGTTATGGAGCTCCAGTTTGGTAAGTCTCAGCTCTTCCATCAGCAGTCTCCATGAAGTTCTTCTCCCCATCAATCCAATCTGAGCTCCTGCCACTGTGGATGTTGATACATTTCTGTCTTGCTGGAGAAGAGTATGTTTAACTTGTCTGTATCAAAATTTGAATGCTTCATCTTTCTGTGTTTTGCAAAATGCTTTATTTATGGCACCAAGAAAAAAGCAGCCCTAAGAATGCAATGTGCAAGAGCTGTGTGGTAAGGGTTTTATTTGGCAATTTTATGTATATCAGATCACATTTCACTTTGTGAATGCAGAAGTAATCACTAGTAATGGGACTTTAAGCATATTTAGCCCCTCTCTAACAATGCTCATTTTGAGTCTCATCCAAACCTGAATTCTTCCAAAAGCTGCCTGCATTTCCTCACTAGAGCTAGAGCTATTCAAGCCATGTTTGCATTCTTCAATGGTGGCTTAAAGGCAGGCTGTGGCTTTCTGAGAAACAAATACAGGGAAAAACACATAAACCCATTTTCTATCTTCATTTGGGTTGATGGGACTTCACCAGCCTGATAAGGTTAAAGATGAGCCCAGAATTTCTATGAAATATTTTCTCACTTAACAGCATCCAGTGTGGCCTCAAAACACCCTGAGGAGCTCCTGAATCCACAACAACCTTTCAGAGACTTTTCTACCCCTTACTACTACTCCCAAAGACCTTTACTGTACAATCAATCATCCCTTCCAACGAGATGCTACTCCAGCTGTGTGCTACTCACGCCAACAGCAGAACTTTTCACTACCCTGAGACACTGTTTCTCTGCTATTTGCCCTTTCAAGCATCTCTGAGCCAACCGTTTCACCAACTGTTTCACCACAGGTTTTGCATAAACCCAGCAGCTTCACAGAAACAGGCAGGCTCTTGATTAAGGAAAAAGCAAAGCAGTGAAAAGCGTAATGGAAGAAGAACGGGCCAGGGATTCTGGAAAAATGTATTCTCAAACTCCACCAGTACAATTCATGGGGTTTTCATAATTTCCAGTGAAAAAACACAAAGACAGTGTTGAAAAAATGCATCTTATGGTTTCTCTGCCCTACTCTGAGCTTTACTAGTAAAAGTGCACCAAACCTTCATAAAGAAGTCACATTCAACAGGCTGAACCTTCTGGCTCCAAAGGTTTGGGCTTAAATGGAACCAGGACATTTTCTTCATCAGTCTCAGAAATGCCGAGGTCAGGACAACAAAACACAGGCCTCAGGTTTAACATCCTGCTTTCAAATTCTGCTTGCAGGCAGATCCCTCTGAGGGACATGTGCCTTAGCCAGCAGCCACAAATCCACAGTTCAGGAGATGACAGATCTTACAACCCCTTTTGAACAAGAAATGAGGTCAGGTCCTTCTGTTGTAATTATTTCCCCTTTAGAAGCACCTCTGGCACTAAGAAGATATACACATTGAAAATTCAAAGGCATTTTTCAAAATTACTTTTGCTGCCACTGCTGTGAGGCAACCCCTCCTGTTTCCAGAACAGCTGGTACCAACCACCAGTTGCCAGGTGGGTGCTCGCCACCTCCAAAGCCAAACCAAAGCTGTGAATGCCAACTGGCATTCTAAAAATTACAATGTTTGTTTGGGTGTTTTAAAAATATCTGCTTAGTGTGCTTAAGAAGAACCTGCTGAGAGAAACACGAAAACATGAGGTCTTATCTCATTCAAGAATGCCTGCTACAGAGCAACACCAACAAAGTCAGAGGAGATCATGCAGCCCTGGCTTCCAGACTGAGCAGATACCCTGACACGCTTTTTAAACACCTAATCTCTGATTTGTAAAATACCATACCTTCAAATTGAAAGAAAACACACTAGTGTTGTCAAGACACACCCACGATACAGAAGAAAAACTTTCCCGAGCCAGCAAACATGGCTTGTTTTTTTAATAAAGGTATTTAAAAGAAAATAGAAATCTCTTAAGCACATTAGATCCACTTTATCTGCTCTGGGAACTAATTTTTTAAACACTATGCATTCTTCTTTGCTTTTCTACTGTATATAAATTGCATGTATTCTGATTAACATTATTCAGCCCGGAATAATTACACATCAGAGAGATGCCTAATAAACTCATCTTTAAACTCTGCAGAACTAAAAAAAATATCCCAAGCATGTTTTATGAATATAGGATAGCGTCAGCTGACAAATATATGGCACAATCCATTTTATTGTGGTTACAAACAAGAACCACGTGAATGAATGTTATGGGCTTGTCTTTGCATTATTCAGGATGATGGGACTTCTGAAGGAAAGCAAGCGTGTGCTCTGGAATTGTGAGACTGTGAAGATAAAAGAAAATTAGTCACACACAATATGGTAAAGAAAATACAGAATATAATCAAAACTTCATTTTACTGGCAGTGGGTACTTCACTGGAAGATCCTAGAAGTTTTTCTGAATCAAACTGCTGCTACAAGAAGTAACAATGAATCAAAACACTTGGATTTACAACTAGAATTGACAAAGAAATATTTTCAGTTACTCTAACCATATTGTTTCAGACTGACTTCAGCCAAAAGCTATTTCAACAGGAAAACCTGTCTTAGCCAACAGCTGGAAATCTCATAGCCTTATTCTGGAAGGAAGGGGGACTGTTGCTTTTTACAGATGTCTCCATTCTCATCATCCAAACAGAGTCAAATCTCTGAATAGAGAGATGGGCCCCATCTGAAATGCAGCTCTCACATCCTCCCAAGGCCGTGCACACTCACACCCCTGGCACCGGTTCAGCCAGGGCGACCAAACAGAGCGGCCACAGAAACTCAACACTGTGCAGCATCCTCAGATTCAGCCTGAGTTTTGGGGCAGCCTGTCCAACAGCAGAACTCCAGACACTCAGCTGTCAGAGAGGCTGGATTTTATTTAAAAGCAGCAATTTTACAGATGGTAACAATCAAACCCAGCCAATGTTTCCCTCCACTGCTCAGCCCCAACACCCTGTGAGATCCAGGTTTAGGAGCACCCCCAAGGCAAGTGTGAATTTGGTCTATGATCACAAAAGTAACACCTGCCAGTGCCAAGTGCTACAGAAAGCAACTTTTCAGTTGACCACACTTCCTGCTGCCGGAATATTTAAGGCACACGAAGGAAAAGCCATGTAGCAAGAGATGAGTAACTAAGAAACCACAAGCTCTTCTAACTCAAAATTACCACGTAGTTTACACTCCTAGCAACACATCGGTGTGGGATGTTTGTTTATGCTGGTAACTCTTATGACTCCCAGTGTGGTATCAGCTTTAGTCACCCCCATTCTGGATGGGATGTGCTGAGCCACTTCATGGGGTTTTTTCCCAGTTGTAAGGGAAGTTGGTGCTGAATTCAGATGGGGCCTCTCTCCTTCATTCACGCGGAACTCAGTGTCTTCCTTGGACAAACTCAGTACTGCCTCAGTTTTTGATGTCACCACTACGTGGCCACAGCTCCTACGGGATCACCATGAACACACCAAGCGCAGCCTCCAAAGTCTTCCCCAGAAGCTTCTTTTGTTGCAGAACTTGGGTGTGTGTCACACCAACTATAGCCTCACCTTTGTTCTGGGCACCCTTCCTCCCCACTGCTTTGCTTGGGTTTGGTAGGACATCATGGAAACATGGCATACTAGAATCATTCAGGTTGGAAAATTCTCCCAGACTATTGAGTCCAAGCTGTGCCTGATCCCCACCGTGTCACCAGCCCAGAGCACTGAGTGCCATGTCCAGGCCTTCCTCGGATACCTCCAGGGATGGGGATTCCAAACCTTCCTGGGCAGCCCCTGACAATGCCTGACCACCCTTTCCATGATGTTAAATCTGAACCTCCCCTGGCACAGCTTGAGGCCATTTCCTCTTGTGCTGTCAAAAGGACAGCTTTGTTCCAGAGGAAGTGTCCAAGGCCAGGTTGGACAGAGCTTGGAGCAACCTAGAATGGTGGAAGGCGTCCCTGCCCATGGCAGTGGGTGGAAGGAGAAGAGCTTTAAAGATCCCTTTCAATCCAAGCCATTCTATGACTCAGCTTTTCTCTTCCAAAAGCACCATGAAAGCCACCATCAGCTTTGATCAGCTGACAATGTGCAGCATTTGGGGGCTCCTCCTTGCAGGCACATCAGATGCAGCCCAGACATCCCTCCCTCAGCCACGTTCACAAACCATCACACACTCCCTGTGTCAGTAGTCCTGCTGCTGCTTCCTGAGCTCAAAACACAGACAGATGGAGCACAAGCAGCAGTAATTAGTTACATCCCTTTACAACCACACCTAAAAATACCGTCTTCTAATCAACCTCATATGGTACCTGTCCCATTCATTGCAGAGCTCTGAAAGTTTGTGGCATAGGGAGCTTGAAATAGCAAGAACTTGATTTATATTTAAAAGCAGGTAAATATTACCCCAGAGAACCAGATCTACATCTACTGCAGAGTGTGGAGGTGGACAAAACGTGTCACTTACTGGAAATGCTCACACCTGGCTCCTGCCACCTTCTTTTCCTGATTTAGAGAAGTGCTGAGTGCCTGAGCACAGCAAGAACCTGGCTGGAAATTTGGGGAGAGCATCATAATTGTCAGTTCCCAAGAGAATTAGGCACCAGTTTTGTCAAGCCCCAAATTAACAGCCATAACTCTTTGTGCATGAAATCAAACAGCAGCAAGGTCAGCTAAGCAATGCCTGCACAGTAGCTTGGCAGGTGTACAGGAAATCTCAGAAGGAAAGAAAAAACCCAAGCAATGAATCTGGGCCCTCCTACTGAATGAAGCAGTAGAAAAGCACACCAAAGATGAGCCTTTGCACCCTGGTCTCCTTCAAGCATCAGCAATGAGTTCGGGGCTTCAGATCTGTGGAGCTTTTCCACTCACACTTAAGCCTACAAGGTACAGAGTTGTGTTTGCTTTGCCCACGGTGGTGAACAGCTGCTGGCTGTGGGCTTTGCAGCTTTTTCTAGCCTGCACAGAGGGCAAACACGGAAACAACAGGGTTTAGTCCAGCAGGAGAACACGGGTAGTGGCTGGAAACCTCCTTTCCCACTCACCTCCAGTTTCCTTTATTCTACCTTTCTGGCCCCCAAACCCTTCCCTTCCCTGTAGTCCATGCCTGAGCTGCTCAAAATAATGTCCAAACAGACGAAAACATGTTTTCTTTAGCTTAATTCACAAAAAAAAACCCCAATCCCCCCCCCCAACAAACCAAAACACAAACCAACCAAAACCAACCAACCAAAAAAACCCCCAAAACAAAACCAAAACCAAACAAAACAACAAGCAAAAACCCTCATCCACCTTAGCTGCAGTTTTCTCAAAATGGCAATTTGGGGCAGATGCTCAGCATGGAAACTTCAGTCTGGACAGCTGAAGGCTGGCAAAGCCTCATCTTGCAACTGCAAACACTGGAAAGTGTCTGGCAGACTAAATTACAGTGATATTACTTCAGAGAATATCTTTAAAGTGCAAAAAAGCCTTTTTTTCCTTTTTTTTGCACACACCCTGCCATTAAATCTTTGCCTGAGGATGATGACGACTTGCCTTTCCTCTAGTGTGACCACTGCAATATTGGAATATCAAGTGAAAATACATAAAGATCCTCTGTGTCAAGCTCAGTAAAAGCAAGCTGATCTTTAGACAATGTTCACCCAAGGTATTTAATATCCCAAATCCTGCTCCAAGACTGGTGTCTCCAGTTACCAATGTCACAACAATGCCCTGCAGAGAATCACAGCACAAACACCAACTGTGGTTTCACGCAGGGCAAGGGAAATACCATGTAAAGCTTTAGAAATGCCTTCCTGAGACAGGAGATGAGAGGAGCTGAGTCAGATGGATACTGAGTGGCAGGATGGTGCTGGCATCTTCTGTAAATTTGAGGCACCGATGCCCATGTACCTCTGAAAAGAGCAAGGAAAAGCTCCTTGGCAGGCAGCAAATTTCCAGATACAGCACATGAGGGTAATTTTTCTAGGCTGAGGTCCCAAGCACAAGGAACCAAAAATCAGTTGCAAATGGGCTATCCCAGGAAATGAGCAGAGATCTGGTATGCACAGCCGGGGGGGGCCTCCGAGCCCTGCAAAACCTGCAGCTCCCTTCACACAGAACATAAACCTCCAGGGGAAACCCCAGATGGTTTTAAGACACACGGAAGCTGTAGGTATTTTTTTCCAAGGTGGGATATGAAACATCTAGTGACAGGCTGAGAGAGCAGGATTGTTCAGCCTGGAGGAGAGAAGGCTTCAGGGACACCTTGTTGAAGCCTTTCAGAACTCATGGGGGGCTTATAAAAAATGAAGGACAGGGCAGATAGTGACAGAACAAGGTGAAGTGATTTTAAACTGCCAGAGGACAGGGTTAGATGGGATATTGGGAAGAAATTCTTCCTTGTGAAGGTGGGGAGGCCCTGGCACAGGGTGCCCAGAGAAGCTGTGGCAGCTCCTGGATCACTGGAAGTGTCCAAGGCCAGGCTGGATGGGACTTGGAGTAACCTGGGCTAGCGGGAGGTGTCCCTGTACATGGCAGGGGGTGGCATTGGATGAGATTTAAATTCCCTTCCCACCCAAACCATTCCATGATTCTATGATTCAATGGTCCTGGCTGCTTAAGGGTCCAGCTGGTCCCCAGCATGTGTGACAGTCATTGACTCTGCCTGCTGGGATCCATCAGCAGGTGCAGCTGGAGCTGCTGCAGGGGCTGTCCCTGTTCCAAGGCTTGGCACAGGCTGCTTCTGATCCTGCCACAACCTGGTCCTCAGTTCCCTGGGACCTCACTTTGGCTTTGCCTGCTTACACAGGAAAGAACCAGGAACAAGCATTACCTTGGATGTCTGTGCCACCCTCCGTTCGAGAACCAACACCCCCCACACACAACAGCCCACGTGGAATTGAGGTGTAGATGACCTTTCCTGCAGGTTACCTGTTGCAATGCGTGAGAGCCACACCCAAACCATGCCCTGACCTTAGAAGCACTACACAGAATGAACCTGGAAAAACACCAGCATTTTGGGGAGCTATGAACAGACTGTCTTACAGCATTACCAGAAGTCTCCTGACAAGTTCTCTGTGGTTTGAGAAGGCATCCCTGGTGCTGATGGTGTCGGGGAGAGCCCACAGACTGCCAGACACTGCCGTGGGCGGCTTTTCTCGGAAGAAACCGCTAATGGGAGGATGCTCCACGCTCACTCTTTAAGCAGTGACATGTAAAAAAGCCCAGCCTGGAGATCAGCTGACACATCCGCTTTGCAAAAAGCTCCAAGGCAGAATTCCTTCTGGAGGGCAGCTCATGGCTTGCTCCTGGGAAGGCACAGAGAGTGGGCAGCAAGCCAAAAACCTGCTGCCCTTTTCCAGGGAGGAGTGGAGTTGCTGCAGCCCGTGGCTGCCGCTGTGCCAGCCCTGGGGCAGCTGGGCTTGAGGCGGCCCTACAGCGGCACAGGCTGCTCCCACGCAAGGGTGGCACAGCCCAGGTCCCTCTGAGCCCCGGAGTGTGACCACAGCACCCTCCCAGCACCGCAGCCACGCTCCCACGGCTGCAGTGGTGCCTCCCACGCCCCAAACCCCCCCCCGGGAGACGCTGGGCTGGCGGGCACCCAGCAGGGAGTGCACAAAAGCACTGACAGTGTCATGCAATAACGTGGGTGCCATCCCTGGCACTGCCCGCTCCTCAGGAACCAAGGGGGCAGGGCATGGCACAAGGGCAGGCTTAAAACCAACCTCATCACAAACAGCACCCAAGAGGTCACCTGGATCACTCGTTTTGGCTTAAAATGTTTACTTAGAAAATAACCACTCTACTGGTCTCACTCGTTTCCTAAAGGAATTTCAACCATACCAAAAATATCTACATACTTTTACAAAGTATACTGCTTTTTTATACTGCTTTTAACCTCTTACTCATGTATTCACAAGAGCTCAAGAGTCAGCCTTGCTTTTGTTTTCTGCTTCCTGCACTGCAGCTAAGACAACTCCCTAGCTTTAAAAACACGCAATAAAAAAAGATGCAATAACTACATAATAACTTTGGAAGTACTACAATGATCTAAATATTTTGGCTTCAGGCTTCAGTACTAGTCAAAGTGTAAGAGCAACTACTTAGTCAGACTTACTAACAAATATCACAGAAGCATGAAAATAAAAGGCTTATGAATTTGATATAAAACCTAATTAAATACTTAAAGAAATAAAGTCGCTAAAATCTTAGGTTATCCATACCAAAATAACCTTCAGTGTAGAATCAGTAGCAAACTTTTTAATATATATAAAAGACTACTAGAAAGACAGAGGACAAAGATTTTAGGAGACCCAGGCAGGCGAACCCTTTATTCTCAGAAGTTTGAGCCATTTGCACAAGCTTTAATCTTGCTTTGATGTAAGAGCTGCCCTTGTTTCATCACTGTCCTTTAACTGCAAAAGCAAGTAAAATGCTTGCAAGTATGTTGAAAAACTTGAAACAACTTTTAATTGTTCTGTGTGAAGAGAACAGCGTGGTTATTCCGTGCAAAGTAAAAAGCTGTCTTTTAAAAGTACATTCCTTATGAATATCCTCCTTCCCCACCTAGACATTGGCTCTGCAGCTGCCACTGCCCAAAGGCACCCCCAACAAAGCTGCTTTCATCATCTCAGAGCTTGCTTTTTCTCCCTTTCATACCAATAAGAAGTCCATCAGATGCAAAGATTGTCTTACAATTTGTGACCAGGCTGCACTAATTTAAGAATTCCCAGTATTCAAGATTTTGGAAAACATCAAGTACAAAGGCACAGCACACTTACAAGTGTGTCTCTCAATTACGGATTTGGGGCAAGAATGAGCCTGTTTGTCATTTTTTCTATTGATATATTCTTTCCACTGCTCCCTGTGCCTAATTCAACACTGTACGTAGTTTTCTTCTACAGTGACAAGAAACGCATGAGAAATGCCACGTGCCTTCCTCTACAACCCTGTGGTTTCCCCTGCCTCACACTAACCAAACAAAGTCTAGAGAAAAGCCACCTTTCATTTTTCAGACCCAGTGAGGCAGCACATTATCTTTAAAGGTGGTTCTTGTATGTGGGTTGCTTTAATGTAGGGGCTTGAGATGATCCTGCTGAATAGACACAGAGCCTAACGCAGCTCTGGGACACAAATTGGGCAACTGGGATTTCTGGGTTTAGGAAAACCTCAAGCCATATACTGAAGGTAAATGGGGTGTGATCACAGACAATACTTCTGCTGACAAACTAACAAAGAAAACTGAAAAAATTTCACCTCCTGCTTTGATTAGGGAAATCTTGACCGCGGCTGTTGCAAGATAACGTGGCTGGAAACTTCCAAAATTGCTCATGGAGCTTTTGAGAGAAGTCAATAACAGACTATTTGAGCCATGGAAGTGGAACAGAGAAGGTAGATCCTGCCTTAGTCCCCCAAAGCTGAATCTGAAAGTTACCAAGGACAGTAAATTCTGTTCACTTGGGTGGCAAATACCTTTTCCATCAATCACATCCTTGGATGCCTTTTGCTTGCATTCAGTCGAAAGGTAAGAAAAAGAACTTGGCCCCTTAAATAAAAGGCCATAAAACCCAAAGAGAAGCTTCCTTTCCTTTCCAGTACAGGCAGGCACCATTTATCAAAAGTATGGGATGAAAATCTGCTACTGGCTCCAAAAGCAACAATCTCTCTGAACACTAAAACTTCTCAGAAAACAAGTAAAGCCAAAAGGATTTTCCCTTAAAAATCTCATTTCTTACAGTCTTCAAGAACTTGGAAACTTTGCAAGGTGCATATAATAGAATCTTACATGCTTATTGAAATCTGAATTTCCTGTGCACTTCACTTCTTCCTTCCCTATTTGGATTGGACTAGATGGTACTAACATGAATTCTGGATTTAATACATGCTTCTGAATGAAAATATTATTCTCTTTCTTCCTTAGATTTTGGGAGTTGCAGATAAATCCAGTCAGCTTTTATCATAAACCTCACCAGATGAAAAGGAAAAGCAGCCTCTAAGAGCTACAGACTAGATGCTGTTAAGTCCAGAGAGACCTCACACTTGTAGAATTTGGTTGGAATCACCATTAAGCCCATCTCATCCTCCCTCCTACCAGGAGCAGGGACTCCTTCCACTAGACCAGGAAGCTGCTCCAGGCCCTGTGCAACCTGGCCTTGGACACTTCCAGGGACGGGGAACTCCTGCTCTGTATGATGCCACAGCCATGCTCACCTACAGAAAATGGAAGAGAGAATTTCTGGAACATGGAATAAGGCATCTGGGAACAGGCTGGAAGCAAAGGCAGGGAGTGCAGCAAGACTTGTACAGAACCCTGCTGTACTTGCAGTCACACACCAAATTAAAACCAGAAGGATAAATGACAGTTTAAAGCAGAAAATCCAACATCCAGTCTGAGTGGCTGTCCAAAAAAAGGCCAGCTTTTCCACAATTAATTCCAAGTCATTCTTCCATCCTGCAGCACTCCTCCTGCCAGCTCTCTGCACACTGGCTGAGACTTTCACTCCAGAGCTGTATCAGACGCTTGGGTTCTGTCCCTCCGAGTCGGTGGGACTCATCTCTGTACCACCGCTGGAATTTATTCAGCTGGTTTCCTGGAAAGCTAATGGCCCATTTCCTATCTTGTCTTTCAAGTAAAAGGTAAAGCAGGCTCCTCTTCAGCCTCTGAAATGGGCCAGAATAGGAGTCTTTCTGCTTTTTCATGTGCACTACATTTTGTAGGAACACACCTACAGCATGCGATCCTTGTGCAAAATCCTGTCTTAATTAACACCACACTGAAATTCCTAAGTAAAACAAACAGCTAGAAAGAAATTTCTTACAGACATTAAGTAATAGCTTTCACTGTCACCTCAAAAGAACAACTGCAAGGTCTGCCTGGAAAAACTTCCTAAACAATGAGGAAATCCACAGGGTGCATCCTGGGTGCCACAGGGTCACAGCCACTGCGCCTTGCGCTGGGGGGTCCCACCTGCCTGGGAGAGGAAAGAGATGGAAAAGAAGGGAAGGAAGAAACTGCATTTAAACAAACAAATCCAAAGCAAAGCCTCATCCTCCGGACAGATGTCTGTTTATAGAAATGGGAGGCCAAGATATGGTTAAGCATAAGTCAAGCATACCAAGTATCTTTAAGAAAAAACAACCTTCAGAGAAGTTGAATTTTTCACACGCTGAACTGTTTTAGTGATGCACCTGTTGAAATGACTGTGTTATGTGCTTGAAATCTTTCCACTTCTACAAACTAAAAAAAATTAGTCCTGACACACGACACGTGACAGAACAGAGCTTGGTCACCTACTACTTCTGCTGCTGAGATTGCAGAAATGGAAAATTATCAAGACTTTAAGGGCATTTCCACCTTTGCCTGCTGTAAGCTCCTCATCCTCTACGGTTTCCTGTCGGCTAGTAAGACACTAAGCCAGGCTTTTCCATCAGCAATGATGATACCTCCGGCACAATCTCTCAGGACATACCACTAAGCTGCTTTAGCAGGCACTTTCAGCTGATTCCTGAATTTTATGATTGCACCCCGAGCCCGTAACTCCCCACCACCGCCCTGGACCGCTCCCTCTTGGGTGCAGCACTCCTTAAGCATCATTAGACAATTCACCCAACAAACAACTCCCATCATAAGTTTAGCCCATGCCTCATCAAACTGAGAGCACAGATTTTTTTAATAAACGCTTTTCACATGACCAAGTCCCAGTCTCCTAATTATTACTGCCATGTTTTAAACTCTGTTTCACTCACATCCTGAATAATCCCCATGTAGTCCCACTAAAACTCCACAAAGCAGGATTATCTCTGCCACAAGTCATCTTTTTCAAGGCCCTAGTCCAAAACCTAGAGGAATTACTATAAAATTTTCTTTTCATTTCAGAGGGCTTTAAATCATTTTACTGCTTACAATGTGTGTGTATTTAAAATATCTTATGGATTTAAATAGGTGGAAAAATGTGGTTTTCCATAGGACTGGTTAGAAAAACAGGCTTGTGCTGCACAGCACAGAAAGACACCTTTGAAACTGCTAAGGTTTCCAGACTAGTAATGCTGCAGTGCATGTGGTCTGGCTTTCTCCCACTTCCCCCTAAATATCCTCCACACACCTTCTCCCAGAGGACACAAACAGTTCCCACTGCTCACAGGAGTCCCTGCTAACTCATATTTCCATTATTTCACTCTGACATTCATTTCCTTCAGGTAGGAGTAAAGAACATCAAGTCTTGACATTTTATTCACAATTTCAGCCCCCAACAATGAGAAATTTTCATTAATTCCTACTCGACAAACACAAAAGATGTTGCAATGGTTTGCAAATTGTAACTTCATGAGCTATAAATATATAGAGATTTTCTGAGTGTAAAAATTGTTTTCCAAAGCATTTTCATCCCCAGCTAAGCGTTTACGTAGTTGATTCAAACTTCACAAGGAAGATCCCTGCCCTTTAGCTTCAAACACACAGGCTCAATTTCCCTGTGAAAACCACCTGGCAAATCATGCATTGGCATTGTCTATTCTCTTCTTAGGCACTCTTTGCAGCAGGGGATGCACATTACCAGGTCAATAATTACATTTGCTGACTTTCAGGTCACGATATTGCCCAGGTATTGTCCCATGTACAACTACACACAGCTTTGCGAGTTGGCTGGTTCAGTCCTACCACGTTTTCCCTAAGAGCATGGAAGCTGGAAGCAGTTTCAGGTGGAAATTCCAGGCAGGAGACGCTGCATGGGATGCTTTCCTGGTTTTCTCTGGGATTCATTTCTCCAGCTGGTCTGACAAGGCTCACCCCCATTCACCCACGGGAAACCACAGAGAGCAAAGTGGCTCCCAGGCTCTACCGGGGGAGGCCCGTGCTGAGGGCAGGTCCTTGAGGGGTTATAGAGGCACCTGTTTGACTCTGGCTTTGCATATTTTCAACATAATTTTACATCTCACATAATTCTTGTCTTCATTTGTTTCTCCTCTCATCCCACAAACACTGTGAGCAGACAGACTTTCAGAAGTCATAAAACCTGTACAACTGTACCTGTGTTGATGTAGAAGCTGTAACATAGAATTGTGAAATATCCAGAGTTGGAACAGATCCACAAAAATCATCAAGTCCAACACTGCCCTGCAAAGGACATCCACCACCTTTAATGCTCAACCCCTCATTTCCATTTATTACATTGTGCTTTAGCTTAAATATTGTCTAAGTAAACTACAAGGCTTTACAATCCATTTAATTTCAGACAAATTAAATTATCATTATGGCAAAAAGAAATTAAATTATACCATCATGAAAACAACTGTGAACTACACAAGCTCTCACTTGAAGTTATATTCCAGATTTCCTGTCTGGAGGCTACTGGTATTTGGGCTAATATGAGGGAGCATCCCAAAATGCATAAAGTTTGGAGAGTGTTGCTGGCTCCTTTGGTTTGCTGTCTCCCCATCTCCCTCCCTCGCCAGTGCTCTCCCATTCCAGCACCTATGGAATGACAATTCTGCTGACAAAAAGCAAGTCTTTCCTTTCCTTTTTACTGAGGACACCTCTGCATCCCCTGTGGAGGAATAGAACCCCAAAAGCTGACATCCCACCTAAGCTTCATGAAGCCAGCTAAAAAATATACTGCTTATTCAAGCTACAAACTCAGTGCTTCCACATGGTCCCTCTTGGAATGAGGGGAGCTCACCACAGAGCTCCTCTGCAAATAAATCACACCCAGGTGTGTCAGACAGGCAAAGCCTGACTCTGGCAGACTCCAGCTGAACACCAGCAATAGGTTTGGTGAGCTGGCTCAGTGGCACTCTGTTTCCATTTAAGATGCTCTTCACAATTTCTTTTCCTCTTCAAAAGTGCCAATTCACAGGCTGCCTCTGTATAAAGTGCCTCATTGATTATTTTTCCAAGCAGGAGCTTCGAGTGGGGGATCCTCACAGCACGAACAGCAGACGTGAGCCAGGGGATGAGCACAGGATTTTAATTCCTTCTTCCACAATTACTTCCCTCTGGCTCTTGCCAGATGTGATGGGCAAACAAGAGCTGTGTCTGGAGTGCTGCAGAGCTCTCAGCATGACCAGTGTACCCTCCCTGTGAGCCGCAGGCAAGTCCCAGACACACACATCCAGCCCTACTTTACACATAGGGATTTCCCAACCTTTCAGCATTAGGTCCCTGCTCTAATTCTAGATGATGCCCAGGGCAAGGACCTGCATGATTTCCCTAAACTAAAAAACCCCTTGAATTTCCTAAATTGGTGGGTTGGGTTTTCTTGGGTTTGTGGGTTGTTTTTTTTTTTTTTCAGTAAATAGACGTCAACCTTTTCAGGTGCTTACAACTCAGGGACCAGAAACTTGAAATGCTGAACTGTGAAAATGCAGTTTTGGCTGCAGTATGCGGATTAATGTAAAGAAAAATAGAAATCCATGGGGGCTGCGCCCTCATGGCTCTGATAGGACACTGTCAAAAAATCTCTGGTGTGTGAGGCCAGTAGCTCTGCTGACTGCTTTTTGGGTAAAAGCCATTTAATAACTGGACATCCTTTCCAATATGGGAATCTCTTGAAAGGCCCACTGTGATTTCAGAGGAGCCCTAACAGAGCAGCAACTCAATGTTTGCACTCCCTCTTCACCACAAAAAAATCCCAAAGCAAAGAAATGCAAGGACAAGCCGGGCTGCGGGCACCACCCAGGAGTCCCCCTCCGGCCCAAATCCTCAGCACAGAGTTTGATCTCCCAGCCCACAAGACAGGGGGCTCTCGCAGGCTCTGCATGCATCATACATCAAGTGCTAGAACGGGGCTTCCTTTTCTCATGCAAACTTTTATCCCACTTGTAAATCTTCAGCCTTAAAATTTGCTTTGCAAATACTCTGCCTGCTGTCTGAGTGATAAGCAGCACAGGTAAGAGTAAGCTGTGTTTCATACTGAACTATTCAAGTAACAAAAAGACACCTTAAAACCCAGAATGACACTCTTTTCCTTCATAGTTTAATAGCAATATACATAATTTAAAGGCTATATTTTTTTGTTTGTTTGCTGTCTCTCTCCTAACCTTTTAACGGGATAAAAAACTGCCCTTACACAGAGTCAGACTGTGTAAGGTACCCACCTTTTTTACCTCGGTCCCCACCTAGCAGCTTTGCCACTGCCTCCAACGGGCTTGGCAAACCATCAGCGCCTGTGCTGCTCCTTGGATTCACCCTGGCAAAGCCTGGTGCCTCGGCAGCTGCCGGGGCCGGAGCACCGCGACCTGTCACACGGGCAGGCTCAGCCGCAGCGCCCCACACTCCCTCAAGTTTCACCGTCTACTTATAACTTCCTCCCTGGAAACTTCTAAAGCCCTTCAGAAAGTGCTCCATACTCCATGGGACGCTGAGAATCGGCTCAACCCGCGCTGTCCCGCCGGCTGCCCAGCGCTGCCCGAGATGCGCGGGGCTCCCGGAGCGCCGCCGGCNGTCGGGGACTTGTCAGGGACCTGTGAAGGACCCGCCAGGGACCCGCGGCTGCCTCACGCCCCGCGGCGGCTCTGGGCCCCAGGCACGCCTGTCCCCCCCTGCTCTCCGTGCCCCCACTCTGCTCTGCCCCACTGTCACTCGTCACCGAAAAACCCGCATCCCCTCAGGGACGCGGTCAGAGCCTTCAGAGTTTCCCCAGAGGCCGCGTTAAAGACCGTGCCACAGTAAAAGCACAGTCAAACAGGACCAAAATGCCTTTCCTGGAGGCGGCTGAGTGGCAGCTGGGTCTGGCACTGGGTGATGTGTGCACTGGTTTAGGGGTGACAGTGGCAGTGCTGAGGTGATGTTTGAACTCGATGATTTTAGAGGTCTATTCCAACCTTTGATGATTCTATGATTCTGTGATAAAGGCCATGACACAGGATGCCCAGAGAAGCTGTGGCTGCCCCTGGATCCCTGGAAGTGTCCAAGGCCAGGCTGGAACCTGGGGCCTGGAGCAACCTGGGCTGGTGGAATGTGTCCCTGCNCCCCGGGGGACCCGGAGCGCTGCCGGCGGTCCCCCAGCCCCGTACCTCGGATGTAGGCGCACTTGCTGTCGTCCAGCGCCGCGGAGGCAGAGGCGCCCATGGCTCGGCGCGGAGCTGCGGCAGCACCGCTCTCCCACCGAGCCGCCACCGCTCNACAGCCCATTCCATCCTTCTGTGATTCTGCAATTTACGGCTCAGTCTTCTGGGCTGTATTGTCCCACTCTTCCCAGGAGTATTGCAAATTGCTATTGTATGTTTGATTCCAGGATAAACAATAAACCTACACAAGCAGGCACTAAAATACATATCACCTCAGTAACTATTGTCCAGTGATTGAAACAATTTCCTAAAACAGGCAAGCGCACCAGTCTGCAGATCCTCAGCACAGCAATGTAAGATAGTATGGAACAGATATCTGAATTCTCTTCCCCCTGAATAATAATTTTACATCATACCCAGATATGACTTTCTAAAGTATTTCCTTCCTCTTTGCTGTTTTAATGACATTAATCCAGCTGACTGGCCATGGGCAGGGTGCCACCCCTTATTGTGCCTCATATGTTTTGTATGGAGCTGATGAGCTGCAATGAACATGGATTTTGCTGACACGCTGGAGGTTCACAGTGACTGGAAGTTATACATTTTACCATAAAATACTTCTCATTCAGCTTGTACACATCTGCCACTCGCTATGAAATTGCTTTCACAGTTCTGTTTTGCTGATGTGGGCTATGGGGTTGGTAGGTTTATCGCTATGCCACTCAGCTGATCACAGAATGGTGAAACATTTTGGGGTTGAATCTTTTTAAACGAACACTGAACTTGATCAGATTTGAAATATTGCAGATGATATGTGACATCGAGTTCAGTATTGTGCTAAACAACCTCTTTCCTTCCAAAATTCATGTTCTCAGGGCACACACTGGTTGTATCTGAGTGTGATGGAGCAATTGCTTCACTATATCGAGGAGAGCAGGCTCATCCAAAGCATCACTGAGCCAGCATCTCACAAATCTATAGAGACCTCAGCTGAGCTAAAACATTTAATCAACAGCACTTCTAGAGGTCAAATGTGAACCAGGCTCTGTTTTAAATCTATCTGGTCGTTAGGCTCTGCCTGAGAGCTCTCAGCAAGGTGGACGTGGTTTGCATACCGCATCTCTGTGAGCTGTGTGAGCAGACAGCAGTGAGAAAATACTGGTTATGGTGTGCATTTTGAAGGTATTAACACAGAGGAGAATTCAGGCTCTGCTCCGCACAGTGCATCTTTTATCAAATGTAGCTGAGGAGCTTTTCATAACTTATAGTCATGTGTAACGGGCACAGCAGCTCCAGGCGTCTGGAGAGATAAACCTTGGAGAATTCATGAACCGTGAAGTGGATTGCAGTTCTGTCTCATCGTTTAGCAGATGAAAATATGCCAAATCCCAGAAGCTTCATACCCCAGGACAGATGTCAGAATGTGCACTGAATGGGAAACCTCCCTCTCTAATTACAGCTAAGGTAAAAACAACATGAGAATTTATTTAGTTATATTTATATTTAGTTATATTTATATTTATATTTAGTTATAACATTCTATACTTTAGTACTACCTGATCCCCAAGATCCCCAGGTATTTCATAAGCGCTTGCTAATTAAAGACTGTGGATTCCTTTTTAAGATAGGGAAATGCTGTGTTTTAATAGCAAAGCTTGTATCTTTAGCATCTTAAAAAGACACCATGAGAAATGTCAGCCAAATCAGGAACTGAGATAAATGATCCTATTTATGTACTGCTTTAAACAAAGACCATCCTCAAGATAAGAAATTTCCACATTAAATTTTAAGCTGATGTGACACTTGCTCTGCAGCTATTGATGATAAAGTAACACAACCAAAACAAAAATATTACCAGAGCCAAAACAAGTGTTTTCCCACCTGTTCTCTTATGAAATCTTGAATCTTTAAGGGTAGTGTTTATCTTTACACACCCCAAATTTTCTTCTCTAAACACCTTTTTTGTACTATATCCTGAAAGTTGTATTATATCCTAAAAGGCAAAATGAAAGTGAATTCCTGAGTGAAGAGGATCAGGAGAAGCCCTTCTTTCCAAACAAAGGGATGAAGATCTGTCTCTGCTGCCTCTCTGAGTTCACTTGTGGCACAGTGACATGGAGAGAGAGGTGGTTTCTTACATCACCACAGTCCTGGCTTCCTCATGCTCTGGACCCATGGGGCAGCCAGTGGAAGTACTGGGAGCTCTGGTACCCAAAAAGTGCAGTGCACTGTCACTGCCATACTCTGCTGAGGGAGGGAAGGGAAGGGAAGGGAAGGGAAGGGAAGGGAAGGGAAGGGAAGGGAACAGGGAGGGAGAAGGAGGCTGTCTCCACAGTCTCATCTATTTGCTCTCCCACTGTGATGGAACCCTGATGTGCCCCAGACATGACAAGATCTCTTCCCAGCGCCATGGGCATACCATGGAATGAACTTCCAAGGGCTGTTAGTCAAACACACAGTCTTTAACACAACCACAGGGCTGACAACCTGCAGAGGTATCATCAGAGGGACTGCTAAAATCTTGGCCATCTTACTGGCTGCTTCTCCTTGTGTGATTGTAAAGGGGATGTGCCAAGGAACCAGCTTCTGTGACAAAGCTGCACAACAGCACTTGGCTGTGCCCTTTGCTACAGAGGCAGCTCAGGTTCATCCCGTATGTGCTCCACCACAGCCCTCCTGGTTGCCTCAGAGACATGGTTTGTTATCAAACAGAAGCACTAAAGTGAAAGGTATGTGAAATCCATTGGGAGAGATGATTCATTATCCAAAACTACCCTCTAGGATTTCTCCAAGGGAAAGGAGCCATTTTAAGGCTGCCTACTTTGTAGGCAGGATAACAACGTGCTGTTGACACAGCCAGCTGCAAATGTAATGAAACTGCTATGAATAAATAATAATTATCTATTGCTAGAGGAAACTCTTAACCATCGTTGTCTGAAAGTCAAAATCAGGTTGCAGACAGTGTGAGAAATGTGTGACAAAATAAAAACAGCCCTTTTCTCAGGACAGACTGTTGGTTGAAGTATATTTTGAATCCTTTCCCTGTAAGTAAAACAAAAATGTTATTCTTATGAGTTATTTTCAAAAGGTTAGAAGGAGGTCTTAAAATCTAGCTGCAGAAGATACTCTAAGAGAATCACAGCTGTTCTGGCTGGAAAATCAAAACTAACATTTTGATGAAATAACCTTAAAAAATAAAAAGTTAAGAATTGGTTCTGTTTTAGCTACTACCCTAATTCTGAGAGACAACCAGTGTATAGCACTGAAAACTCACACACAGAAGAAAAGATTTTGACAGGTTCCTAATCCCAGAATCATGGAACAGTCCAGGTTTGGAAGGGACCTCAAAAAATCCTCAAACCTCTCCTGGGAAAGGGAGTCTAAGGAGATTATCTAACACCTTGAGAACTTCAGCAACAGAGACTCTGATACGGTCCTGAGGAGGTTGTGCCAGTGAATTGATGTTCTTGCCATAGAAAGTATCTTTCTTATACCAAGATAAAATGAAAAAGCATGGTGTGGAGACAGTATATGATGTGCTGCTTCATGAATGTTCCAGGAAAGAGGTAAAAATATTGTTTATGGTCATTATTCAAATGAAGAAATCAGATAAAACCCCTTCTTTTTGTAACTGAAAAATATGGACAGTCTGAACCACTCATGAAGGAGGGAAAGCAAGGCAAATGAATATTTCAATAGCAAATGATGGTAAAATGGTGGTAAAGTTCTACCTTTCAAAGGTTATGTAGATCAAAATATAATCAAGATGCTAAGTGCACAGTTCAAAGCAAGAGGAGGCTTTGCTGGTTCCCTTTCTCACTCTTTATTTTCTTCCCAATTATGTTTTATTTTGTTGCTCACATTCAACATGTGAACAACATTCATGGGAATAATAATTGAAAAACAGTGCTCATAAAAAAACCCAAATTATAAATGACATTCATTATTCTACCCTGCTTGGTTGCAAATTGTTTAGATGTATCCATTTTGACCACAGAATTGAATGTGATACATAATCTGAGTGGTTTTTGAAACACCTGCAATAGAATGTTCTGATCATGCATTCATGGTAACCTGGCAGAGTTCTGTAGTTCTGTACTTGCATTTAGTAAATATATACATATATACACAAACATAGCCCTAGCCCATAGCAAGGCTCAGCTAGACATTAGCATTGCTACAAATTGGGAATGTCCATCCTCAATATCCAAACAACACACATCACATATCTTGTTCCTCATACACTAAATACTTTTGAGTGGAAATTTAGAAAACTTAAGGTTAAAAACCTCTTTTTTCTTTGTTGTCCAAGAGTGGTGGGGTGATGAAAACTTCCCAGTAATGACAATGAGAAGCTTCTCTCTCTTCTGACACTGGAGATTCTGGAGTGGGAAGATTCGAGCAGCTGGGCCTCTAAGACTCCACAAGAAAAGAATGCTGCTTCCCTAGAATTCCTTCTCAGAACTGAGGGGAACAGCACAGCACTCATGGTACTCACTCAAGAGAACTCTGTTCTTTTGGTTTCTATCCACAAGGGCCCTTCAGTGCCTCTTAGGTTCCCAGTTCTTATGGAGTACAACCAAACACTTGCAAATCTATTCTGGGCAAGTGATACTACTCTTTACAACCAAATACACAATCTGTTAGTACTCAGGGCACATTACCAACTTGCATGTCAAGACTGCTTTTTAAAACAGAACCTAAAATTTATTTATTGCAAATAAACAGATTGTCCCAAGTACAACTCTAGGCAGCAGCTGTGGAGAAGGGAAAGCACTGCATACCTGGAGTGAAAAAATCCTCTCAAATTGGTAACCCCACAAGAACAAGAGACTCTGCTTTACCTTAATAAGTAATTGCTCTTCAAGCCCTGTGATGAAAAGTTCCCCTGGACTTGTTTCCTCCCCTCCCCAGTTTTCCTGTGGGAGTGCTGCTGGCCCTGACACTGCCATGTCAGGAACCTGATAGGAACGCTGTTTCAAGCTTGTTTGCTCGTTCTTTTGATGTCAGCCTTGTGGCTCTTTGAAGCTGGAGTCTCCTTCTGGAAGGCTGGGGGGCAATGCTGGATCTAGAAGAACAGGAAAGTAAAGAGATGCAGCAAACCCAGCACCCCTGGGTATTGGTAAGGGAGTGAAATGGATTGTGAGGACATGTCACAGGACTGAGGACATCTGGGACAGGAGTAAAAGCTCTGAATAGGGATGCAAAACTCAGAGTCTTGAAGATATGGTTCTGGATTTTATTTCCTATAAAGGAAGGAATTCTAGAGTTAAGAATCACCTCCAGCTGTGGCACACTCCATTTGCCTGCGCCAGTGCCCAAGAAATTACATGGTTTTGTATATATGTAAATTAAAATAAAATACATGTGTTAAACTTTCCTGTTTTTTAAACACACAAAACATATCTGGTAAATTCAAGCACCATTTCCTTCTCTGCTTAGTCACTGGTTATGAAACCTGTTAAATGACAAATGAGGTGATCATTCCTGCTCAGCTGCCATTAGAGGTTGTATTTTAATTAGTTGGGACATTCATGTCAAAACAACTAATGCACAGTCCCTCACAAATTCATTGTTGAAGTTCCCTCGTTGTCAAACAAAACTCATGGGTTTGTTCCCTCACGTGAAAATAGGGTGGTGCACAGAAACCAGTGACTAAACCAGAGCTGAGTGCCCTTTCTCACTGCCCAGTGCTCCCACGGCTCCAGAACAGCAAACAAGAAGGCACGGCTCAATCTGCTGATCTCAGCAGAAAATCCAGAATAAAAACCCTTCTGTTGGAGATCCAGTGGGCTCTTTACTGCCTCAAATGGGCAGCCACACCTGCCTAGGAAGACTGAAACCTTCCTAAGTAGTAAGTTCATAGGGAGGGATTTGTAGGAGGCAGCCTGGTAAGAGGGGAAGGCTGAGGCATCTCACTGCCTCTGAACAGAGTTTAGTGAGGCAAGATGCCAAATCTAGAAATTAAACCTGTCATTTTCCCATCTTAACTAAGGAAACCATAGTGACTCTGCTTAGAAGAGTGAGAAATTCTACTTCCACTTTATTATCAAAGATGTGACTGAAACTTTCTTCCCAAGTGAGCTGCTGTTCCCGTATTACTAACAACCCCTCAAAAATCCAGCAGGCGTAGGCTGCAGAAGCTGAATGATCCTGCAGACATGATTAATGAAGGAGAGGGCTAAATCCCCACGACATCTGGATTTGCTTCTTCTGGCCACAGATGGTTTTGGTTGCTTTTTATTCCAAGTATATTCGTTAGGACCAAGCATGGGGTTTAAACACAGCTTTCCTGTTCCAAGCCTCCATTTTCCATGGAGAAGCTTCTCCTCAGGAACCAATCCAGGGAGGCATATGTAACAAATAAAGTGGGATTTGCTAAACCATCCTGCACACTGAAGGGGCTGCAAGAGTTCAAAAGGAGACACACAAAGGAGAACTGAATAGTTGGGATTTTTGATGTATGTTCCCCTCTCCGAAGTGATTGTCTCATCTGCATCATTTTCGTTCCAGATAATTTTATAAAAACCTTATAAAAACCTCCGAGGTTTGGAACTTACAGTAGATGGATCACAAAGTGTTTACAAGTTTTTCTGTTCACCTAGTGTAGATGCTGAGAGCACAAGTCCATCCACCCAAGCCTGGCTCCTGGGCTGGGAAAGCCACGCAGCGAGCAGCCTCCCAGCAATCTCACACTAATCCCACCAGTGGGTGAGGCACCCCTCATCCCTGGGATCCTGTCAGCCTCCTGCTCCTCTCCAGCTCATCTGCACTCACCCACAGTGTGCCTGGACAGAAGGGGGACATCACCTCCTCGGCAGCACCAGCACATCCTCATGGTTGAGCAGTCAGCAAAAATCCTTCCAGTTAATTATTACCATGATTTATTTGTGTGATAAAACCTGGACACAAGGTCTTGCAGTGCCTTTTAGGAGTGCAGATGTAGTTAACTGATGTGTATGACTGATTTTCTTACACTCACTGTGTTGCTTCTGCAGTTGTTAATGTGGGTAATGATTAATCTACTTTTTTAGCTCAGTACCTGCCTTGGGTTCACTCTTGCCTCTTTAAGTAACCAACAGAAGAAACAGCAGTGGCCCTTACTATGTAGTAATGATCTACTCAGAATTGATAAACTCTATCAAATCACTAGTAATTCTGTGGGTTTTTTTCAAAGCATTTTAAATGCCAGTGTTTATTTGGCTGTTATATGAAAGCATAATACTTATTTAAAAACTTGCTTGCTTTCAGACATTTCCACCATCACAGTCCCAGCTGTTTTGCTGTGCAGTATTGAACACACTGTCATATTTACTGCATTAAAAACACTCTCTGCAGATCAAAAGAATGACATTATTGCTTTTTTTGATGATGTTTAGCAGAAGCCTATATTCTCCTGGTTACCTATGCAGTTCAACTTTACCAGACTGGTTTTGACCACAGTCAGTTCCACTAATGTTTTTAAGTGAAATGCAACTATTGCTTTTCCTTCCTATTTCATAATAAAGTTAGTATTTCCGTAGACACTGGAATCCTCATTTTCCTGACATGAGAGCAAATAACAACATTCCTCTGTTATCCCAACTTTGAAACATGATAATTAAAAGTATTATCCTAGATCACAGAAAAATCCAGTTTGGAAGAGACTTCTGGAGCCCATCTGCTCCAAACTTCTGCTGGAAGCAGAAGCCTTGAGTTAGGCTGTCCAGGGCTCCGTCAAGCCAAACCTTGAATATTTCCAGTGAGGGAAATTTTACTGCCTCCCTGGCAACCTAGTGCAATGTTTAATTGTTCTCACAGTGATTTTCTTCCACTTAAACCCAGACAGGATTTCTCCTTAGGGCAAGTTGTTTGTATTAGCCCTAATGTGTTTTCCCTTGATGTGTTCAGATGCACGAATTAGCTCTTGCCTGTCTAAATAACCAACAGAAGAAGCAGCAGTGGCCTAGCTTCATTTCTGATGGCACGCTGGGTGTTTAGCAGTTGAACTACCTTAAGGCTGGCTTTTGCCACATCTTGCAGTAACTACTGGATAGAACTGGGGGGTCTTTCTATACCCTGTCAAGGACCAGAGAGCCCAGGAACACAGAAGTGGGTAGGAGGCTAAAATTGGGGGTGTTAATGTTCTCTAAGAGCCACTCAGCCCATTTTAAAATGAAGCTTTTGGAGCATTTTGTCTGTATAGAATAATTGAGCTGTAGGGATCCCTGCTGCGGACTGAAAGCAGTATGCAAACCAAACCTTGGAGTCTTGCCAACAATTACCTTTTACTTGGCACACTGCCCAGAATTTAAATCTTGCAAAATTTTAGTCTCCAGTTCTCTGGTATATTTTTGAAGATATTTAAACAACCAATAAAAGAAAGCAAGAAAGCGAAAGAAAGAAAGAAAGAAAGAAAGAAAGAAAGAAAGAAGATAAAAATGTTTAGATTATGGACTAAGCACACATAATGGTCTGGCTATGGTTCCCTTCTCTTTCCCCAAATACCTAAAGAATAACAGGAGGAAATACTAAAAAGAACCAGCAATTTAAACAAAAGCTGTAAGGTCAAACTCTCCCTTGCTCCTCCTTCCTTCTCTTTATCGCTGGTCTCCACTTGGCTGCTGGCTCCCAGCTGAAGGCACTGCCTGTATTGTTAGTCCATGGACAAGAACAATACACCACAACCAAGAGTTTTGCCTTGTGCAAAGTGAAAATCCTCTGAAAAGAAGGAAAAATAAACCAAAGTTGATGTGGAATCATAGAATCATGGGATGGTTTGGGCAGGGAGGGACTTTAAAGCCCATCCACTGCTGCCCCCTGCCATAAGCAGGGACACCTTCCACTATCCAGGGTGCTTCAAGCCCTGTCCAACCTGGCCTTGGACACTTCCAGCGATGGAGAGAATTTCTGCTCAATATCCCATCCAACCCTGCCCTCTGGCAGTGGGAAGCCATTCCCTGTGTCCTGTCCCTCCAGGGCCTTGTCCCAAGTCCTTGGGCCCTGTCCCAAGTCCCTCTCCAGCTCTCCTAGAGCCCCTTTAGGCACTGGAAGGGGCTCTAAGGTGTTTCCAGAGCCTTATTTTCTTCAGATGAACACCCCCAGCTCTCCCAGCCTGGCTCCAGAGCAGAGGAGCTCCAGCCCTGGGAGCATTTCCGTGCCCCCCTCAGGCTCCAAGAGGCCAACATCTTCCCTGTGCTGCGGTCCCAAAGATGGATGCAGTACTGCAGGTGGAGCCCATGAAGCACCACCCCCAGTGTGGTCACAACAGATGACAACTGCCACCAGAATGAGCTGCCCAAACCACAGCTGTGCCTGTATTAGATGTGTCTGCAAAGGAGAGTGAGGAGAAGCAACTTGGCAGGGCTGTAACTGCAGCTCTGGGTGAGGCAGCAGTGCAGGAAAGGCACCAAGAGGGGTTATGAACCTTCTCACTACTGGTGCACAGGGCTCTGCTTGCCAGTAAGCTCTCAGAGCAAGGAAATGGGATTGGAGTTTGAATCTTCAGTTTAAAGAGAGCCTAGTGGCAGCTTGGCCTTAAGCGAGCACCTGCACCAGCAGGTGAAGGGGAAGGTGCTTAGGAAGAACACTCTGAGGACAGGATGGGTAGAAGTAGCTGCCACTCCGTGCAGCTCCCCTAAATGCTGGATTTTCCATGGAAAAAGACTTAGTAGACCTTCACAGTAGTCCAGTGTCCAGGCTTCTGAATGTTTCTGCTGTCTGCAAAAGCCTTGCACGGCTACAGCTCTGAAAATAAACACAGCCCAAGTTGTAACCTCATTCAGCATTTGGGGGACATGGCTACCAACACTAACTGTAGCCATGTGGAGGCTTTGTAAGGGGATTTTCTAGTTTAACAAGGAACTAGTTCACTGTGGAGGCTGGTATCCACGGCTGGAATTGAGGTAGTGGTGTGACACAAGAAATAAAGGAAGCTGTACACTTTCTACCCAGTTTGCTCTCACACATCTGATTAGAGGCGACTGGTAAAGATAATGCTCCTCACTGATTGAAGGCTGGAGTTACTGACTTGAGTGACAACAATCAGATTTTCACTCATGTTGAATGCACTAGCTACCAAAACCATGGATGCTCAGTTGGCCACTCTAACTCTCTGAGGTTATGCAAAATACAACCTCAACCAAAACTTTAAACCGGCTGTTCTCTCCCAGTTTTAATGAGATGTTGTCACACCAGAAGTTACGCCTTGCTGTCGAGCGCCCTCTCCTGCACGTTCACCTCCAGCTATTCTGGTGACAGAGAAGCCCTCCTCCTCTTCCTTTTCCTCTTCCTCCTCCTCCTCCTGCTGCTCCTCCTCTGGTAAAACCCGTCCATACAAAAGTCCCTCCTGACACCGCACACCTCCCCGTTTTTCAGATATCCAACATGTGGCCACTCACTGCACTCCAGAAAGCTCCCAGGCAATCTTAGCTTTGCTAATAGTTACCTGGCAATTAGTTTTCTTTACAAAGCAAAATAATTCCAAGTATCCTCAACTTAAAATCATAGAATCTCAGACTGGTTTGGGTTGGGATGGACCGTAAGGATCATCTTGTTCCACCCTCTGCCATGGACAGGGACACTTTTTGCTAGAGTCAGGTTTCTCTAATCCTTGAACACTTCCAAGGATGGGGCAGCCCCAGCTTCTTACCACCCTCACAAGGAAGAATTTCTTCCCAATATCCCATCTAACACTTCCCTCCTTCACCTTAAAGCCATCTCTTTTGTTCTGTCCCTCCAGGCCCTTGTCCTAAGTCCCTTTCCAACTCTCCTGGAGCCCTTTTTAGGCATTGGAAGGGGTTCTGAGGTCTCCCTGGAGCCTTCTCCAGGTGAACACCCTGAGCTCTCCCAGCCTTTCCTCAAAGGAGAGGTGTTCCACTCTACTCATCTCCATGGGCCCATATGTTGGGTTTGCACTGCCTGGTTTTTGGTAGCGAGGGGGCCACAGAGGTGTCTTCTGTGAGAAGCTGCTGGAAGTTTCCACCATGTCCAGCAGGGCCAGTCCCTGGTGGCTCTGAAGCTGGACATGCTGCTGGCCAAGGCTGGGCCAATGAGACAGGCTGGTAACACCTCTGTGATGATATATTTAAGAAGAAAATCAAAACAAAGTCAGAGGTTTTTGCTCCTAGTCAGGGAAGAGGAGGAGGTGAAAACATGGGAGGGAAACAACCTGGAGACACCAAGGTCAGTGCAGAAGGAGGGGCAGGAGTGCTCCAGGTGCTGGAGCTGAGATTCCTCTGCAGGCTGTGGTGAGGCCATGGTGGAGCAGCTGTGCCCCTGCAGCCCCTGGGGATCCCCAGGGATGCAGAGATGCACCCACAGCCCATGGGAATCCACAGGGATGCAGAGATCCACCCACAGCCCCTGGGGATCCACAGGGATGCAGAGATCCACCCACAGCCCATGGGGATCCACCCACAGCCCATGGGGATCCACAGGGATGCAGATGCTTTTGGCCAGTATCAAACCACAACACCCCATCAGGCCCTTTCCAGCCTTCTTGCTGCTCCCGGTAGTGAGGCAGCAGTAACTATGTGTCAGTGATTGTCTCTCCACTCTGGAGAGGCAAGAAGAAGGAGATTCGGTGTGTCAGTTCCAAATCTGAGTGTTCTGGCCAGAAGGGAGTCCAGAGAGGTGGGAATGTGGCTTTTGCCTCCTGACAGCAGCAGCTCAGCTCATCCAGCCGAGATTATCACAATCACCAACAGCAGCTCTGGAAACCTGCTCTAGGTATGAGTCCTCTTGCCCTGCTGTGACAGAGAATAACCCACCTTTTCATCTGGAGATGAAAATGTATGTTCCAACTCCTAGAAAAGGCAAAGAACAGGGTAGAAACCCTGAGAAATTTAAGAATTCATACAACAGGAAACAATGCGGGGCTAACACTGAATCACCAGACTTCTACATCCTCCTCTCATGGGCTGATTACCAAACCACTTTCTCTCCTGCTTCCTGCCTTCTTGTTGTCTTTTTTACACTCTGTCAAGTTGTTCACACGGCTTCCTCATCCCCACTCTGTGTTCCAACACTTTTCTTTATCATATTTCCCTAGTTTATTATCAAAAGACTGCCAGAAATGAAGAGAAATTATGTCCTAGAGAACACCAGAGAGTGCTTTGACTTTTGGCCAATACTCTGCTGCAATGTTTATGGTATTTGATGCATATGTTTTAGAAGACTTTTTATTGTAGGTTGGGGATAAGGAGTAGATGCCTTTTTCTGTAAAATTTCATAAATAGTCGCTATTCATGGTCTCTAGGTGCCTTTGACAAATCCTTCTGCAGGGTGGCCTTCTCTGATCGATGGCTACACAATAGTACTGTCATTTATTTCACAAGAAAGGGCATTAAAAATTTGGGTTTGGTTGCTTTGGGAAACTGATCAGGTGTATACTCTACAGTTTTATTGTCCAACAACTCTGTATCCCTGACTTGTTTAGACACAGATGATTTTTTTTCCCCTCTGTTTCTGCTGGAGGTGTTCAAGACCAGGATATGTGCCAGACCTGGAAGTTTGTGAAAGTTGTTCCTCCACTTGTGGACTTTGTGGATTTAGGTCTCCTCTCCCCATGCACACCAACCCACCAGACTTCTGCAAAATCAACCACTGAAAGCAGTGGTGGGAAAAGGAACCCACCAGGTTTCATGAATTGAAACTGCCTCCTGTGAGATTTACTTCAGCATAACAGTTCCAGGAACACAACAGGTAGTTGTCTAAAGAACAAAGAAGTATGGAACAAAGCTCCCAAAAATGCCTACTTTTTTATGGTAGTCAAAGCTGTGGTATCTATTGACAGTTTCATCCCACTGCCCCTTACATTATCAGTAGAGATACCTGGAACTCCTTTCAAACAGTACTATTTTAATTGCTTCTGAGGTTTGAAGTAGGCTTGTTTTAACTTGTTTTTTCAAGGTAATGCTTTCTATTATTGCTAAATTATCACCAAAAAACCCCGATTTTTTAATGGCTCCTGGAAAACCTGAGACATTTAGATTGAATTTAAGAAAAAGTTTTTTACCATAGGGGTTGTGAGGCCCTGGCACAGGTTCCTCAGACCCATCTCTGGAAGGGACCAAGGCGAGCTTGGATGAGGCTTGGAGCAGTCTGGGCTAGTGACAGGTGTCCCTGCCCATGGCAGGGGGTGGCACTGGGTTAGCTTTAAGGACTCTTCCACCCCAAGCCAGTCTGGGATTCTCTGGCCAGAGCCATCTTGCCAGCTTAGCCGATTCAGATGTGGGTGAGAACAGAGAAGGCAATGCAGAACACCTGAAGTGGGTGCTCAGAGCAGACACTGTGGAAAAAAATCTCTGCTTAATGTCATGAGTACAAAAAAAGGCTTCTTTGAGCAGTAGTCACCCTTGAGCATCCTCCTGTTGAGCATTCGTTGCAATGTCTGTAATTCCCAGTCACACCAGCCACATAATAGAGTGCTTCAGTGCTTCTAATTTTTATTGTCACTGTGCTCTCACTGTTATGTTAATTAGATTAAACCAGACTCCCACTGAGGCTGTAACAATGATAAACATTGTAGTAATCTGTCAGCTCTTTCTGAAACCACTTTCCACAGCTTTGGAAGTGTGCAGCTCCAACAGAAATCTGCTGCTGTGTATTGTAAATAATCTGCTTTGATCACACTTGCTCACATACATTGTAATAATCAACACTGAAAAATAAACTTGTAATGACTCACAACCTGAGGCACATTATTGATCTTTCCAATCAGCTACCATGAAGGGAGTCATGGAAGCAGAATGTATTAATGCTGCCATTTTTAACTATACAAGACAAATACTGTGGGGAGAGAGATCCTGCCAGAAGTTTAAAATGACCGCACATTAATACTCATAATTTTCTTTGTCTGGAAAGATTGGCTTATTCCATCTTTCCCTCTTTGCCTGAAATAGGTTCTAGCCTTTCCACTGATTGTTTTAAAGATAGCAGTAAATTCTGATGACTTTTGACACAGACAGTTCTGTGTGATTTTGCTTCTAGACCATCAACTCCTAAATCCACATTCTGACAGATTTCTTCTGAGGAACAAAGAACAGTGTAGGAATTAGGCCTGAACTGCTTTTCTTGTCTTACTTTTCTTGTCTTGCAGAGACACTTAGCAACAAAGCACTCCTCGTTATAGACCCTGTGGAGAATTAGGACTTCACAAAGCCAGTCTTTACAGGTGCTGTAAAAACCATTATTACAGATGGGTCTGTACTTCTCACTAGCCCTGTGCTTCATTTCAGTGAATCCCAAAAGGTTAAGTCTTCTGCATTCAGTGTGTGTCTGGATATATGGACATCTGCTGTGTCCAAAAACTGGAATTACACATCCCATTTCTCCTCCTGCTGCAAATCTGAAGCAGATGTGTGAGGCTGCAGAGAATAGGTGCAGGCTGTATTTCTCCTAACTGTGTTCTTGCTGCTGCTTGGAAGGCAGCAATTTGCCAAATAGCAGAACCACAGACTTGAGAAGTAAGTAACAACATACAGCCAAGACCTCGCTTTTCCATCCCTTGGCTTGAAAATAATCAAAGAAGAGTGGAAAGAGGACCCAAAAAGAGAAATCATATCTTTTTCAGACCTCTACCCTAATATAATGCCTGCCCCCAGCATCTACCAAAGTCCACTGCAGATCTCTAATTCATAAGGCTGGCAACTGTGATCTTGGAAAGCAACTCCAACTGTAAAATCCTACTTAATATGCTGAAATGTGTGCTCAATATGCTCCAGCACCCCCAAACAAATCAGAGCTCAGATCTATAAAACCCAAGCCCAAGGGCTGTCCAGGCTGGAGCAGCAAAGTCAGGGAACTCCCACCATTTAGAGAGCAGAGCTGTGTTATGAAGAAATGGGCACAGCTGCTTTGGTAGTCACAAGTAGGTTTGAAGCCAAGGCAAACACCTATTTTCCATTATTTCTTGAGGTCACTGCTGAAGTTCAAATAATGGAAAAAAGATGAGTTAAAAGCAAACCTCCCTAAACTATGTTTGAAACACATAGCTCAGGGATAGTCTTGCACAATTTAGCAGCCTCTGTAAGGCGTGTGTCCTGGGGTGACTTTATGGTGCTTGTATCCCCACTTGTCCTGTTTATGCTGGATATTGAGTTCTGCACCTTTCAGACTGGTTCTGAGAGCAAAGTGGGGAGAAGCAGCACGCAGTTTGTTTGCAGAAACTGCCCTTGCTGCCCTGCATCCTTCTCCTGGACTGTGCTGTCTGCAGCACAGACAGCAGGAGAGCTCCCCTTTGCTTTTAGGTAGTTTTTAGCTGAGACAGAGAAGTTCCCCGGACTGTGGCTTTTCTTTTCCTGGGAACTGATGGGCCCTGCTCTGGACTGAAAACCAGACAAACACAGGGAGATCACACCTGGGGCCCACTGGGGCCAGGACAGCATTTTCCAGGGCAGGGGGGGCTGATGAGAGCCTGAGGGAGCTGAGCTACACCCCAGGGCAAGGACTGTCTGAATTTGCCATCTCTTCAGAACAGCGAGAGGTTCCATTGCTAAATATTATTCATTTCTTTATGCTTGTAAATACTTTGTTTGTTAAATAAACAGGTTTTTTCCACTTTTCTCCAAGGAAATCTCTTCTGAAACCAGTAGGAGGAGGAGGGCACTTGAATTTGCTTTCTAGAGGGACCCCTTAGGAAGTTTCCTCCCAAATTTGCCCAAAACCAGGACAATGTGGCACAATCATCCACTGAGCTTCACTGAGGGAAACAGTCGGGCTGAGAATCATAGGCTTTGACCAGGTACAAAACAAGGTAAGCCTGTGCTACAGGAAATCTAAAATAAGATGTCAAATAGGGAAGGAATCATCATTCATTACCTCTAACTGATGTTTAAGCCAAGATCCATTAAAATGTATCCTGATTTCTTTTCAGGATTTTCTCCCTTTTTTTTTTTTCTCCTTCTGCCCTCTTCTCTTTTTGCCTTCTCCTTCTCCTTGTCTCTTTCAATATACACTTTCAGTCACTGCTTTAAAAATTTTGGTCACTACTTGTAAAGATCAACACNCTGAAAACCAGACAAACACAGGGAGATCACACCTGGGGCCCACTGGGGCCAGGACAGCATTTTCCAGGGCAGGGGGGGCTGATGAGAGCCTGAGGGAGCTGAGCTACACCCCAGGGCAAGGACTGTCTGAATTTGCCATCTCTTCAGAACAGCGAGAGGTTCCATTGCTAAATATTATTCATTTCTTTATGCTTGTAAATACTTTGTTTGTTAAATAAACAGGTTTTTTCCACTTTTCTCCAAGGAAATCTCTTCTGAAACCAGTAGGAGGAGGAGGGCACTTGAATTTGCTTTCTAGAGGGACCCCTTAGGAAGTTTCCTCCCAAATTTGCCCAAAACCAGGACAATGTGGCACAATCATCCACTGAGCTTCACTGAGGGAAACAGTCGGGCTGAGAATCATAGGCTTTGACCAGGTACAAAACAAGGTAAGCCTGTGCTACAGGAAATCTAAAATAAGATGTCAAATAGGGAAGGAATCATCATTCATTACCTCTAACTGATGTTTAAGCCAAGATCCATTAAAATGTATCCTGATTTCTTTTCAGGATTTTCTCCCTTTTTTTTTTTTCTCCTTCTGCCCTCTTCTCTTTTTGCCTTCTCCTTCTCCTTGTCTCTTTCAATATACACTTTCAGTCACTGCTTTAAAAATTTTGGTCACTACTTGTAAAGATCAACACAACAGACCAAGACCATCCTCATACTTATTTACCTTTTGCATTATTTTCAGTGCAAGCATAAGCCTTCGATGATTTCAGCAAAGTTTCTTGGTTGGGCCATTCACTGGAAGAAAAATCTGTTTTTGCAGAAAAAAAAAAAAAAAAAGATTGTATTGTATCTGATTGTATCTGTCTCATGCTCCACTAGAGGGCACCAGATAATGATCTTAAATCTCATCCAGGCAGCTGTTGTGTACAGGCTGTTAATTGCACCTAATTACAGATCAGTAGATGTATTAATCAGCTACAAGTCAGACCTCAATACAGCAACACTCAGTGGCACTGTTTCCATCTACAATCAGCCTCCAGCTCCTATTTGCATCCCAAGAAGTTATGTGCAGATATTGTTTCTCCCTCCCAATATTCTCCTATTTCTAACTTTGCTGCTGTGCTGTCTTGTGTCACACACTGAAAATATTGCACATATTTAAAATATTGCCACAGCCCTGGGATGAGAACAACCAGTGTTAAATTTGTTTTCCAGGGCACAGCACACTTTTTACAACACAAATGAAAAGTTCATCAGTGCAAGAGACAACTTGACTGTGGTAGTCTCAGCCTGTAGTTAATCCCACAAACACCTTATATGCCTCATAAATCTTCGACTTCATCTTTGCAACACTTTCTATGTCGTTATTTCTTTAAAAACCATTTCCAAACATTGTATGCAGAACTTCCCTTTGTTTAGCAGGCTTTAATCACCCTTGTTTCTGTACTACAGAGAGCGGGACATTGTTTGCTGAATGACAGATTAAAAAGTTGTAAAAAGGGCTTAATCATGTCCCTGTTTCAGTTCAAACTACCTTTGCTAGGCACCAGAGCTGGAGCATTCTGCTTTCTTTGCCCTGACAGTACTTAGACCCTTCTGAAAGGATGTGCAGAATCTTTTGAGGAAGCAAGGTAAAAAACAAGATTTCTTTCCCCTCACTCCACTTACTATAATAAAAGTTGTAAATAAGGAGTTACAAGGAAAATCAGCTGCAGTTTGATACCTAAGCTGGGCTCTGTCTTACTCACTGCCCCCTTTGCAGAGCACAGAAGCAACATTTTCTTGCTTTCCCCTAGTTCCTTATAATGAGATCCTGGCCTTGGATTTCTGGGAATGGAATAAATGATTTTTATCTTTTGCAGCCTGAATTTGGAATATCCATTGGCTACAGGTGACAGACCATACACACAGCACTGCAGAGGGGGAAGGCAGCCATGTGTTCAGCGTACTACTCCCATCCTGTGGAACAAGCTGGCTGTATTTCATGTCTGCCAACTCCCACCAGTGTCGGGGTACGTGGGTGGCTCTGAACACTGGCACAAAGGTGTCACTTCGGGCAGACAAATGGCCAGTCTCTCCTCAGCTCTGCTTTCCTCTGGCAGCACATGCAAACAGAAGCAATTATTACCTTTGGTTTTGTAGTGGCTGAAGAACATGTTTTAGATTAGTGGAATTAATTCTCTCACTGCTTTAAAAGGATAAAAGCTAAGCCTAGAATAAAAATCCCAACAAATGAAAATATTTGTAATAAGCTAATTATCTGATTAAATGATACACCTGTTAATACACTGTCTTAAATATCAAATGCAGAATTAATACCAGCCATTAAGTGCATGCTACCCTTCTCCAAAAGTCCAATTAAGCACGTGTTTACAAACGGTGGCACTAATTATCCACATCTTCTATCTCAGTCAAATGTCTTAATATGCCTTGGAGACATTTCCAAAGCTACGGAGACATAAAATGTCTTCTCAAAGGACCTCTGAAAACATTGTGAATTTCTGCGTGTAAGCCCCAAGGAAATGTATTTTGTAAGTACTTTTTTTTTGTGAGTTTGGGGTTTTGCCTCATGAAATGTTGGAGAATGTGAATTTCAGATACTTTTTCAATTGCATGGCCATTTCTGTGATTTGAGGGTGTGCTATTTGGAACTATCCTTCATTTATCAAACTGGCAAACCCCTTTGATCACTGCCTGAAACTTTACTTTATGAAGCAGATAATAGTATCTCACAGCTACTCATCAAATTCTTGGCCAGTTTCGATCTGTCTTTACTTTGCTGATGCAATCACTTTCTGAACCATGCTGTTGAATGCTGCTATGAAAACACCTCTGAATTACTACCAATCATTGATGGCACCGTCCTGCTGTTGTTCCCCAGCTGTGGTTGTGGGACTGTTCAACTTGTGCCTACACTGCCATGCTTCCTGCCCCTGAAGCTGCCAAAGCTTTTGGGCTATATTGCAAGTTTAGAGTTGAGATATTTGAGATATTTTCTTCCCTGCCTTCTTATAAGTGATTTGCATCAAAGAACTTGGCCTGCTGCTGTTCCCATCAAAGGTGGAAGATTTGATGCCCCTGCTTGCTCACTGGCCATTAAAGCTCTATTGGGGTCAAGTGCATTGAAATTTTTGGGATACACTTGAGAGGTAAAAATAAGTCTTTGACCCTTCCTAAATGAGATCTACTCTTTTACTACCTGCTCCTATATCTGCCACTCCCAGTTATTCTGGATTTAGCAAGTGCTGTTTTTAGCAGTATCTTTCCCTCTAAGGTCACCACTGATTGTCCAAATGCTGGCTTACATACTGGTTTTAAGTGACTTTTTTGAAAGCAAGTACTTAATAATGGCAGGGCCTAAACACTGAAGAGCCTGAAATGTCTCATGCCAAATTTTTCCAGAGGAATACAGCCAATAGAATCCCTAATTTGTACATTTTTGATCCCTGAGCAACATGGATTCTGTTACAATTTGCATTTATTCATGTTACCTCTGTGAGCAGTTAATCTGCCCCAACTCTCCCTCTCACTTATTTTGTCTACCAGCCTCAAAATAAAGCCACGATCTGCATAGTTCTGCAGATATATCACTCAGGTACTATCTTGCAGGTCTCTTATGATCCAGAAAAGGGCTTTTCCCCTTGATTGCCACTGGACACTCTTACCAGACTGCTACAGCTCTGGGAGGAGGAAGAGGCACATCACAGTTACAACCACAATACCAATCTGTTCTGAGCAGTCTTGTCTAATTTCCCATTCCCAGTATCAGCCATTTTTCATTAAAGATCACCCAGCTTGCTTGCTCTGCTTTATTTTTAAAGAATCTAAATCTTAAACTGTAGCAAAGCCATTGGTCCTGAGCCAGTGTTGGCTCATAAGAACAACCTCAGTGCCTTTTCCTCCTGCCCCATTGTACCTGAGCTGATCCTCAGCAAAGCTGCTCAGCACAAAGTTTGTACCCTGCACAAAGGGTAAATGCCTCAGAAATCCCTCCTGCTCTGACAGGGACACTTGGCAAGGGAAAAGGATTATTTTACTACTGCTAGGGCAGACCTTACCTCATCCTACCAATGCCCATTTAGTTTTCCTTTGCTATCTTTATTTATACCCTTATCTTGCTTTACTGTAATGTACCACAGTGGAGTAATGCACCAACATGGACATTTTCTTCTGATTTTTTCCATCTTTTGCCTCCTATTTACAGTTCTCTGCCTCCAGATTTTTTAAAATTTCTCTTCCTTTCCTCTATATGCTGGTTTCTGAAAGGAAGTGAACAGGTGACCTTCAATCACTTTAACAGGTAATAAATATTTTACCTGGAAGGATGACATGGAAACAACATGTCTCAGTTGACTGGAGTAATTTTATTTACTATTATTTTGCTGCTGCAAGGGGCAGAAGAAATGTTTCCATTACAGCAGGAACAGTGGAAAACAGGAGCTGCTGAAAGCTCTCTCAGCTCTCATGCTGCATGGTTTTGTTACCTGCTGCAGAGAACAAAAATGCTCCCAACACAGACCATTGTATTGAAATACAATATTCTCCATCTCTCAGGCTTTCTTGTCTGCACCCAAGTGCAGAATCACTGAATGACAGTATAATTTGGCCTGGAGGGGCCCTCAGGAGGTCCCTGTCCAAGCTCCAGCTCAAAGCAGGTCAGCTCTGGGGTCACACCAGGCCACTCAGGGCTTGAACTGCCTGTGTTTGGAAAACCTCTGAGGATGGAGATGGCACAACTTTGTTGGGCAACTGTGCTGCTGTTGAAGGTCCATGGGAATAGGTTTTCCCTGTAGTCATCCAGAACTTTCTTGTTTTGGCTTCTTGTCACCTCTCCCCTTGGCTGAGAGAAGCTGGGCTCAATAACCTCACAGGAAGGGGCTGGATGTGTAAGGTCCCCACATCCTTGCCTGCCCCAGGCTGACTGAGCCCTGCTCCCATGGCCTTTCCTCTCAGGGAAAGCTCTCCAGCCCCAGCCACCTTGGGGGCCTCCCTTGCCTACCCTTCCTGCAGTCTGTCAGGAGAGCCCCAAAGGTACTGGGCACAGTACCTGGATATGACCTAGGGAGCACTGAGCATGGGGGACATAACCCCCAGTCCCCTGGCCATGACAGCAGGGTCCCTGTGCTGAGCAGCGCTCCTGCTGGGGAGCACATCTGCACCACAGCTGCCCCCTGAACACCAAACCCTCATGTTAATGTCTTGGCAGGAGGACAGCCTGCCCTTGGAAAGTACTTGGTGGCCTTTTCTCACATCCTTAAAAGCAGCAAGACCACCACACTGCAGAGGAGATCCACAGTGCCACCATTAAATCCTACAGGAAATATAAAACAGAATCAAGTAAATATTCTTGGAAATACACTCAGCGGGACACCATTAGTGCAGATTAAATGTGTTGAATTTTTTTTCTGTGTCTCTTTCAGCAAAAGGTTCCTAGAAATGTTTATAGTTTGTTAATTTACATGCCAGGGTATAGTTTTGCATTTTACCAGATTTCTTCCTGTGAGGGTGAGGCAGCCCTGGCACAGGGTGCCCAGAGAAGCTGTGGCTGCCCCTGGATCCCTGGAAGTGTCCAAGGCCAGGCTGGACAGGGCTTGAAGCAAGGTGGGATAGTGGAAGGTGCCCCTGCTGATGGCCAGGGGTTGGAATGAGATGACTTTAAAGTCCCTTCCAACCTAAACCATTCTGGGATTCTGTGATTCCAACTCACTTTGCACTCCATCTGCCCTCCTGACAACTGCATGCTCTCATTTTGCAAATCTTATTTTTGCACCATTAAGCTTTTCTCACACAGAACAAATTTTACTAGCAGTGGTACATCAGTATCAGAACTTCTTCAATCACCTCAGTGCTGCAGGCAATTAATAAGTGAAGCAATTTTTACCAAAGGGCATTTCTGGTACCACAATAACTTGACAGACAACATTTTCCCTTCCTTGGCACTGATGAAGAGCTGAAACTTCAAGAAAATTTCAGTCATTAGCTCTGACTAGTGTCATTCTAAGGAGAGGAACGTATCAGAATCTCTTATTTCATTCTGTACCACCTTTGAATTTTAACATTTAAAGAGCTCAACACAACCCACTTCAGAAAAATAGCTCTTTAAGAAACCCAATCAAGAACAAGGACTATTAAATCCTGTCCACAGCTGACTTCCTTTGAGATTTATCTGAGAGATTTGATCACACTTAGAGATGTTTTCCCTGACTAACTTATCAACGGCTTGTAGGGATCAATTATATAAGCTGCAGTATAGATCATAAGGGGTGTGAGGGAGCGAAAACTACTCCATAAAAGTAGTTACTTAGGAATAACCCGACCTAGGCTAGAATTTCTCAAAAATATGTTATGTGAAGTTTTGCAAGGAGAGGTGAAAGTCCAAACCAGGACTTTTAAAATATTCTGAGAACACTAACTATAACACTCTAGGAAAACTGCTTTCATACTGAATTGCCTTAAATAACTCCATATCCAATAATCTTAATTATGTTGCTGCATGGTTAAAGACTGAAGTATTAATTCAAACTCATGGTTGATCTCTGTTCCCTTTTGACTCACACCGGATTTAATTACAGTAAGTGCACTGCCTTGCTATCGCTATAAAACAGTTAATGCCAAGACCAGTAAAGGCCCCTCTGAAGACCCAAAGCTCATGGAAACGATGTTAATTCACCATACGCAGACACGGGGACGACAAACGCTCATTCACGTTAGGACCGCAGGGCGGGCTGGAGATGTCCGAGAACGCCTGAATGTGTATTGTAGAGAAACAGCGCAAGTCCTGCCTCAGCTGCTGTGCCTCGTCTGAGGGGTGCGGGGATGGCGCTGGGCTCGGTGCCTCGCTGCCTTGCCTGCCCGGGTTCAGCTGCTTCCCGCAGCCTCGGGGCTCCGGGCACGTCCCTCTCTGCAGCCGTGTCCGAGGGCCGCGGAGTTCCGCGAGCAGAGCCCGGCCGAGGCCATGCACTCATCCTGCGGGGCAGTGCGGGCATGGATCCGCTCCTGCCCGCAGAGCGGGGAATGAGGCAGGAATAACCCGATTCCCTCAGGCTCACCCGGCCGGGACAGCGGGGGCTGCTGGGGCCGGCCCCGCTCCGGCCAGGGCACCGCCACCCGCCCGCCCGCCCTCG
>WBMY01018752.1:806705-864071 GCA_013397315.1 Donacobius atricapilla
GGGTGCCCGGCGCGGTGGCCGAGCGGGGCTGACCCCGGGCGGGAAGGCGGCGGGGCGGGGGTCGGGACTGTCCGGGAGGAGCGGTGGCCAGCGGCCCCATGGCAGCCTGGAGCCCCCGTTGCCCCATGGCCGGCCGTGCTGCTGAGCCGCGGGGCACCGAGCCGCCCTCAGGGCCGGCGTGGGGCTGCCGAGCCCGGGGCAGCCGGGGCTCTATACACAGCTATACACACATACCTATACCTGTATCTACGCAGCCGTCTCCCTATATATGCACGCATGGATGTGTATGGAGGTGCATGTGCGCACTCCAGGGAGCTGCAGGCAGGGGTGGCACACGGGCTCCATCGCAGCCGCAGTACCGCAGCACCAGCCCGGCGAGCGCGGCACCGCCGCTGCCATCCCCGGCCAGCGAGCGCTCACGGACACGGACACGGCCCCGAGCTGCTCCCGCTGCCGCTGCGGATCGCCCCTCGGCGCAGTACGAGCCGGGGTGTGATTTATAGCTCGGCCTTCCCGGTCTTTTGTCTGCCCCGCAGGCCGTGCCGGGCGGTGCTGCGGGGCGGGATGCTGGCGAAGTGGGGCTGGGAGCCCCCGGCTGCCCCGGGAAAACGTGGCTGCCCACAGGGCAGCAGGTGCAGCAGGGCGCTGTGCCGGGCGCTGGGGATGTGCCTCGTCCCTCCGCATCGCTCCCCTGCTTCCCGTACCAATTCAGCGCTTGTTTCTTGCCAAGTTCGACATTCTGCACGAGCTCTTCCGGTCGCTTGCCCCAGCCCTATGGCACCGTGTGTATATGAAACAAGCACTGAGCAATATTCTCGGGATTTTTGTAAGCTGTATTTCGGACCCTCTTCTGTGGAAAATAATTGGATCAAGTGCTTAATTCTGCAGAAATCCAGAGGGCACCTGGTGGAGAGGGATGATTTCCAGTATGATAATTCATAATCCAGCCCTGTTTGGAAGTGGTTGTAGCTCTGTGTGATAACTCTGCACTGCACATGGGCTTTTAGGGATTAAAGGGAATTGCTTGCGTTTGAGAAAATGTGTGACTGGTGTGCAGGTGAAATTATTATTATTGCTTGGGGAGAACTCTTTAATCGAGTGTCATTCATTCAGTGACAAAGACTTGATTTGTCATAGGAGTTCCCTGCAGAGGTGCTCTGATTTGTATTCGTCTGTGTTTCCATTAAAAACTCGTGTAATGAGATAATTTGACTTTCTTATACATCATGTCAAGCTCAGAGCTGACATTCAGCTGTCAGTGAAGACAGAAGCGCTGGCTGTGACAGCAGTGGATATGGATAAGCAGTATATTTTGCATTAAAATATTTCTTAGAAGGATTAACTTTATCAGTTGTCTGGAGATGGGAGGAATTTTCACTGGACAGCACGAGCTGCAATGCCAGGTACGAGTTTGTGACTGGGTGACTCTGTTACAGTTCCTTTCAGCAATGACAGACAAATCTAGAGCATATTTAAACCTCACTGCCCCCATGAATTGTCAGTCATAGTGTTTAAGAAATGCACACTCACAGTGTTTATTAATATTGTTGTCTGCATTAAAGTTTGTGATAATAGAGGGATGCAGATTTTGTATTGGAGGTATTTTTTCACTTCTTCAGTGGCTAAAATTGTTGACCTTTGGCTTCAAAGCTTTGAAGCACCAGCCTTGCTGCAGCTGCCAAGAAAAGCACTCTCTGTCTTGTCTTAGAGGTGAAATAATATGCAGGTGCCAGCAAAATGAATGGCATGGGTTTCCCTTGATCAGTGATGCTTTGTGTTTTAGGAGTGATGGGTGGTAATGGGTTGAGTATAGAGACTTGGTTGAGCATCTTGCATGATTGGAGCAGAATTCTGGCATTTTTAGTGCTCTGCTGTCATTAAATAGAAATACAGGCTACAGGAAAGCCATCAGTCTTATATGTGAAATAGATGTTGGGCTAAGTGAATTTCTTCATCTTTCTTTTAACTCTTTCCCTTGCTTATAAAAAGAATGTGATGGGGGGAGGGAAAGGAGCTTTAAAAATGAGGCTTCAGTCTGTGACTGCTCAGTTGTATTTTTCTTAGAAGGAGCACTGGATCTCCTCTTACTAAAGCACCAGCTCTAGGAACATGCATGAAAGAAGCATTGGAGTAAAGAAATTCCTTCCACTTTTTTTTTCCCTAAATACCTTTTACCTATTTTTTTCTGAATAGGTCAGCAGTTAAATAATGATGCGGACAGAGAGTAAGGAGGTTGGTGAAGAGATGCCCTTCAGCCTCAGCCTGCTTCTGCTGGGTTTTCTGTTGATGCAAATAACTGGCTGTCAAAGCTGACCTTAAATTCTTAATTTTCAGAGGAACGAGCAGCATTTGATATTGTGGAGCTGTTTAGACTTGTTGCGGTGGAGAAATATTTTAGGAATTACTCCTATCTGCTTTCCCCCCTCTTCTGGATCCTGGAGCTCTCTTGCAGACAGTGGGGAGTTGGCAGTAGTGTTCTGCTAACTAATTAAAACCTAATCATTCTTTACTCTTTGCCTCTTGGGGATAACATTGAACTGTTTTGTGTAATTATTGGGTTAAACTGGTTTGAGTGTTGCTCCTGTAGTGCTGCTTACAAAATGGACAATCTTACTTGTGAGGGAATCCTTGAAACAAACCGTTCTTTGCTGTTGCCCAGCTTTAAGTGAGAGCTGCCTGCTTGCCAGTTTTGCTGTTATATATTTATTGCAGCTAGTAAGTCAGTCAGACATAAAATGGCTTGACTCTTTTTGTCTCTCAAGTGTTGTGGGGGAGTTTATTTTCTGTTTGTTAATAACCAAGCTGTCTTTTTGTTCTCATCAAGAAAATTTTATCACTGTTGGTTGTGGCTTCACTGCCAAGTGGGAGAGAAATCCTTGTGCCTCTCTAACATAGCTCTGGAAAAGCTGGACACCCAGGCATATTTGCTGGTCTGACGTCTCAGAATTTCTCCGACAATATCAATGCAAAAGAATGCTGCTGCTTGTTGACATTTCTGTTACTAAGTGGGATGGACAGTAGGTATGCTGTGTGCTGAAGAGCAGGGCAGGTGGCTTGCCTGATGTCATCCTGGTAGCCTGGGGAGAGCAGTACACCCGAATTTCAGTGCATTTGGCTTCAACTTTTACAATGTTCCTTAAAATTTCCTTAGAAGTGTCTTTTAGCACTGTACCAAAGCGGCGGTCCAAGAAGGTGATAAGCAGGTTTTCATGGTTTTTTTGCTGGTGGGATGAAAAATAACAAACCCGTGGTGGTTTCCCAGTGAAGTGGAAGCAGATATGTGCTGGCTCCTCAGGCACTGACATTTAGGGTCTGGCATGGTTATTTCAACACGCTTTTGCTTTTAGACTGTCTTGGAAGGAGCCTGGAATCCTGCATGTACCTCTGGCAGAACCAGTCACAGCATTTGTGAAGATGCAAAAGATTCTGAGTTGTAGTGCACGGGTGTTCATAGAATTTTTGTTAAAATGAACAGAAAAATTAAAGGCCACAACAGAGGTACTGAAATGATTAAACTTCACCTTACTGATGGAAGTGCTCAGGTCTCACTTTTGGCAGCTGTTACTTCAAGGACACAGCAAGAGGGTGATTAGCCTCAAAAAATGTGCCAGCAGAGCAGGGCAAGGAAAAATTAAAAACAAAATCTCATTAAAAATATCCTAAGGCAACACATATCATGAATTATTTGTACAGTTTAGTTGCTGTGATAGAGTCAACTTTTCTTGAGTTTGAAGCTTTACTTTTGTTTGCTCCCAGAAATTTTCAGTCCTTTATCCCTCCTGTTCTGATCTTACACAGCACTGAAATGAATTGTAGAAAGGAACTTTGGCTTTTCTTCTTCCCAGCTGGTTATTAATTCTGAAGTCCGAGGTTAATTTAAGAGATTAAGAACTTCATTTTTTTTGAGATTCACCTGGGTAATCACCCACATACTATGCAGTAGCATACTTGAGAAACTTGGCATAAAATTTAACAAGTGGCGGATAAAATCACAATTCTACTGACTCCCCCAGAGTTCTGCTTAATATCGTTGCTTCACAGAGCTAAATTATAGCTTGGTAATAGCTGTTTTCCTTTTTATGTGAATTCTTGGCAAAGGTCTTTGGCACATTTGAGGTCAAGTGTTTGCCTGATCTATTGACCCAAGTCAACAGTAAAAAGTCGCTGTTCCTGTAGCAGTTTTGGGTTTTGTTTCTACTCCTGGCAGACGGCATTAATGTTGTAACAATTTTAATACTACTTTGGATGAGATATAGGTGGTATGAAAGACTAAGTTCCAGGATTTGAGCTTTAATGATTAAAATAATCTCACTGCCTGATGCATTAGAACACTGGGCAGTGTTTGCTTTTGTGTGTGTGCACCAAAACCTGAAAAGTTTTCAAATTAATCCTTCAAGATTAAAAAAACCCTAAGCTTTATAACTTAGGAATAGCCTGAGTTTGACGTGTGATGAGTTTGAACAGGTGAATTCTGGACTCAGTAGAGGCCACTGATGATATAGATAGTTCTCTGGAAATGTCATGGTATTTTTATGTATTCCAGTTTTTCTAGCTGTGGAGATGTACAGGAGAGTGGGATACAGAACTGGGAATGAGGAGCTGACACTGGGGACTGAAGTGATCTGGAAGGCCACGGATGCATACAGAGTACAGACCTTGTTAGAATAAACTGAAATTTGAGCCTCAGCTCCACAGGAGGGATGTACCTGGACTCCGGGTGCTTGAATGCTGCTATACTTTCCTGCTGTAAATATACAGAGAAGCACCAACCTAAAATCCCATCTTTGTGTCATGTCCAGAAGTACATGGCTGTTCCCCACACTGTCATAAAACAGCCATAATACAGATCAAACGGGAGTTTAATTTGGTACTTTATTTTTCCCTGTTGCCCTTGACATCTAAACCAGGAGGATTATCTCCCTGTGGACACTTCTGTCAGTGTTGGAGTCATGGAGCCCTTCCAGAGGTGTCCAGATGCACAGCAGATGGTTTGTGTGAGGTTTGTGTGAGGTCACACTGCGGTGCCTCCCGGCCAGGAGGAGCAGCTTGACAGCCAGATGGGAAATGCTGCCCAGCTCCATGGATTGATCCATCTCAGGGCCAGGGAATTCTGAGTGGCTGTTAGCTGGAAGATTCCATATCTCAAAGCAAAACACTTTCTTAGGCGAAAAAATACAGCCAAGAAGTTGTAAAAGACTATGTGCTTCCAAGCCCATGGGTTTCAGAAATGCCAGTATTATTTTTTCCCTCAGTCAGATGTCATCTGTCCAGGATCCTTCCAAATATTCCATAATCACAGCATTAGGTGTTGTTACTTGCTTTTCAAGGGGAGATTTTTTTTTTTTAATGTTGAAGAGAAGTGCTGTTAAGTTTATAGAAAAATAGGAGTTTGGGACTAGTTTTCAGGAAGATGAAAACCGCTGCTGTGGTGTGACTGAGAGGGTCAGTCATGCTGGGAAAAGGTCTGTAGTGTTACCAACTGTTGGGGCTGTTAAACTGCACCGGTGCCTCGGGTTTCTCTGCATTCCTCAGTTTTATTAGCTGCTTTGGGACATTTTTGAGTCTGTGGTCTTGAATTAATGATACATCTTTCCATCCTGGTCTAGGGCAGCACTGAGGTTGTGTCTCTTTGGTAACTGCTCTTTATAGAGCGACAAACCTTGGATTTCTCAGTATATTAAATGTAGAACTTGGCACAGTCTTGAATGCGGGGAACATTTGTCACTCTATTTGCAGATAGTTTTATTGCATTAGTAACTTCTCCATTGTGCCAATCACCCAGTATCTGACATCCACTGGGAATTTACCTATCCAAATGTAAAAATTGTGTCTTAATATTAATTTTCTGGTTTTATTATAGTTAAATTGTTTTCTCGGCCGTACTGTGGCCATATTGATATAATTGATCAAAACATTTGAATGTTAATCTCTTCATTTCTTTCTGTAAATAAAGTAAGAAAATAGGGTGACAGGGAGCCAGGTGCAAGCACTGTTAAATTGGGATTGTCAGAGTGGTTCTCAGATGTTTAATTTTCAGTGAGCATCACTTCAGTTGTAACTGGAGTTGGAATGACACAAAGTCATCGCTGGCAGTCAGGGTTGTAGTGATGTAGGTGCTTTGAAACCCTGCTTACCAAAGGCAGCTCAGGTATCCCTGACATGATCATGCCCTGACATGAATCTGATCCCTGTCTTACTTCCCAGCCACGCTGTTGTCCAGGAGTGGCTGCTGAGATGGTCCTTCTCTCATAGAGCATGGATCAACAAGATACTGATCCATGGTCCGTAAGAGACAAGGGCCACATGGTTTAAAAGCTTTTAGAGTAGGTTTAAATGGGCTGTTGGGAAGGAATTGTTCCCTGTGAGGGTGGAGAGGCCCTGGCACAGGGTGCCCAGAGCAGCTGTGGCTGCCCCTGGATCCCTGGCAGTGCCCAAGGCCAGCTTGGATGGGGCCGGGAGCAACCTGGGCTAGTGGGAAGTGTCCCTGTCCATGGCAGGGGGTGCAACTGGATGAGCTTTAAGGTTCTTTCCAACCCAAACCATTCCATGATCCTATCGTGATATGATTCTATGTCTCTTCTTCCTCATTTTTTATCTAATTCAGACCTTCTGTCCCACATACACAGTCTGAGTAAGCTTGTAAGCTGTAGGGGTAGAAAGCACAATGTAAATACTTGTTAATTGTTACCAGATTCGGTTTCTGAAGCATGTGATTGGTATTTGAAGTTTCAGCTTCATATTTTGTATTAATTTGCTATCTTTAGTGGTTTTTTTAATTAGCGGTGATTGTGCTTTGCACATGATAGACTTCTTGTTAATGTGGACTAAATATTTGCAATGCTGGCTCTGTGGAAGTGCAGCTGACTACTCAGTTTTAACCATAGCAGGCATTTACAAAGGAGCTCAGATTCCCATCAGTATTAACTGATAAAGTGTTTGGCAATCATTTTGAAATTAGCCCACCAGTGTGCTTTCACGTGTTCCGTGGTTAGCTGGAACTGTTCACTTGATAGCGCTCATATTTAATTTCCGTCTGGTCCTCATGAATTTGCAGCTTGACAGCTAATCTGCACCAGCTCTATTTACAGCTCTATTCTAAGTGCTCTTTTTCTTAAATATGTGGCTATATCCCGAATTTGTGGAGGAAAATCCCATTTTTAAGCAGACTTGCTGGATATTCTTTATAACACACCAGGTATCTGCGGGCCCAGTTCCCTCATTGTTTCTGCATAGTTCAGACAAGTGGATTCTGCTTTGATCTGGTGGTCACTGTTGTCTCCAGAAAGCCTTCTGATTTTTTTTTTTTTTTTTGTGGGTAAGGAGGATGCTCATAGGATGATATTTGGCCACCTGCATTGTAAAAAATGCGTGGACAGGAGAGGGTCATGTTCACCTCTCTTCTCCTCTTTGTTGTGGCAGCGGTTTATTGGCTGGTTAGTGTCACTCATTGGCTTCTCTTGTCTGTCACAGCAAAACTAAGGATAAAGATCTCTGATAGTGAGATGACTCCATAGGATAGTGAGATAACCCCGTAGGATAACTCCATAGGATAGTTTGGGTTGGAGGATGCTTCCACTGACCATCCAATACAACCCCCTGGCAAAAGCAGGGCCAGTTGGTCAGACTGGTCACCACCACATCCAGTCAGGTGTCTCAGAGTGGGCATCGCACAGCCCCTCTCAAGTGACCCGTTACTGGTGACCCCTAGGCTGAGGCTTTCTGCTTTCAGGTAGGAGTAGTTTTCCTTGTGGTTTCTACTGCTCAGCACTTCTTAGCAGTTTATTCTGTCTGTCCATACGCCTTTTGTCATGGGAAATACTTCCTCATTTTGGATTTATTACATTAAGTAATCGTTGCTTTGTATCTGTTGCTTTGTATCTCCTTGTGGGAGCCCACAGCACCTGGAGGTTTTGAATCGGGTTTTGGTGCCTGTAAGAGTTGATCTGATGGATACCAGGTCATACCTTATCTCTTGGATGTCTGCAAGGCAGACAACTTGAACCTTCCATGTGGAGCTGCCCTGCAGAGCCACTGTGCTTTGATTGCAACTCTCAACATCAGGCCCTGAGCTTGGATTTGTTGTCAGCATAGATCAGGTGTGATTGTGTCAAGAGATGACTCTGCACATGGCTCATAGAATATTGAATTAAACTTGCAAATGGAAGTGAAAACCTTCTGGTAGGGGATATTGTGACATTGAATTTGATTGGGAAGCCAAGGCCTGATGGCTGAGTGAACTAAACCCAGTTCAGTAGGACCTTCCTCTCTTGTGTTTAGCCCCTTGAGAGACCAGGGTATAACTAGAGTAAGTGCAATACAAACTCAGCAAGAGACAGTTTGAGGAGTGGTGGCAGTAACGAGGAATGGGAGGCACAGCCAGGTGTGGTGACATCCTTGTTCAGGATCACTGAGGAGAGATTTCCAGAGCAGGGAACAAAAGGAGCTCCAGGCCAGAACCTGATGTGGCTGTTTCCTGGGGGATTTGTGATCTAGAGAGGAACATAACTTCAGAGTAAATATTAAATACACTAGATTATAATCTAGTACCAGTTGTCCTAGATTACAACTGGATGTAAAGCTATCTGAACTGCCAAGGAACTGCAGAGAAGGTTAATTCCTTCAAATAGGGTCTTCTAGATTGTGTGATTTTTTTTTTTAAAATCAAGCTCTAAGCCAATAAGTTAAACCAGAAAAAACTTAAATTTCAGAATGCTTTAATTGAATAATTTGAAATGAATGATTGAATTGAGTACTCTGTGAAAACGTGCAAAGTGTGAGAGAGAGTAAAAAACTTAAAGCTCTAAACCTGTTAAACTTCCAAGTAACTGCACTATGAATACCCGTTTTTAAAGGAATTAATCCTTAGGAAGAAAAACCCGAAATGGTTGAAGGTGCTGTTGAATTTGGCACACCAAATAGAGGTCTAACTCTTCTTACTGTTTTAAGTCTAAATATTTACCTTTTAAAACTTGGAACAGAAATCAGTTATTTCTAAGATTTTAATACTCTCTAAAAATGTGTGTAATATTTTTTTTAAAGAGCCTGATGCGTTTTTTTTTCCTCTTTTTTTTTTTTTTTTTTTTCATGAAAGTATCACAGAAAGTTGAATGGAGGTGGTGTGGTTATGGTCACACCTTAGCTGGGATTGTGGATTCTCTCTCCAGCTGCTTGGTACCATTCCAGCCTTTTTCTGAACTCAAAGTGTGCTGACACAAACATGCTGCAGATGCTCTTTAGCCTTTGCCTGGGCTAAAACAGGCCTTGCAAAGCATTTTGGAGCATAAGCCAGGCTGTGAGGGATCCCTGATGGCATCCCCTGCTCCCTGTTTAAAGCAGGACCACCACCAAGGTTAGTGCTGGGCTAGAGCTCCGGAAATGTTACATATTCAGAACTGACACATTTTCAGCAATAGTGCCAGGGAGCTGGTACTCATTGCTGGATCTCAGGGTGGAAACCTGCGAAAGGTAAGCTGGGAAAGGCAGGAGCAAAGAAATGGTGGTGCTGAGCTCCTCCTTTGGCTGCCCACAGATGTGACTGGTCTGCTCTAAGTACTGCCAGCTGGATTTTATTTTTACTGGACTGTTGCAGGAGTGGGATATCCAAATGCCCACCCTACTTCAGTCATGACTACGTTGGAGTAAATAATTAAGTGTATTTCAGTGTAAGAGGTTGTAAAGTGGATGTAGTGTGTGACAAGTGTGGATATGAGTCTGCTGGAGTTTTTTGTCCAAGCATATTTGGAAGAAGGATGTAGCAGCATAAATCCTCCAGTCAGTGAGCAGGCAGGAGATCCAAGGGCCTTTCAGACAGGGTGTTCCTTACTGTTATTTTTCCCTGTAGCTGCCTGTTTTCCAGTGCTTCCAGGAACAAGGCTTACTTTCTTAAATTTTTAATCCCAACTGGTTTTTTTTTCAGATTTGTTGAGGTGTAATATGTTGGTTTATCAATCAGCTCTGGCTTGGATAGTGACAGATGTGTGTACCCTGTTATTATGGAGTTTGTGCTTAGAGATTTTGCTGTGCCTGATGACTGAGTCGGTCTGAAGGGTTGCAGGAGCCCATACAATATTGATTAGGGTGGTTTTCTTAATGATTGACAAGAATGGCCCTCTGGCCACAGGATTAATCCCAACAACTACTACTTGTTGGTGGCTCTGAGAGAGAGAGGCTTGATCTGCCAGAGGGCAGGGTTAGATGGGATATTGGGAAGAAATTTCTGCGTGTGAGGGTGGGGAGGCCCTGGCACAGGGTGCCCAGAGAAGCTGTGGCTGCCCCTGGATCCCTGGCAGTGTCCAAGGCCAGGTTGGATGGGGCCTGGAGCACCCTGGGCTAGTGGAAGGTGTCCCTGCCCAAGGCAGGGGGTTGAAACTGGATGATCGTTAAGATCCCTTCCAGTCCAAATTGTTTTGTGATTTTATAAATGTGGTTTCTCCCCACAAGCCTGTTGTGTGACTGGTTGCTTTCCTCTTATATCCAGAGGGAACAGACAAGTCATAAAGGTAAAACGATGATAAAAAGTCCAAGGTTGTGGTGTGTTAGTTTTTCCAAGAAAGGCTCACAGGGGTGTCTGACTTCACAGTGTTCCTGGTGCTCACATGTGTGAGCTGTGAATAACGAATCCCACCTTCATTATAAAGTGGAAAAGATGTAAAATGTTGAACAGGTCAAAAGTGGGTAGTGTTGAGGTGAAATCTATCTCATACTGTGAGCTGGGAAAATGAGTGTGAGAAACCTGTCATGTAAGACTTTCTTGAAAAACAATGCCAGAAGGGATGCAAAGGAAGAGTGAACTATGCCTGTGATTTTAGGAATGTGAGATTTCACTGGAATAAATTTCTAGACTGAAGAGCAAAATGAGGTTTGACATTTTTTCCCTATCTTCTGTCCCTTTGCCAGTAGTAGTTAATAAAAAGTCTGTTGTACCTTTAGTCTAGAAACTTTACACTTCATATTTTTCCCTCTGAACACAGTGTCAAGAACAGGAAGGTAATCTTCCTTAGCTCATGAAAAAGTTGTTCCTTCTGTAGCTCTAGAAAGAATCAGCCATTGTGACCTGAGCCATGCATGATTTCCTGCTTCGAATCTAGTAGCAGTGGACTGTCCTAAAAGGAAACTGAAGAGTCAGCTAAATGTCGAGGTGTTTCCCACCTCACTTCCCCAGACAAATGGAGGTCATTCGTTGATGCAGCATCTGAAGAGGTAGTTCACTGGTGGTGGTTTTGTGACTGCTGGTTGGTGCTTGGTGGCTGTTACATGGGCAGTGCAATTCTGGGTCAAAATGCATCTCCTGACTGTGGAGATGGATGTTTGATCCTGGTGCCAGCTGGGGATGTTGCTGGGTTAGATTTCAGCAGTGTGAGGAAACAATGCAGTCTGAGAGCCACCGCTGCCAGAGGGAAGAGAAGTCAGGCCTCGTTCAGATGCATTTTTCAGGAATGATATAGATATGGAAATTGTAGGGGATCAGGGTAAAAGCTAAGCAGGCTTATTAACTGATCATCGAGAAGAGTAGAAACTCCATGGAGCATAATTTGATTGTTTTTGTTGTCGATCCAGCATGCTTGAATTGACCACGTTTCTGCTGCTCCTCAGATTTTCCTTGCCAGAGGCAGAGGAAGTGTTTGGTACTGACAGAGTGGGTTGTGTGGATCTCTGCATCTTCCAGCTGGCTTTAAGGCCACTGTTTTTCCTTCTCAAAATTTGAAAGTACTGTCACTGCAGCCCTTAGGGTGAGAGTGAAGCACTTGGCATCTCAGATGAGAAGGATTTCGAGTAAAGCTGGTCAGTCACTCATCACAGCTGTACAGTCCTGTGCAGTGTAGCCTCGGGCTTGTAGGTGTGGCTGCAGGATAAATTTCAGACTCCCTGAGGCTGGAAAAGACCTCTAAGTTCATCAAGTCCAAGCTGTGCCTGATCCCCATCGTGCCACCACCACCAGAGCACCGAGTGCCACATCCAGGCCTTCCTTGGACACCTCCAGGGATGGGGACTCCAACACCTCCCTGGGCAGCTGCTTCCAATGCCTGACAGCTGCTGCTTCCAGTGCCAGCAGGAAGAAATGTTGGTGTTAGTGTGGCTGTTGTGCAGATGGATGGGTTTGGTGGTGGCCTGGCCCCCAGAGCTGCTGTTCTGTGCTAGCAGCGGCCAGCACATGAGTTCAGGCGAGGAATGATCTGTACACACAGAGGCTGCTGGGATGAGCTCTTCACTCGGCTGTGGAGAGCAGGCTCTTACCAAGGACAGGCTGGATCCTCTGGGGCTCTGCTGTCTTGGTCCATGTGCTCCAGCAGGTTTTGGCAAGGGTTCTGATTAGCAGCTTCATGAATTTCTTTCAGCAGCTGAAGTGATGGTTAATGGAATGTGTCAGCTTTAAAAGCACACGAGTGGTATCCAGTGCAGACACAGAATGATGTTTGGCCTCTGTTAGAACAACACATTGAAAAATCCTTATCCTGGAGCACTTAGCTTCCTGTGCACCTGGAATTGCCTTACATATTAGTGGAAATTAGAACACAGAGAAACAGTTTTTCCTTTCTTTGCTGAGATGTGTCACTTAATAGCATCATTAAATTCATACCACTGAATAACTGAAATAAAACACTCAAGAGTCCTGGCAGGACAGCCCAGTGCTTCAGTGTGCAGCTGGGGATGTGGTGGCTTCTCACCTCTGCTAGGCTGGAGGGGTCTTAACTGGATATGGGACTTCTCTGATCCCCACTGAGAAACATGTCTCTTGTAACAAGTAAAATGTGGTTTATGCAGTAGAATTGAAGTTGGAGATGGACTCTGAGAAGAATGGCAGTGACAGAAAAAGGGGGACGGTCTTCAGGCTGACAGGATATGTTTGCATTGGCTATTGGAAGAAATAATTCCCTGTGAGGGTGGGGAGGCCCTGGCACAGGGTGCCCAGAGAAGCTGTGGCTGCCCCTGGATCCCTGGAAGTGTCCAAGGCCAGGTTGGACGGGGCTTGGAGCAACCTGGGATAGTGGGAGGTTCCCTGCCCGTGGCAGGGCTGACACTGGATGATCTTAAAACTCCCTTCAAACCCAAACTATTCCAGGCTTCTGTGATTGTACTTAATAGACATAATAGTGGATGTGGCTATTTTATGTCAGGGTTTTTTCCCTCCTTCCTCAAAAAGAAGAAAAATATCAAGTGAGAAAACTCTGATTTCTGTGCCTAGATGAAAATAAATCTAATACTCTGGACAGCTTAGTTTGCTTTTCCCTTCACAATTAATTAAAGCTTATATAGTAACCTTGTTCTCCAGAGAGTTTGGGCCTTTTCATAAAGAACTTAATGAGTTGGAAAGTGGATTATAATATATGTCGTAGATGCCAATAGAAAATGGATTTGGCTGCTGAATTGAAGGGTCTGGAAACCCAGATTTAAAAAAGGAATAAAAGAAAGCTCCTCTACTTCTTCCACTTAGAAAAAGGGTCTGCAAATGCAATCTTGCCACTCATATAGTTACAAATTTTTAAACATACCACTGTCCTATCTGTCTATCTATCTATCTATCTATCTATCCCACTCAGGGGTAAGTTTTCCTGCTCAAGACAGGCATTTTTGGAGTCAGGGGAAGCAATGCCTCCTCTCCCGCAGCAAAAAAGTATTTTCTGTTCAGGAACATCATTTTCTTCTGTCACTTTGACCAGACTTCTTCACATCTGCAGTGAATCTGTGTGGTAATTTTGCCACATCTCATACAATAATACTAAAATTTTGATGTCACAGCAGTGCAGTTTCTCTGGGTTTTTAAAATTATTATTATTAATTATGCAGTAACTGGGTTTCTCATGATCTTTCAGTATCCTTCGAACTGCTGATGGGAAAGCCCATGGGATGTGTTTTGAGGAAGAAGAAAAGCCCTTGTGGTGTGTTCCAAGGGAGCATGTTTGACTGGTGTGCTGTGTCCTGTCTCATTTTGCTCTTCCTCTCGGTTTAGGAAGCAGACTCTGCTTGACCCATGTGCATGTTTGGAAGTGGGTATTTTAGGAATATTTTCCACATCAGGTGGTATTTGTGGCCCATGTTCTCTGGCCTTCTGTGTCACTTTTGTTTAACAACTGAATTGATTTTTGCCAAGTGCTCACGGCCGAGCAGCTCCTCCAGTTCTCCTGGAGTGGTACAAGCAGGGGATTATCCGAGCAGAGCCTGGTACATGGGGGGCCGGGTGTTCCCTGGAGCCTCTGCATGGCTGGACACACACTGCTGCAGCTGGGAGGGGAGAGGATCCTGAGCCAGACACACCTGAGTGCTCAGCCTGTGTCCCTTCTTTCCCCAGCCATGTCTCAGGCCGTGCAGACCAACGGGACGCAGCCTCTGAGCAAGACCTGGGAGCTCAGTCTGTATGAGCTGCAGAGAACACCCCAGGTAATTACAGGACCGTGGGCTTGGGAGGGTCCTCTGGAGATCACCCCGTCCAGCCCCCTGCCCAGGGTCACCCAGAGCAGGTGACACAGGGGCACATCCTGGGGGGGTTGGGATGGCTCCAGAGAGGGACACTCCACACCTCCCTGGGCAGCTGTTCCAGGCCTCTGCACCCTCCAAGGAAAGAAGTTCTTCCTCATGGTGAGGTGGAACTTGCTGTGTTTTAGTTCATGGCCATTGTTCCTTAGCCTGTCTGGCACCACTGAACAGAGCCTGGCACTGTTCTCTGACACCCCTTGGAGATACTTACATGTATTAATGAGATTCCCTTCTCAGTCCTCTTCTCCAGACTCCGGCAGTCTCTCCTCATCAGAGAGATGCTCCAGACCCCTCAACAGCTTCATGCCCTCCATTGGACCCTCTCCAGCAGCTCCTTGTTTTTATTGTGTGCTGCAGGGCTGGCAGCACTGGGGTTTTGGGTGGTTGATGTTTGTATGTCTCTGCTGTGTTTCCTTGGGTAAAACATGCTGTCTCCACGAGGAAGGGACGCAATCCCAGGAAAGAACCTTTCCCTTCTTTGCGGCCAGGAAGCCATCACAGATGGCCTGGAGATCGTGGTGTCCCCCCGGAGCCTGCACAGCGAGCTCATGTGTCCCATCTGCCTGGACATGCTCAAGAACACGATGACCACGAAGGAGTGTCTGCATCGCTTCTGCGCCGACTGCATCATCACTGCCCTCAGGAGTGGGTACGCCAGCACGGCCAGGGGGCACTGCCAGGGGGCACTGCCAGGGAATGGGGGGACACTGCCAGGGAACACTGCCAGAGGATGGGGGGGACACTGCCAGGGGATGGGGGGGACACNTGGCGTGGACCACGCCTGGGGGATGGGGGGAACACTGCGAGGGGATGGGGGGGACACTGCCAGGGAGGGGTCGCTGCCAGGATGGGAGGGTTGACACTGCCAGGGCATGGGAAGGGGACACTGCCAAACATGGGACACTGCTGGGGAAGAGGGATGGGACACTGCCAGAGCACAAGGGGATGCTGCCAGGGGCAGGGAGGAACACTGTGGAGGGCAGAGGGCTTGGACAGTCCATTGCACATGAGGTGGAAGTGTCCTTGGCGGGGGGTTGATGTGGGACAGTCACTGTGCACTGGGAGTTTCTGAATGTGCAGCACACCTTTCACATCCTGTTTGTCCATGTTCAGCCATCTCTGGAAGACAGATCAAATTGCTTCCTCATGAAAAATTGTTTCATAATTGTTTCTTGCAAGGAGTTGAAGTCCTCTTTTGTATTCTTTCCTCTCTTATATCCAGTAACAGTAAAACAAAAATACACATTACTGACACAAATGGCTTTCATTTCCCTTATTCTTCCTTTTTCTAATAATACATTTCAAATTATGTGGCCTTCAGCCATTTCAAATTATGTGTCCTCTGAGTGTTAGAAATCATGGAATCATAGAATCCCAGAATGGTTTGGCATGGAAGGAACCTTCCAAGCCCATCAAGTCCCACTTTTGCCATGGGCAGGGACACCTTCCACTGTCCCAGGTTCCTCCAAGCCTTGTCCAGCCTGGCCTTGGACACTTCCAGGGATCCAGGGGCAGCCACAGCTTCTCTGGGCACCCTGTGCCTCCCCACTCTCACAGCAAAGAATTTCTTCCTAAGACTATGCTTCAGTATCATTTCCACTAAACATCCAGTTTTTCTAGGTAAAAATCTAGCCAGGAAATGAAGAAGGAAACGTGGGACTTTTGATCTCTTCAGTCTAGTTTGCTCAAACATACTTTAAAATACAAGAGCAGCAGGGAGAGATATGTTTGGGATCTTTGTTTAAATATCTCCAGCTACCTGATCTGTGAAGAAATGGAAGCTCCTTTCCAGATTTACTATAAATGCTGATTCTTAGCAAGCACTTTGACCAAGAATGGAAGCAATAGGGCAGAGTTTTCTTACTGCTGGAGAGTTAAGGGTTGTTTGCTTCCTTCTCATCCAGCAACAAAGAATGTCCTACATGTCGCAAAAAGCTCGTTTCAAAAAGATCCCTGCGGCCAGACCCCAATTTCGACGCTCTCATCAGTAAGATTTACCCGAGCCGGGATGAGTACGAAGCTCATCAGGAGAGGGTGCTGGCCAGGATCAGCAAGCACAACAACCAGCAAGCCCTGAGTCACAGCATCGAGGAGGGATTAAAGATTCAGGCTATGAACAGGTACATAATCACGTCGTTTGTCTTTATGCTAAAAATACCTGTCCTCATGCCCTGTGGAGCTTGAGAATCTTATCCTCTCTGATACCTGGCAAAACAATTTTTAACCTTTGGCAAAAGAATCTTTAACCTTTTGTCTACTACTAGAAATCTCTGTATCACTCCCTGTGACTTCTGTGGCAGCCTGATAGAAACTTCAGCTTAGCTTTACCAAATTATGGCTGTCATATCTTAGATAAGAAACTGTGACACCATGAATCCTGTACCAAAGTGCTACCCTTACATGCCAATAAATGGACAAAATCCCAGGATTTGGGGCTTAGTTGTGACTTAATTCGCAGGCTGGATTGAATATGTGGTGTTTACAGCATGGTGAAATTCAGATGTGCATTTATACCTAAGAGAGCCAGCTGGGAGAGAGGCCCCAAACTTCGCATGATAAAGCATGGTGTGATTTAATAATTCTAATCACTTGTGGATTCATGTTTGGATGAAAAGAATTGCCTGAAAAACAACTGTGTGAAGTTAAAATAGTCTTAAAACACAGCTAAAAGGTGTTGGGGGGAGACGAAAAATTGAATAGTTCTGTCCAAGAGTATCTTTTTCTACAAAAAAATAATATTACTAATTTTTTTAACTTCAGATCTCTCTGAAGTCTTCAGTGCTTGCATATGCCCATGCCTCACTTGGGGAGGAGGTGTTGAGGATTCTGGATGGGTCAGGGTGTATCTCTGCCTGTTTGTGGCCAGGTTGCAGCGGGGCAAGAAGCAGCAGATCGAGAACGGCAGCGGGGCCGAGGACAACGGGGACAGCTCCCACTGCAGCAACGCCTCCACACACAGCAACCAGGAGGCAGGGCCCAGCAACAAGAGGACCAAAACCTCGGATGACTCTGGGCTGGAGCTGGACAACAACAACACCACTGTGGCCATAGACCCCGTGATGGACGGGGCCAGTGAGATCGAGCTGGTGTTCAGGCCTCACCCCACGCTCATGGAGAACGATGACAGCGCGCAGACGAGGTCAGTGGCCCCTGGCCATCTCTGGGTATTCTGCTGCTATTTCCTGCTGCTTGGGTTTTCCATCATTTCTTGGGGCTTCTAAACATCAATTTACTTCAGTCACACCGCATCCTGTTGAATTGTATCACAGGATGGTTTGAGGTGGGAGGGACCTTAAAGCCCATCCAGTGACACCCCCTACATGGGCAGGGCCTTCCTCTACTCCAGGTTGCACCAAGCCCCACCCAGCCTGGCCTTGGACACTTCCAGGGATCCAAGGGCAGCCACAGCTTCTCTGGGCACCCTGTGCCAAGGCCAGTTGAAAATAAGCACTCTTCCCTTCTTTCTGTTCCAAGTCAGGTAGATGGTACTGCTCAACTATTATAAAAAATACAGTCATAAGCTGTTTTAAGCCTTTGATCACAAATAAAGATGTCTTTGAGGTTTTCTAGCATTGCACTTCACTAGTTGGATGATGGTGTTATATCAGCCCCTTTCTACTTACTCTGAGATTCTTTGGGAATAAACAAACCTTCTATAAGTGTCGGCAGTTTTCAGAGCAGCTTTGTGTCAGGAGGATTTGCAGGCTGGCAGCTTTTCCTGACATTTTTTTGTTCATAATCCAGTCCAAGCACAGTTTGCAAGTTTTGGCTCACAGCAGAGTAGTTTTACGGTGTTTCCTCAGGTCTTGGCTTTCTCTGCTGATGAGACATCTCTCTGTGATGTGTGTAAATCTGTGCAAAGCTTCAGCTGGGAACTGTCTCTAAAGGCCCTTTCACAGCTGGTGTTGAATATTTGGGGTGTTGCAGATGGCTTTCCCCACAGCTGCTCAGTCATTGCTGATGATCTGTGTGGCTGCTGGCACAGGTACATCAAGACCTCAGGCAATGCCACGGTTGATCACCTCTCCAAGTACCTGGCAGTGAGACTGGCCCTGGAGGAGCTGCGGAGCAAAGGCGAGTCCAACCAGATGAACCTGGACACGGCCAGTGAGAAGCAGTACACCATCTACATCGCCACCGCCGCTGGCCAGTTCACCGTAAGCACCGCGCCGCCGCGCTCTGCTGCCGGCCACGGCCCAGCCCTGCATGCACATCTGCCCAAAATCCACTCAGCTGGGCTCTTCCCCAGCTGGCCCAGGGTAAAATTCCTGGCACCAGCTTATGTAGCAGCACATCAGTTGCTTTTTGGCAAAAGCTTGGTCGGTAGAAAAGGAGGCGTAGAAATTACTTGAGGAAAATGCAGTGACGGCACCAACCATAACCTGGCTTACGCTGTTCTTTTCCAATTAAAATTGAAGAGGGAAAAATACTACTTCGCTTGAGAATCTTACTGTTTTTTAGCTTGTAACTTGTGCCAAATTATTGGCGACTCCTTCAAGTGAGCACATTTAAGTATTGATTTAAGTAGCCTGTTTTACAGCACAACATCAGATTATCTCATTTGTTCCCGTTTTGCTGTTCTCTTCTAGGTGCTCAATGGGTCCTTTTCCCTGGAACTGGTCAGTGAGAAGTACTGGAAAGTGAACAAACCCATGGAACTGTACTATGCCCCCACCAAGGAGCACAAATAAGTGCTGGGAAACTGGGATGGAACTAACTCTTTTTATAACTACGACTTCTTTAATATTAAAATAAGGCACCACCAGTATCTTCATGGACAACACACGTGGTGCCTCCAGGCACTCTCAGTATACTCAGTAATATGACTAGACAGTATTCTGGGCTGTATTTAATTTAGTCTTTGGGTTGGATTTTTGGTTTTTCCCTAGGAGACTAAATGACCTTCTCCAGTGCATTCCAGTGTTTGAGATGCTTTTTTGTTCCTAATGCATGATATCTGATCCAGTGTTCCGGTTTGGAATGGCTTCGTTTTGTCCAGGTAAATCTGGATTCCTGCTCCATCAGACACAGTTATAGTAGCCTCTGTGAAGTGTGGAGTGTTGGGTGGCCAAGGAAGTCTGTTCAGTAGTAGCATATGCCAAGGAATGTGTTAAATGTTGGAATTTGGTGACTGTTACCCATCTGAAGAATTGACTGGTAGAGAACAGATTTGGGATAGTCTTGCAGCTAGAGGTAATCTGATTCCCTAGGAAAGGCTCATTAAGACATTTTCTTGTGAACAAAGGTGAATTTTGCGTCTTGTGAGAGGTATTGCTGCCCATGGCAGGGGCTTGGACTGAGATGGTGTTTAAGGTTCCTTCCAAGTCCAGCTATCCTGGGATTCTGGGATTCCAAAGAGAGCTGCAGTGAGAAAACTGACATTTTAAAACCTTGCTGTTTACTGAGCTTAATTCAATACTTCAGTACAAGGTGGTTCATCAGATTGGTTTGGTTTTGTTTTTAATGGCTATTTCAGTCAAAAAACACCCGAACACCCCAAACCCATAACTCTTCTCCATGCAGGACATGCCAGTCTTGATTCCTGCCTGGCCCCTTCTGCAATGTTGCCCTGTCCTCACAGCTGAACGGTAGGAAATCTGGATGTTTTGTAGCCCTGCTCTCTTCCGTAGAGCAGGATCTCTGTTGTGAATGTGCTGTGAAGAACTGGCCAGAAAACTTTTTTGTTAAACTAAATCCCCCAAATTCCAGCACACAGCGATCAAAATGCTTTGCTTTGGGGAACTGTGCCACCCCAGCAGGGACCTTTTCCCGGTGTCAGTGTTGAGTAGGGAAGACTTTTGACTGTAAGCTGCTCCAAGATTCTACTTTCGTTACTTTGCCATAGCTTTAACATGGCTTAGCACTTTGGAAGACAACTTCAGTACTTGACAAAGTTTACCATTTAGTGTCTTATATTTAGGCTCAAGTTTCCCAGCGTGGCCGCGGGCCATGCTGTAAGGCCCGGTAGCTGCTGGTCATTTGCATGTACAGCCCCTGTCCCCTGGCTCTGGACCTCACTGTGGCTCTGAGGGGGCAGCTTGACCTGTCCCCTGTCCTGTCTGAAGGGAGGCTGTCACCACGAGGTGCCCTTTGCTCTAAGACTTGCTGATGAACCCTCCCGTTTGCCCCTGAGGCTCCAAGCAGAGTTAGTGGTGGGTGGGAAGCAGCAGGCTTTAGTGCACGTGGTGTGGTGTACACTCCTGCCTGGACTCCCACTGGCTCTGGCATGTGATGTGGAAGAGTTCTGCTGCTTGGGGATCCTTCAGGAAGGATTTGCCCTTCCCTGGCTCTGGGCTTTCCTAGCACTTGTAAATAGTTCCCTTCTGGCTGCTGTTCAGATCAGCTTTATCCCACTGTGGAACCTGCACGGGCTTCTTTGAGTAACTTAATTACTTCCTCTGACTGGAGAGCCTTGGGCTTTCGTGACATGAAATGGAAGTGCTCCAGAGCACAGAGGGGCAGCTATTAGGGACCTGTTTTTGCTGACTTTGTGAAACGTTGCTGTGTAGACTGTAGTGCATGTCCACAGAATATTATGGGGGGTGGGGGAGTGGCTGTGCTAAATGCTTTAAAGTTACTGGGGAAACTTCTAGATTAGTGCCAGCATCCCTCCTGGGGGGAGCTGAGGGGAGGGACAGTCCCTTAAGCAAGAGAGGTGTTGTGAAGCTGAGCAGTCTGTCTAGGAGCTGTCACTTTGTCTCCAGTTCTTTTGAAAAGTGTGGGAGAATGTGAAGTTTTTATTTTCATGTTGTAGTGAATTTCCTGAGTATTTATGTTCTTTAAATATTATATATATAATGTAGTTGTTTGATTAAACCATTGATTGCACTGTGACTCTTTACTGCTATAAACTATTTTATTTTCAAAATGCCATTACTCTTCCCCCTTTTAAAGCCATGTTCTTTTGTAAGTACATAATGTGTGTTACATACGGGTAAGCCTAATATCCAACGAAAGTATCTCCTATCCAACTAAAGTCCCACTGAAATGCTCAAATTGACAATAAAAGCAAAAATGTTATCAACAACCTGTTGGGAATTGCAGTGCTGCTTCCTCTTCTGGTTGATAAAGGACCTCCTTTGGGCAGTGTTTGTGTTTGTGCTGCAGTGCCTGGGGCTGTGCAGGTGCAGCTCAGCTCCTGAGCCTTGAGTGAGAAACAGGGGCACACAGAAGGCATCAGCTCTTCCCCTGACCTGTCTCAAGTGCTGCTGTTCCAACAGCAGCCTGAGGAAGGGGATGAAGGATTCTCACAGCACTCAGGTTAAACCCAGCAACTTTAATATTAGGCAGCTTCAGTCAATAGGAGCAGAGAGCAACTGTAATGAACCCCTTCAGCTGAGATGCACTATTTAGAGATCAAGTTTTGTTCCTTTCCTTGTTTTCTCCCTATATTTACCACAACTTTTAACCAGAGGATGCACCTCGAGTTGAGAGGCCATACTTGAGTATGCCCAGAGTAGGGTTTCTCGAGATGCACAGAACATGAGCACTCTGAAATCCCCCTGCTCTCTGGGCCACCACTGGTTACCCGGATTGCCTCTGAACAGCCTGAACTCCCAGAAAGCTTCCTTTAGTCACAGCTTAACAGGAAACCCCCCATGGGTAGCAGGGTATGTCCCTCGGGTACAGAGCAGTAGATGTGACACTGTACTGCCCATACTGGTAACTGGTTCATATCCTACAGCAAAATTTTTTAGGTCCTCTGGCATTTATTCTCCAGCCTGCTGTTCAGGTGATGGCCTTGCATGGATTTCCCCAAGTCTTCCAGCAGTTGATCAGTTGTGATTTTCTGTTCAGGACAAGCCACTTGCAGAAACACCTTGGTCCAACAGAGATCTGCTGAAGGTCTGTCACTGGTGCTTGGCACAGCACTGGGTCCTGGCTGCTCCAAGAAGTGACAGGGAATGAGCTGTGACCTTGCCACCACCTCCTGCATTATCCTCACCTACTTCCCACTCTGTCTCCCACTGTAACAGCCAACGTGGCCATGTGCATCAGTGCAAGGAGGAACAAGATGTCCCAGGCTCCAGACTCAAACCAACAGTAATGCTCTGTCAGCCAGTTATGGCAGCACTGACCCTACCTGATCAACAGCAGAGACAACTGCTGAATAGGAAGAGACTCTCCAGAGGCCTGAGTTATAAACACCCCTTCAGCTGGTGCCTGACAACAGGCAAAACCCCACCGCAGATCACAACAGCTTCTGCCTGTCTGGCAGAGGAAAAGAGCCCAGATTGTACAGCCAAGTTTGAATTTCACTTTTTCTGCCCCTCCAGACACCTGGGAATAGTTGTCTTGGCTTGGAAAAGGTATTCAATACCTTCAGCTTCTTAAAAGGAGCTGCAAGAGTAATCAAAAGTATTTCCCACAAGGGCCTTCAGTTAAACTTTCTTTTTAACCTACTTTACTGTAATCAGAACAATCCTTTGCCCCAGGTAACTGACCTTAGGACTGCTTTTATCCTACTAAGACTGAAGTGTGTTACCTGCAAGCAATGTCTGTTAACACTCTATCCCCTTAAAAACCCCCCAAATGCCACTAGGGAACATGAAATTCTATCCTTCCGTTTAGTTTTCCAATGTGCTCCCAGGTGATCTTTGGAAAAGAACTGTAAGCACTACATTTTTGAAGGAAACTTTGTTGCTGTATCACTGATCCAAGACCCCTTCATTGGGCTCTTCCTTTCTGAAATTAGAGAATAACTCTCCACCAAAGCAGTCTGGAGTAGAAGAGGCAGCAGCTTCTGGCCTGACAGGAGCATAGGATGTTTTGCATCATCAGGAGTGTATTAGTCACGTTACTTCTATGGTCAAGTTTCAGAGATGGGTAAAGATAATAACCCCTCATATTCTGCTCTTACATAAACCCAGCACTGCAGGCCATGCTGAACACCAAATTTGTGAGAAATGGCCACCACTGTGACAGATGTTCAAGTGGAATACACAGAAATAGCAGAACTAAGTGTGGGGGAAAGAAAGGACAAAGGCAAGCTCATTTGGCTGGAATGCTGCCATGTATTTAAGGAAACCAGAACTGCCAACACCCGGCAGCTTTGCTCGTTCACAGAAGAGATCTTAGCTCAGCGTTACTACTGACAACTCACCACAAAACTTGACCTGAATGTCCACTGTGGTCCCCTGTCCCTGTACCCTTCTGCAGCACATGAGCACAGTAAGTTCTGAGCAGACAACTAGAGTGACTACACAATTCACTAGGGTTCGGTTACAAACTGAGGTCTGGCAGCAGCTCTGTCCCTGCTCCTTCCTGTCCTGGGGTCAGCTCCTGCCTGGAGACAGAACCCTGGGAACAGACCTGAATGCAGAGCTACATGTGCAACCTGGAGCCACAGCTGCACTCAGGCAGCACTGCCTGGCTTTAACTCAGAGGGCACCTGATCCTGTGCTATTTTCTTACCTTAACATGCCCTCTCTCTGGATCATAGCTGGCCAGGTTTTAGGAATGATGCATTTTAGGAATAGGATGTTTCACAAAAATCTCACATTCCAAAACGCTGAACACTTTTGGCCCTGTACCCCCTCCTGGATGCTGTGCTGGCAGTAAGGCTGGGACAGACTGGGAAGCAGCCTCCATGCCTCAGTGTGAAAAGGAGGTGAGATGAAAGCAGGTAACTCCACAGCTTTCCCACAGTGCTGGTTTCGTGACCACAGCCATGCCAGGATCAGGGCTAAGTCCTGCTACCTAAGTCTAAACTGTCCCTTCAGAGTACAACAGGCAGCTGAAAACGGTCAAACTCCAGCTTGGGAGGAAGGAGTGGCTTACTGTAACAGGGTGTGCTGGAAGTCTGTAACATCCTGATGAGCAAACCCATCTGCATTAATCAGCAGCAGCACAGTGAGTGGGGTAGGACTGTGCGAACACAGCAGGTTCACCATCCGCTAACGCAGCCTTCTCCACCTGGATCACTGCAGCAGCTGGAACCTCTTCTCCCACCTGGATGTCTCCAGGGAGGCGCACAGGGCCTTCTGCCTGTGCCCCCACGTAGGTGGGAGTGCTGTACTTCCTGAAAACAGTCTTGAACTGTGCCAGGGGCGCGTCGGTGCGCACTCCCATGGGGTCGAAGTGGGTTCGGCTCACGCGGTATCCAGCCTCTGACAGATAGTTCAGGAACTTATTTAACCTGGGAGGGAACACAGCAAAACCAAACCCCCGCACTTAGAACGGACGTGGTGCTGACAGGGCTGACCCAAAAGAGGCTGTGTCAGTCAGACCAGGCTGGAAGGTGAACCCACACTTACTTGGGCATGTTCATGCCCTTGATGCTGTGCCGGTGGATGTTGTAGTAGAACGGGGGGTGCTCGGCGCTGTGCTCGGGCCGCTGCCGCTTCGCCGTGCTGCGCAGGAACTCCTGGCTTTTCCTCTTCCCTGCACCACAACACGGCCACAAAACCACTCAGTACTCACAGGCACCCCCAAAATGCCAGCAAAGCCTCACACAGTACACACGAAACAAAGCCAAAGAGCAGCTTCAGCTCTGCTTTTGTAAGCCGGTGTTTGCAGAGGTAAAATTGGGCCTGAATTTAATCCACAGGCCATTTTCTGCAGTAAGAAGAAAATTAAAGTGGCCTTCACGGAGTATGTGGCATTCTGCTTTTACCAATAAATACAATTCTGGATGAAGATAAAATCAGTACTGGGTAGAAGAAACTCCAGAGTGCAATGCTGTTCAATATAAAAAAAGCCACACCAAAATGCTCCACTTACCATGTACCAAGTAGGATTCTGCAGGAGTATCTGGTGTTCTAATATATACGCCACATTCTTCTAGAATACAATTAGAAGGCAAAATTAATTCTGCTGTAAAGTGGCAAAATGCTTTAATTACACAGAAGGAAATAACTCCATTATTCAATAATGCATTCAACTCTATGAATACACTGCTGTCAAGTAACTTATCACAGATCAGCATCACAAAAATCACAAAGCCCATCCTCTCTGTGAACAGGCTGCCCCTTTTCTTACCTTGTTTGTTCTCGTCACCAGGACCGTGGGTAGAAAAATGTTTGAGAGTTGTGCACTCTGCTTCACAAAGTAATGTCTTCAGAAGTGACTGAGCTTCATCCAAGCCATGCTGCACAGCCTCCAGGAGCATCCTCCTGAGGAATCCAGTGCTAAAGAGAGCTCCTGACCTACGAAATGCAAGAGAAGTCAAAAGTTAAGGCTTCTTAATGGAAGCTGCTTCAAAGTTCTCTTGCCCAAATTGATTAGCAATTACATTGCACTGAACTGATTATTTGCAATGACAGCAACACTGGTCTTGTTTAAAAAAAAAATATCAAGATCTCAAGACCAGTCATTTTATTTCTGCCCTAAGAGAAATGTTGAGAAAGTCATTCAACCCCCACAAGAAAGGTACTGACTGTTGATGGCCATCCATTTTTAATATTGATTTGAAGTGGCTAAAAGGTTCAAAATATTTATTCTTGTTTCTACAAATATTAATTAACAAGCAATGTAGTATTTATTACCATCACCACATGTAATGATTTATTTAATGAATTTTCCGCAAGTATAGAGTAACAAGAGTTACTTGGTATTTGGCAAATAGAGGAACACAGAGGCAGGTGCTCCTGTGCAGGACATATTCCATTAAATGCACTGAATGTGAAATTTGAAATGTGTTACTATTTATTAACTGGTTTCAGTGAAAGGAAAAATGGAATAACCCACTAAATGCAAATCCACCCTTGGTTTCCTGAGCTTCTCCTGATTGCTGTACCTCCTTTTGTAGTGCTAAAATAAAAATTGTTATGGTATGAACAGCTGAGCTTCAGTGCTCTCGGACCCAGAGTGACTCTCCAAATGTGTCCTGTGATGTGAACTTACCAGAGAGGCCCAAGAAGCACTGCTGTCTTCCCAGGCATGCTGCCATAGCAGTCACAGGGCAGCTGATGGTAAGGGTTTTCTGCAGCAGAAAAAGGGCATTTAAATTGTTTGGAAATATGCAGCCATGCCTGTGTTACTGCAGAGACAGAGAGAGGTATTTGGAAGGGTAACAGCAGAAGTGTGACACTATTTTCACTTCTGCCAAGCAGCTCATGGTGAGATTTAGTGATTGATGACTTGATCTTTAATCAGTGTTAAAACACTAAAGAAAAAAAAAGCAACATAACTTCCCCATGTTTGTTTCAAGTAACAAGGAAAATATTTGCCTTCCTACTGTTACACAAGTAGCTGTCCAGGTTAACAGTAAGTGCCAACTAAAAAATCTGAAACATCAGCCAGTTATATCTGCAAAACACATTCCACCTACAGTCTTGTAAGCCCTGTGCAACTAAGGCATTAAGCAAACAATTTATTTACAAATTAAGATCTCTACCATAACACTACTCAGCTACTCATCCCCATCCTTAAAAGTTTATCTGATGTTTAAAACAACTTTTTAATACCAGGCTCATTGCATGCTCATGCATCTGACTCTGAGCAGGGCAAAGACACCATGACTTGACAGCAAGCTATCCAAGAGCCACTAAGTTGGAAATGAGGATTTAGGGTTTATATTCATTCAAACCAGCATCTCCAGGAGTGCAATTTTTGTCTCTTGCCTCTGCTAACCCGTGTGTGGAGATAGCCCATTAACAACAGCAGGGGAAAGCCAGACTGCTCAGTCCACAGCATTTTAAGGAACTGAAATGCAGCAGAAAAGCAATCTGACACCAAAAGCTACCCAGCTGCTGTGTGGAGGAACCCAAGAGTACCAAAGGCTACCCCACTCCTAGGGCTTTTCCCAAGGACATACCAGGCTTCCTGGCAGCTCATGCAGCTACAGCAGGCTGGAAGGATGTCCTGTGTAGAAACAAACCTCAGAATGGTTTGGGTTGGAAGGGACCTTAAAGCTCATCCAGTGCCACCCCCCGCCATGGACAGGGACACCTTCCACTGTCCCAGGCTGCTCCAAGCCCTGTCCAGCCTGGCCTTGGACACCTCCAGGGACAGGGCAGCCACCCCAGCAATTTGTGCCACAAATCCAGTCCATTTACAGGAAAATCCATTCAGACAACCAATCCAGCCCATGGCCATGAAGCACACTGCCCTCTCCACCTCACACAAACATTGTTAACTACAAGGGAATTATTACTGATTGTAACTAATTGTTACTAATGGAATCTAACTATAGACAAAAGCCTAGAACAGAGAGACAAAGTGCAAAAGAAAAGCCATTTACCTTCCACCATATTGCCCTCTTTCTGGAAAACCCTCTCTTCACACCACTGGCAGTGGATGAGGTATCGGACCTTCTTTGCCGAATTATCTGCAGGGGTTGGGCCCCGTAAAACTCTGACCACCACCAGAACAAAGTGTTCCAGAGCTACTGCCAGCAGCACCTCAATGCCTTTGTTACAGCGAGCTGCAGCCCTGCGGGGAGAAACACACACCAAAACCAAACTGAATTCAGTGGGCAAACACTGCCATGGACACCTGAACCTGCTGCACGGCTCTTGAGCTCATCCACTTCCCAGGGAGAGGTACTGAGGATTTGAGAGAGCAGGAGAAAGTGTTCTTGCTGAAGTGCCTCGTTTTGTGGCCTTCCTGGCAGGCCAAGCAAATCTAATTTTACTTCTTTTTATCACAGCTAGAAATACTGGTCTGCCACCTTCACATGTGCAGGGAGAGGACAAGGGAAATCTAAACATGTTCAGGTCAGCACTTCTTCTCTGGTATTCTCAAAACCTCTGCTGATTTAATTTCCTCCTCATCTTGTCCCATTGTCTTGCCTGTACCTATTTTCTCCAATTAGGTTTTAGGTCTTCATTTACTTAATAGACTGAGTTTACTGAGAGTATCTATATGCTAATAACTGGATTCAAAAGTCAGTAATCACATCCATCTTTTGAACCTCAAGCATGAGGATCTGCAGTGAACATCACGTTCCACTGAAGCAAGTCTAACTGAAATGCTTAGCTAGAAGTCATTCAAGCAGTTTATTTTGTATTTAGGAACTCCTACAGAGCTCTAAAATGGCAAAACTGATAGAGAAATAAAAGAGTTTGCAAGTCTGGATATTTTTTTTTTCACATTACCATCCCACCCACCCCCAGTCTACTGATGCATTTTCACCTTGCCCAGTCACTAATTACTTCTAATAATTACCTAATAATTTTTTACCCTAATTGGAAATGGTTTAGCAGTACCTTGTGACAGCAGCAATTATAGTCCTGGCTGCCAGCTCCTTGTAGTACTCTGTTCTGACAATATTGCAGGCGTAGTGACGCAGGGCCACGTGCTGAGCCTTGGCATAGAGGGAGCTGATGTCTGTGGATGTCAGCGACACAATCCCAAGGTTTCTCACGTTTCTGAAGGCTGAGTCCAGGTAATTTACAGAAGATCCAAAGGGGTCCAAATGGCTGAAAAGAAAGGATGTACCACTGCGTGTCTATAAATGCCCCAGAGTCTGGCTTTACACTGAGGAAAGCACTGTTTTATAACCTTCACCTATGACCACATTTTAAACAGAAAGAAGGAACAGGACTAACACTTCCAGCGCTGCTCAGATCTGGATGTTAGTCATTAATACCACAAAAAAATCCCACCACTTATTTGGATATCTGTATAGGGTTTGAATATATGCATCTATATACCCAACATGGAACAATCAGCCTGCTTTAATTCAAAGTTAATATGCTGCAAAATGGATAAAAACGAGAGACAACAAAAAGCATTTTAAACTACAAGAAGTTTAAAAAACCCCCGAAATGGATTTGGTGTTTCCTTTCAGCAAACAGACAATGAAGTTAATTAAAAAAAACCCCAGCTTAGGTCAAAATTTTCATGTGTATTTATAATCCACTCTGAATGTCAAAAGGACTAGTATTTTTCAGGCACTTTCTAACATTTAAGATTAAAGTTCTGTCCCCACACCATTTCTGGGACAACAAAATTACATTTCAAGTGACTGCTGATTCTTTTATCATTCCAATTTCTCCAAATAATCATATACTGGGAAGTGGGGTGGGGTATGTCATTACCAAACCGGAAAACTGACAGAAACATTCAACACTTACATAAAATCAAATGATCTCAAATGCATGACAACATTGGCATCCATTTTTGTCACCTCAATGGTGTCACTATTTTCTTCTCCATTTCCCACAGTTTCATCATGGTCTTCTTCCCTGAGGTTCAGTTTCACCTTCATTTTGTTTAAATGACAATTTTCCTTAATCATTGTCACAGAATTTTCATTACAATCATTAATTGTAACTTTCACAGAACTTCTGAGGTGCTTTGCCCACTGCAACCCCATGATACCTGAGGAAAAACAGAATTTAAGGACATTAAGACAACTGATTTTAACAAGAACACTGAACTTTAGCATTATTTACAGCCTTTTAAAAAGCTTTAATACAGCTTTTGACAGCTGTCTTTTTGTATGCAAGCTCATGACTCCCTGCTTAAGGAAGAAAATTGTGTACCACAAATTATTTTTGAGTATGTGATGTCAGTTATGAATTTCTGTTGCTTCCTCCTATTGGATATTAACCAAAATATTAAAGAAATGGACTTTACCAGTGGCACCAAAAGCATCCAAACACTCGATGGGTTTGCGCTCCCCAGCAAGCACGGCCAGTGCACAGAATATCAACTGCCTGAAAGATAATAAATGGCCATAGGCTGTAAGTTGAGAGAGTATTTTTACTTCCTTTTTCTCATTTATTTCCCTTTAACCTAACAGTGGAATATTTATGTTAAACTCCACCTTTTACAGGGAAGAATCGTATATCAAAAACCTCAGCTACGCCAAAAAGTTCAATTCTACAGCAGAGGTTTTTTAAGGTAAGATCTACTAATTACAGGAAAATACATAATTACTTCAGAAACGACACTACTGCACATAGTGTTCTTGGGTATAAGTATTATTTGTCAAGAAGAGTTTTCTGATGAGAAACTCCTTTCTCCTGCCCTCTGAATAGAAGTTTTGCAGGGTTGCTTTTCAAAACACGTTTTTCACTACAAACTCCTAACCCTCCTGATGCATCCTTCCCCACCCTGCTCTCTCACCTGTTGAGTTTCATTTTAGGATTAAAATAGGAATCTGTTTTCTGGGGTGTGGAGTGGTTGGGAAGAACCTGCACATCTGTGGCTGACTCTTTCACCACTTTGCAAGACGACTTGGGAGCACGAACTGAAACAAGTAATTGAGGCAGAAGGAAAGAATCAGTGAGAGCTGAAATCAATATTAACACAGTTGGTAAATCACATTGAAAAACTGCTCCCATAAAGCAAGAAGTCTCGGTTATGCTGCAATCCAACCAGCACATGGACCAGTTTACAAGGATGAGGGGGGATGCAGGCAACAATTTATCTTTAATTTCAAAAGTCGCAAATAAGGATCATGCTCTACCACAAATTTCTTCCCATAAAACATCAGATTTCTTTTCTCAGTTGGGCTCTTACGTATCCACTCCAGTTTAAGAAAGCCAGCCCCTGAGCCTGAGGCTTAGCACATAATACACTGCTAATTAAAACTCTGTTAACATTGTCCTGAACGTTTCTCAATGATCTGCATGAACAGCCCCATGCAATGTGCATAAACTGCACAGGCACATGGACAATTCCAGCACCAGAGCTCTGTGTAAACAGTCTGTGGCAAAACAAGCTTTCAGATCTGATAGCTGTAAACATAGGCTGCCATTCCTCTGAGCAATTCATCCCCAGTCTAAAATGCACCTAGGAACAACTAGGAAAAATTTGTATCACCAAATTCGTTCCAGTGCCCACCCTGCCTCTCTCAGGACTTTCAAACACACACATGCTGTATCTGCACCACCTTCAGGGACCCCAAGAACTGCCAAGTGCCTTCAGACCACAAAAGCTCTGGATTTCTTCTTCCCCCAGGAGGAAAAACTGCCTCATGCACTTTGTTAAAAAATGCTAGATGGGCCATTCTTTACTCACAGCACTAAAGGGAGGCACACAGAGATCAATGTATTTCACAGCACAAAATCTATGAAGATATGGAACATGGTACTACTATCACTTTTCAGACACGCAAACTGATGCCCAGGCATCAAACTACTGGCATTCCAATTATTTGAAATGTTTTTAACCTAGTTTATGCAAGTTTAGAAACCACAGTCTCATTCTGGACGAAGTCAGGTAGGATTGTGATTTACTAAAGAACTATTGACACCTCTATCACGACTCTCTGGGAGTGAAAAAAATATCACCTTGTTTTGGAAACCCAGGCCGGTGCAGTCTGCATAAAAAGCAGAGGAGTTTTACATTGCAGAAAGATTTACCACGGACTTTTTTTTCCTGTGGATGCCCAGTCCCTCACTCTTATGGAGACACACAAGCTGGTACTTACAACATTAAGGGTGAGGGGAGTGCTAGTTATCAGTAAGAACACAAGAACTGGTCAATGCAAGACTAAATCACAGCTTTGCTGCACCACTGATGAAACAAAAGCTCTGAAATATTAAGGGCAGATTTTTCATTAGAAAGGCTAACGGAGTTTTTCTCATGTTTCCCACACCTTATCACAGTTACTGCATGCGGTACCTGACAGAGAAAAACTGAATTGTTTCCTGCCAGTGAGAGCTCACCTGTGATGAACCTTGACTCGGTCTCTCCTTTATTGACATGACGATTAACGTGACCTATCATGTCAGTTCTTCGTACTATGGTCGCTGAGCAGATGATACAGTGGTAATGAGCTCCCAGCTTTGACAATGTCTGTAAAATGGAGTCTTTTATGTGGTTTCAGAATACAAAAAACATGGTTAAGTAGAATTGAGCACAGGCATGTGAGAAGTCATCTGTCTGTTACTTCTAGAGCACTCAAAATAGCTGGAATCTACCGCCAGAGCTGATCAAGGCAGCTGCCCTCACGAGAGAGGTACAACCACACACAGCTACCCAAGGCTTCTATCACACACTCTGGACCAACAAGCTTTTGGCATCACCCACAGAGGAGCAAGATGTATTTGGCAACCAAGCAGATTTCAAAAGTTCCCCTCAGTCACCCAATTCCTGCCCCCGACTTTGTGCAGTAAGAAGAATTTCTGTGATTCAGCATTTTTACCTGGTCTCCAACAAGGTTGGGTTTTACTGGCCGACAGGATAAGTGACAGATGCACATTCTGTACCCTGGAAAACAAAGGCCATCCCAGAGCAGTAAATGGACAGCATGTCTGTGGCCTGCACCACATGCTCTCACTTCAGATTTCACAAGATTGCAATAAGAGAACATCACCAATTACCTGCTACATTCACTCTCTGCACAGGGAACTTGATCAGCCAATTACAGATTTTAAACTTTAAAATGCAAAGAATTTAAAATTTATTAAAGTAAGTCTCAGAGCATCTTACAAAGCTACATCAAGTCTCCAGTTCAAAAGTACTTGTGAGTCTTTCAGGAAAATAGTTACCTGGCTAAAAGACTTCGTGAAGACTCCTATAAACATATGTTCCACAGTTAAAGAGAACCAAAATGAGGTACCTGATACTCCAGTTGGAACATTTTTAGTTGAACTTTATCTGGCTCATCCTCTATATAGTCACTTCACTTCCGTCAAACCCATACACCGGGATTTTTAAAAAAAACACACTGCTCACTTGATTTTCCTTCCTAAACTTCTTGCAGGGATTTTAATGCCTCTTACAAGCAGATCACAGAGTTAATGAAAAAACAATTATTAAAGCTACAAAATATTGATACTACGTAAACACTTAAAGTGTTTCTCAGAACCCATGGAATCTTTATGATCCACCAAAACTGACCACCCATGTGTGTCTGATTCTTATTAATATATAACTAAAACTTTCATTGAAGTAGTTTTTATTACACACATACTTTAAATTTTATGGTAATTTTCATGACATGCCAAGCAACTATTGGTGCTCTTCCAAAGAGAAAATGCACAATTGTAACCGTTCTGGCTAGAGAACAATAGAGTTATTTCATATTTACATGTTACACCTTGCCTCAAAATTCATTCTGTCAAAATATGGTTCTAATTCAGAGCTGGTAACAAAATCCTTAAGTCAAGAGGAATTTTGAAGGATGAAACACAACTTCCATACCCACATTTTCCTCTAGTATTTACTATTCATGCCCAGTTGCCATTACCTTCAAATTCAACAGAAACCTTCCAGTGCAAATTCTGCAAGTGACGATGGAGTTTGTGGCCATAGCAAGCTCTGAATTTCTCCTCTGGACACAATGGACAAAGCTTCCTTTCATCTGAAAATACAATTAAAAACTATGAGAAATACGAAATGCAGTTACCACTTGTGGTAGCTGAGATGCAGGCCAAGAGGAAAAAGGCTGAAGGTAAAATCAGCACAAGTTAAGAGATGAAATCCTCAGGGAACATTCTACTTCATGCACAAACTTCAAATTTATGGGTTGTCTCTTTCTACTCCATAAAATATAGACCAAAATCACTATAACTTTTAAAGTCATTAATTTCTCCACTCTTTAGGTTTTGGTTTCTAGTAAACCTTTAGGTTTTGGTTTCTAGTATTTTTTTACTCCAGCAACATGAGGCTAATGAAACTCCTGAAAAGCACTGAGGAACAACAGAACTTTACAGATGACATGCAAAAACTTGGAATGTTTAAAAAAACCATCAAACCAAAACCCTCAACAATCAGGTTAGAACAAGACTTTGTTGTCGCAACTCCTGGATCCTTTGGACAAAACAAGTACCTGATATCTATTTAAGCTGTAAAAAAAGGGAATGTACCCTATATAAAATAATTTTGAAAAATATAAAATAATTCTTGAAAATCCTGCATGTGACACACAAAAAGCAAAGGCAAGGCTGTGTAACAAAGGTGTTGAAGCCCTTCAAGTACTAATCTAAATAAAAACTGGATGAATGTCAAACAACCTCTCAGACAGAATTTAGCAGAAGAACAAGAGAATAAATCATAAAGCCCTTTTTTACAAAACTCCTCATGTTTAAATATCATAAATATATGTAGTGTGTTAAAGACAAAATCTAAAGGAAAATGTAAATACCTGTAACACGAAGATCTGTGTTCTGGGACACTGCTGTGGAAAACTCACCTTCTCTCAGGTCAGCCAGTTTCTCTAGATCAGCAAGGTGTCTCTGAATTGAAATATGTTTGTCTAAAAAAAACCCCAGAAATATTTAGAAGTTAAACATTCTCAGCTTTAAAAATGCTTTTAGTTTACTGCTACTTTTCTAGGCAGTATTTCAAATCCATCACTGTTAGAGAACGACTGTAGCAGTGATTGGAATACTTGTTTTTTGTCCTTTTACTTCCACGTAGCAGTAATGACTGCAAGAATTATCCCCAGAGTAGCTGTTTAATAAGATCCATGTATTTTCATATACTCCTACTTCCTTTTAATACTGACACACAAACTTTCTCAGATAGAAAGACTCTAATTGGAAAAAAACAGCTGAAAAGATCACATCGTGTTCCCTTTACATCTGGTCTTACTGCTCAGCATTGTTAGTGAATGCAAATTGTGCACAAAAGCAGCACAAAAACATCATACGAACTGAGTGGCAAAACTAAATATCAACTAGAAGTGGACCAGATTTAAAAGCCATTGTTCACTGTGGAGCCAAGATACATTACATTCTACCATTTTCTTTCCTTTAGTAAACACAGTTGAACCCTTAAATCTACCACCTGATTTTTCAACTTATCAGTCAGAATTTGCCAATACTAAGAAAATTCGGTTGGAATCTGCCTTATTGATCCCAGCACACAGAACACCCCAGTCCACTGTAACAGACTCCGTAGCAACTTAAAGCTTTATCATGTTTTTACAGGATAAATCTTCAGGTTTTCTTATGCCAGACAAAGCAACTGATCCACATGGTCAGGCCAGAGGTCAGTTTTAAAATGAGATTTCACACATTCCCTTTACCTTTCCTCCCTAGTATTTCTACCTTTCCTCCAGCATATGACAGAAATATTAAGAGCTTATTGGCAAACCTCTTGGGTAATCAGATGATAGATCCAAAATGCTGCTATCAGATTCCCTTGGGCGTTCTTCCTCTGCTACTTTTTCTTCAGCTTCCAATTCTGACTTGGGAATTTTCACATCAATGTTGTTGCTGTTTACTTTTTCAGAGACCACCAAACCATCTTAAAAACAAACAGAAAACCAGTAAAAGTGTCATTGATGTAACTGAACTATACAAACATGTTCATTTGTTTCAATAACCTGGTGCTGACTACAAGCATGAAGGATGAAAAAGTTATGTAGGAGAACAGTATGAGATGAATTTTCACTCCCAATTATCCTTGGAAACCACTGTGGAATAATGTCATCCTGGACAAGTTAAACTGAGTATTCCTACATCAGTATCAGATGTTTAAGGTGAACAAAGTAACACTTACACCTTATTTTCTGGCAGGATGCAGGGAAGCAAGGCAAAGCAGGCAAGGAGCTCCAAAATCTCCTGACAATTTACTATCGGCTACAGAAGTCTGATAACAGTTTAGAACAGTTTAGTTCATGATTCAGACAATATGAAAGAAGGGACTAAGGCAGGAATTTGCTTTCAGCAGAGGCAGTGATAAGTGCTGGTGCCATCAGCATTTGCAAATGAATGACTTCCTGAGGCAGTAGGAGATGGGCCTGGTGAGGAATTTCAAGCACTTGAAGAGGCTGAGAGATGGGGCAATAAAATGAGAATAGTCAACCCCCCCGGGAAAAATAACCGAAGGAAGAGGTAGAAATCCCCAGAAGGTGTGGTCTGACCCCTCTCCAAGGGAATAAGGAAGCACTAGGAAAGCATTCAGAAAGCCATACTGTCCTGTTCCCAGCAGGATCCCAGCGACAGGAGGGACTAGGGAAGTTTCAACCACGGGTAACAAGAAATAAAGCTCTGGCATCGCTTTTCAACTACTGGGAAGCAACAGGGCAGGCCAAGGGCTTTTCACCCTGGATGGGACAGACAGGAGGTGCAGAGACAGCACAAAAGGCAACCACGCGCTGTCCATCCCAACACAGAAACTGGGATGCACCTCCCGGGGAAAATCCGGGCCTACAAACGGGCCTGTGTTGGAGGTTATTTCCAGAGGATGCAGGAACGTTTGGATGTTCTTGGGGTGCGGCAGGGAGCAACCTGGGACAGTGGAAGGTGTCCCTGCCCATAGCAGGGGCTGGAATAGCATAAGCTTTAAGGTCCCTTCAATCCAAACTATTCCATGATTCTCTGATTCCGCTGGTCTTCCCTATCCACCTATTCCTGACCACAGCTTTACAGCAGCTCTTCAGATTACCCTGGGCTACTTGTGTTTGTTTGCTTTTAAACATTGCTGTTGAGTACAAATATCTGTTATTATAAAACAGAAAGATAAAATGGAAGGAATACCTCAAGACAAGGGCTCAAGAAACTGAAAAAACGGAAGCACAGAGCAAAATTATTCCATCTACCTTAAAATCTATCAGGAGGTGCATTGCTACGCAGAGATTGTTGCTGTGTTCCTCACAGACCTGTTTAAAGCTGACAACTCACATAAGATGGATTTGCATGGAGCCTACTGCTCCATTAAAAAGTTGCTGGATTCCTGGTGACAGCTCCTACCTGCTTTATTAATATAAAGATAGAAAGAAAACGAGTAAGTAAAAGTACATTTGGTAAGAAATCCCTAGCAGCTATTGATTAGTTGCGGGAAAAGTGGAAATAGTTATAAAAATGCATAGTGAGAGCACAGCAGTAACAAAAAAAAAAAAGCAGAGTTGGACAGTCTGCATCTTCAGAGCTCGTGGAGGGAGGTTAAAACAGTTGAAAAGGATAATACTCATACATGTATAAAAATCTAGTCAATACATAAAGGTACAAGGAGAAAGGTAAAGTTTCACACTGAATGACGAAGAAAAGCAGGCTGCTACCGAACCAAGACCTCAGGATTTTTTACATGCCCACCAGGAATCACTGATTACGTACAAAGAGAATAAGGTTTCAGAAAGCCTGAAGTATCCGAGAAAAAGATCTCATTAGAAGAGTCGGTTCTGCAGCAGCAAAGGGCTGACAGCAAGGGCTCACTTGGGGAGCTGGAAACCCAGCAAAACCAGTTTACAGAATCCCAGAGCGGGTCAGCTCCCCTGCTCCAAGGCAAGCTCGTCCTTGAGCACATGGCGCAAACACATTTTGGTTTTGAAAACCGTGGGGACAATGAGCGGCTGAGCCCGCGCCTGGAGCGCGGGTTGGAGCGCAGCGAGGCCCAGCGGGAACACGCGCGGCCCCGCGCCGCGCCGGGCGAACGGGAGAGCCGGGAGCCGGCACCTCCCGGGAGCCGCTCCTCCCCGGCCCGGGCGGGCGGNCGTGGGCTCCGGGGGCCGGTGCCGGGCTGCCCTGCTCGGCCGTGGGCTCCGGGGGCCGGTGCCGGGCTGCCCTGCTCGGCCGTGGGCTCCGGGGGCCGGTGCCGGGCTGCCCTGCTCGGCCGTGGGCTCCGGGGGCCGGTGCCGGGCTGCCCTGCTCGGCCGTGGGCTCCGGGGGCCGGTGCCGGGCTGCCCTGCTCGGCCGTGGGCTCCGGGGGCCGGTGCCGGGCTGCCCTGCTCGGCCGTGGGCTCCGGGAGCTCCGGGTGACGCTCTCCGCAGCCCCCTTGAACTTGCCGTTGTGGGCGCTGTTTGTGTGCAGGGTGGCGGGGCTGCTGCGGGCTGTCACCGTAATTCCTCCATCCTCGGGAGGGCCGGAAGGGGACAGTCACACGGTCGGGACTGCCTTGGAGGGGCACAGCTTCAGCTGCGTTGGAAAAGCCCTCCAGGCTCGACGAGCCCAGGCTGTGCCCGATCTCCGCCGTGTCCGCAACCCAGAGCACCGAGTGCCACGTCCAGGCCTTCCTGGGACACCTCCAGGCATGGGGATTCCAGCACTTCCCTGGGCTGGCCCTACCGATGTCCGATGAGCTTAAAACTTGGTTACACGATTCTGCGTTAAAGGATTCTACTTTCTGATCGTTTGCTGGTACAAAATAGGTGTTTCTGGGGAGGTGTGGTCGCTGGCCTTTCTGCTCTGGCCTTCCCTCAGATGCGAATAATTAGCTCTATTGAGATCTGCTGTGGCTCTGTAATGAGAAAACAAAAGAAGACTATTAAAGTATTTTTCTCTATGCAGTTAAAACTTATTTTTATCTCATCTGGACCTAAAAACTTGAAACAAGTAATAAAGACAAGATGCCTTTTTTTTTTTTTTTGGTAGGATTTGAAGATGTCTAAAAAGAAGCCAAAGAAACTAGCTGGAAAGGAAGTCTGTTTGGATGGCCAGGATGACAAAGTAGGAGCAGAAATATTATTACTTTTATTATCTTAATTCACACTCCTGCATTTAAGAGAATGTGAATTGTTTAGCAGCCTTGTGGTAGAAGGATGAATTCAGTTTAAATACAGGGTCATAACAGCAGGAAGGTTGAGTTCGGTGGATAAATGTGTTTTTCTTCAGAGCCTGTGAATAGTGTGGGTATCAGAAAATAAGAGACTTTTTTATTTTAGTGTGTCTTTCTGTTTGAGGAAAGTTTGGTTTAATATTGCTACTGGAAGCAGTGCTGTTTTCTTGGACTGTTCTGTATCTTGGATCATATATCCTAATTTTCTGATTAATCACAAGTTGTGCTTCACAGCATTTTGGTGAGCAACTCTCAAATATTTTCTTTTAGCCACATAAATTAATGACCAAAATTAATGAATGACCAAAATTCTCAACACATTCTAGTACTTACTTGTATCTAGTGAATCAGCTTTCACTGAAAAACTTGTAAAATGCAGGTGCTACAGGAGTTGTCATCTTTCTGGTCATATTGGCGTGTAGTTTTCTATTTTTTTATTGTTTATGTCCACTTCTGACAAGTTATTCACTTTCAGAAGTGCAATACATTGTTGATAAATCAGTAGTAATAAACCCACACTTAAATTTGCTAGGTTTTTTCCCCACTGGATTTTGCAAGGAATATGTATAAAGTAAGAGACCTTTTACCTATCTTCTCAGATTTTTTTTTGCACGTGTTAATCAATGATCATGATTGTGACCTTACAAACTGAATTATTCATGTTAGAAGCTTTTTGATCACAGAGAAAATGCTGTTCAAAGTCAAATGTTTGTTACTGTTGTTTCTTCCCCTGAATTCCTTACTATTACTCAATTTGTCTTTTTAAATGCACTTATCCTAAGATGCTTTATTGTTTTGGGATTTTTTTACTTCTGTAATACAAAATGTAGGCACTTAGCTTAAAATCTCATACTGTAGCTTATTGCCATTGCTAATGCCTCACCAGTTTGAAGAATACAGCTTAAACAGCAAAAAGATAAGGAAATCTCTAACAGGAGCAAGTGTCCTGCACTGTGATCCCAGCATGGGTGGGAGGTATCTTGTATCCCAAACTGATAGGGCTGGGAGGAGAGAAACAGGAAGAAAATTTGCTTATGATTACATTAAGTGAAAAATTCTGAGACAAGGAGAAGGAGGTAGGTTGAAAAGAAATATTAAAAATAATATGAAAACTCACAATTGCCAGGAAATAGGCCTTGAACACAGGAATGAGTACCTGAGCAGCTGGAAATGGGTCTGTTATCACCAGAAGTTGTCCCGGCAGCATCATGAGCTGCACCTGCCCCAAGAGAGCTCCTTCACTGCTTTCCAGCTGGTGGGGGCAGCAGGGGAACCCCGGGCAGCCTCTGCAATTGTCTGTCATTCTGGTTTTTCTGAGGCATTGCTGGTAGTGGCCCTGCAGCTCCAGAACCAGCCACAGGTGGAAGTTCTCAGAACTGCCTTAGTTTAGGGCTCCCCTGGTTTCTGCAAGCCTTTGATTTTTGCATTAAGTGCTCTCCAGTGTGGAAGTGAACCAGCTAAGGCCTCTCTAGGGAGGAAAAATCCCTGCAACAGTGACCTCATGGCCTCACTGAGTCAGCACGCCCCAGTTATTGAAGGAGTAAATTATTTGTGGAAGGATGAACTGTCTGGAGCTCCCTTATCCAAAATAATCCGTGTGTTACTGTTCTCTGTTGTAACTTCCTACACTCTGCCATCGTTTTGGGAAAACTGAGTTGTATAACTCAGAGGTGTATAAAAACTACATGTAGGACACAGGGCTTTACCTGAGTGAATTGAGCATCGTAGGAATGTTACTGTCTCAGAGCTGTGCTTGTTGATTCACTTTATAAATCATGAAATGCTGCTAAAACCTTTGCACGATTATCTTTGCATGCACATCCTTGGCACCCTTCAATGGTATTTCTCCAAGCAGACCAACCAGCCAGTTGTGACGTTGTCTTATGAAGTTTTTTTTTAACTGCAGTTTTCTCTGTAAGCTCCCAAATGTTTTTTTTCTTTCAGAACTCTGAAGACACAAGATCTTACAAGCACACTGTGAAAGGAGAAACAGAACTTCAGAGGTAAATTCTCAATCTGTCATTAAATAGAACTACTTAAAAATATAACAATCACAGGGCATTTAATGCTGAACTGAAGACTTTTTTCAGCCTGTTCACCAAATAAAATATGATGTTTTAACCAGTCTTTCTTTGTATATTTTAAACCTAGCATACAGTAAATACAATTACTGAGTATTTTGTCTGCTCTTACAAGAACAGTTTCCCAATAATTTTTCATATAATTCCCAATTTCTGTAGAATGTTACTGTGTTCCCCTCCATTGTTCCTTTTCCAAGTTCCCCAGTCAGTGCAGGATGAACAGTTTGAAAGCTGTGTATGTTTTGGCACTGTGTGACCAAGCTGACCTTTTAGGTGACACACCTCCTTTATCACTGAACTGCTGTTAAAACTTACCTGTGTGATAAGAAGAAACTCGACTGTGTAGGGTGTCTCTCAAACCAACAGTGAATGCCGAAAAAGCTTTTTCTCCATTTTCTCAAGGCGAAAATGGCTGTAGAGTGGAGAAAGGTAAATCCAAAAAATGCTGTATCTATGTTTTAGGGCAACTGTTGCTTCAAGTTCCTATTTAAGAATATGGTGCTCATAAATGCTTAGCTCAGTCTCAGTCAAATGCAGGTGCCTTTTTTGTTGCTCTTTTCTCCATTAACTGAGCTAAACTACATTGCTTTCTTCATAATGTTTCTGTAGATCCAAACCAGAGAAAGATGGGCGAGAGAAGAAGCGACACCGAAGTTCTCGTGCTTTTCACGATGCAGATGGAAGATCCCAGGAAAAATCTCCAAAGAGAAGCAAAACCCCAGGTGGTTCTTCAATTCAAACTGAAAAGCAGAAGAAAATAGTGATCCAGTTTAAAGCCAAAGAAATCAAACATGGCAAAACCACCCGCACTCCTGATGTGGTGACTGCCAGCAAGGAGAGAAGTCGCTCTGATGGAATAGAAGGAAAAAGGCTCTGGCACAGTTTTGAACTTCAGAGGGACAAGGCACTGAAGAAAAAGAGAGAGAAAGCTGAACTCTGTAAACTCAAGCTAAAAGCAGAACAAGCTATGATAGAAAAGTTTAAGTCCTCTGTGTATGAGGTACCACATAAAAAGGCAGAGGGCTCAAAAAAGCGGAGTGAGAATGTCAGAATTCCCAAAAAGCCACCTGACAGCTCTGCAGGGACTGGGCATGGTGATCGGCCTGCCAATAAGGAGCCAAGTGCATTCTCTAGCTTCTGGGAAGAAGAGGAGGAAGAAGACTATAAGGACTTAGCTGTGAAAAAGAGGTACATGAGTAAACACAGATCATCATCACACTCCTCGTCTGACACTCTGCCACGATGGGACTCTGGGAAGCGCAAAAAGCACGGCGCCGACTCTCCCAAAGCTCCTGAGCGCTCAGGAACTAAAGGAGGAGACTTGGAAGCCACAGCATTATGTTTTAAGCAGGTAATGAGAACCCTGTTCTTTGTATTATGTAGATATTTCAGGATGGTTTCTTAATGGCAGACAGGTTTATATGAGCAAACTCTTCTTCTTAGAGAATCCAGCCAGGTTTCATAGCTAACTAGGTGGATTTTTCTGATCCCAATGTAAACCTTGTTTCCATGTTCCTCAGCAAATGTTAAACAGACCAGAAGAGTAAAGGTCTTGTATGTTGGGACTGTGTCTGCACAGATGCTTCCATGGCTTCGCTGCTGGGGCTGTGGAATACTTCAGTTTAGATACAAATTAACTGATTTTTTGTTTTAAGCTGGTATGGTTATTTCATTTTTGAGTGAATAAACTGAATCAATGAAAACTTGCTGCCAGACAGTGCACTGCTAGTGGAGTGATCCCAGGAGAGCTTGGGATGGATGTGGGACTAAATTGGTATGTGTGCTGCAGAACTTCCCTTTGATCTGTGACGGGTTTGTTTCTAAGCTCAGGTTGAGGTGCAGAGCCAGACACAAGCTGGATCTTGAGCATGGGTTTTTTTTGCTGTTGGTCTGGTGTAAATGCCCAGAATCTTTGGAGATTCCAGTTTGTGTTAGAGTAGTGTGAGCATTTTGTGTGTATGCTGAGAGTCATTGCACATAAAGCTGAGGAGTCATTGAGGTTGGGAGGCACCTCTGGAGATCATCCAGTCCAGCCCCCTGGCTCAAGCAGGTTCAGCCAGAGCTGGTTGCCCAGGATAAAGGACAGAGACTCCACAACCTCTCTGGGCAGCCTGGTCAAGCATCTTCAATGTAAAAAAAGCTGGGGGGTTAATGTTCAGCTGGGATTTGCTGTGTAATCCACTGTTCCTAGTTTGAAAGAAAGCTGTGCATCTAAGCCCTATTAAAATGATACTGTAGATGCTAATAACTGTAGTTTATGTTGCCCATTCACGGGAATACCCAGTGTTCTCTAAAAAGCTCTGTAAGACATGTGTTGTTCTTCTGCTTGTTTCTAGAACGTTGAGGTCCTGTGCAGATGTGACTCCTACCAGAGAGGTGAGGTCAGAAAGCCTGTGCCTGGCCCAAAGGTGAGTGTGAGACTTGTTTAATGCTGTAGGGCTGTATTCCCAAACTCCTGATGTGGGAATACTCCCTTGTACCTCAGTATTCCTTGATCTTTTGTGATGTTGGAAGGGTATGTGTTTGTGGTGTTTTTAATTCTCCCTACAGAGCTCTGAAGACTCTTCACCCCTTCATGACAGTCAGAACACAGAAACAGACCAAGAGGTTGGTAATGCTTTCATTTAACACTTCTGAGTTATTCTAAAGCACTGAGGTTGTATAACTGGACAATTCCATGACCTTTCTTAGTATTTGGCATTGTTAACTCATGATTTACACTCAAATGTGGACCATTTATTTAGAAAACTAAGCAAACTTGTTCAAGTGCTGCTAATCTGGAACTTTCTGAGATAAAAACCATATGCAAGAAGAGGGCCTTCATAGTTGCTAACAGACTCCAGCTATCTTACTTTTCATCCTCTAGCTTTTTAGTTGGAAGATACTTTTTAAGAAGTACCTGTTAGAAAACTTGCAGTTTGTGTAGGAAAAAAATATAGCAAAGTTTTTGAATAGTGTGTAGAAAGGTCATAAATCTTTCTAGGCCATATTTTGGATGTCTTTAATGGAGCATATGCAGAAGTTCTCATGGATTTACATTTGCTGTGCTGACTTAAATTTTTTCAGACATCATTTTGAGGCAATTTTAACAGCTTTAATGCAGAAGTATCTTTTTGTGGAATAATTATGAAGTGATTCCTTCCAATGGATGGCACACATGCCCATTTTCTCACTGTAGATGCAGATAGTTGAAGACTTGCACGTTGCTCGTGTGGAGAAGAGGATGGCCCTGTCTGTAGTACAGACCTGTGGAGAACTTACAAGCATGGAGATAGATCTTCCAGAACAGGATTTAAATATTTCTGCTGGTATGTCATGGTTGGATCTGCTTTGCTGTCTGGGTGCAACAAGTAATTACAGTTATTGATGGTCTGAGCAGGGAGCACACAACTGATTATTTCTGCTGTTTTCTCTTTTTTCGCTTCTTTTCCCCTAGGGGCTTTTAGTTCTGGTCTGAACATCCTAGTGGTGATTGACACAAATATAATGATTAGTCACCTTGAGTTTGTGAGATCCCTGAAATCTGAGGATATACCAGGTATGTAAATATGTTCTCTTGAGTAAGACATTATAAGAAAAAAAAAAGGCTGTAAGAGCTTCAGGCTACCTGAAGGAAACTAAGCACTGGGCTCCTTACAAAAAGGCAGCAGGTGTCATGCAGAGGCAGAAGGCACAGACTGGAGAGCCTGGTTCTGTGAACCCAAACAAGCTGCGTTCTAGGGAAACCACAGCTGTGGAAGCAGAACCTCCTGTGCTTATAGCCCATGTAACTGCAGAGACTCATGGCAGAGATTCCCAGGAATATGCTTAAATTCTTAGTAAATAAGTCTTAACCTTTTCTAAGAACATAATTTAAACTTTTAACCCCTTACTAGTGGTAACTCTGTTTTCTAGTCCCCGTTTCTTTTTCTAGAAATATAAAACAGTCTAAAAAGTGTTGAGCAGTCAGTCAGTGCTTTGTTTCTGTCTCGGTAGAGGTGGCAGAACTGAGCAATTCCTCAGGAATTCAGAATGCAGACCCTGGCTTTAATATCTGCTGCTAATATTCTGGGAGGCTGTTGGTTATTTCATGTTTGCAGGATTAGCATGGTGCATGTCAGTTCAATAGGCATATCCGGCATCTTTCAGAATGCTTAGTGTGCTTTGATGCTTTCAGCTAATGAATACCGTTATTCCAGCCACCTGGAAAATACCTTTCCTTAGGGCCTGAGTGATTTCAGGAGTGTGTCAGACTGTATTTGTTCTCCCAGGTTAGGAATGCTCTTGTCTTGGTACACTGAGATGCCTTTTTAGAATACTGCAACTCCTAGGTTCTGGTCCTGCACCAGACCCACTATGTTGAGCAGACTGCTGATTCCCGGCCCATTTATTACAAAGTAGATGGTTATTAATGCATTTTTTCAAAATTCTGTTCTCATAATGTGAATGAGAAAGAAAATGGTTGAAGTGTTTGTCATGGCTGGACCAACAGAACAGTCATTAAACTTCTGATTTACTCTGTATTTTATATAAAAGCTTAAAAGTTCAGCCCATACTTACCTGCAAATAAAACTGTGGTCCAATAGCCACTCTTCCTGTCCCTGGTTTGGAATGCTGGTTGGCAATGAACACAAGCCCTTGCTGCTTTTTTTTTTTGCTGCTTGTTATGGCACAGTGGCTGCTGTGGTCACTCAGGTGTGTGCAGCCTGGTATTCCAGTGCTGTTTCACCTTGCAGCAGCATCTTGCAGTGGGTGTGTGCCAAGATAATTGCTGCAAATATGTGTTATAATGTTGTCAAGGCATTCTGCCGATTAAAATTGTGTCTCTCTTTTGTTTGCCTAGTATTTTTACTTTTCTTTGTAATCAGTGTAGTGCCAGATTGAGGTTACATTAGAAAGAGGGAAATCAGCCTTTTTCAGCTGTTTTTCTAATGCTAGATTCCCTCGAGCAAGGAGTATGAAAACTATTGGCAAAAAGGTGTGAACTTGAATAAATTATGATGCTTGAATTGAAAGTTCTCTGTAGTAGTTTGTGTTGCTCCTGCAAATAACTTTGTTTATTGGTGGTGTTTTTTTCCTCCCAGGAGTTGATAGACTTGCATTAATAATTCCCTGGGTCGTCCTACAAGAGCTGGACAACTTGAAGAAGGGGAGAATGTTGCAGCATGTTCGGGACAAAGCTATCCCTGCAGTGCAGTTCATCTACAAGTGTCTCAAGAACCAGGATTCCAAATTGTGGGGTCAATCCATGCAGCTGGCTTCTGAAAAAATGTGTAATATATGTGCAATCCTTTTGTGCTGGGTGCTTCATCCTTGCACTTCACCTAGTGGCAACCTTGTAATTCTGAGTTTAATGGAGATTTCTTCACTCTCAGATTGCTAATTCAACTGAGCTAATTTCTTACAGCAGCCTTCAGAGTGTATCCGAGGCTGTGGCACGCAAATGTCTTCACTGTGTGTTGTTTCTCACTTTTGCCTTACACTTACATCCTTGTGTGGGGAGTGTTAAATGTGCAGAGAGCCCCCCCGAGTGCACTGAGGTGTTTGTGGGGCTGAACTGTGCCCACCTCCCTCAGCTGTGTCTGCACTGCCTTTGCAGATGGCCTGAGCGACGAGAACAATGATGACCGCGTCCTGCAGTGCTGCCTGCAGTACCAGAAGCTCTTCCCACAAGCTCTTGTCGTCCTCTGCACGTGAGTTCCTGGGTGCCTTTAGCTCTCCTGCCACACTGCTTTCAAATCAGGGCTTAAAGAAAGAGCGGTGGTAAGCTCTTGGAAGGGCTATCACCTTCTTAAAAGCTAGAGTAGAAGGATATAATAAGCCACTACAGTTGGAGTGGAGTCACCTTCATGAGCTTGAGGCCTGAAGTACAATACAGCTTACTCAATACACAATTTTAAAACTTGTTAAAGCATAGGTTTCTCAGATTTTATTCTGGTTTCTCATAAAAAATATTATTGAAGTGACAAAACAGGAAAAAATACATGAAGCAAGGATTGAGATCCAGGTAGAGACTTTATCCCTGTTCCCAGCCAGGTGAGCAGAGGCAGACAAGGGGTTAATCTCAGAAAGGGAAGCTGGGGATGGATTTGCTGCTGTTCCTGTTTGTGAGGATAGCAGCTGATCTCCGGGTATTGATTCTGAGTTTGGTACAAGCAGGTGAAGCCTGCTTGAGGAGTAATGCTCCTTGGCTCTGCTTGCTCTGGTCGTGGCTAGAATCAGTTCCTGCACAGTTCAGTGAGTGGGGTTAACGCTCTGAACACCATTTGGGTTCTTCACGTTGACACAGGTGGCTGCTTTAAATGCCATTTCAGTCACAGTATTCATAGGGTAGTGATGGTGATTTTAGGTTTCACTTATCAAAAAACAGGAGATGACTTCAGAACTGCTTTTGATGCCTTGGGAAGGGTGACAGAGACTGGAGGGAGCTAGAGAATAAAGTAGGTATTTATTGAAAGGCCTTTAGGACACACCTTGGGCAGGACCAGAGCCTGGCCAGGGCTACACCCAAGGTGGACTTCCAATGGTCACAAAATGAATGACTGATCATGAGGTCTCACACTTGTATAAGTTTTGGTCCATTTGCATATTGGGGTTTAATTGTTCAATTACAGATTCAGGTTGTGAGGTCTCATCCTTCTTGTTTCTCTCTTCAGTCCACCATTGTTTGTGCTTTTGGGCCTGAAATTTGTATTCGTTGTCCTTGGTGTTCAGCAGGAAAAGGATTTGTTTTGTCTCCCTACTCTGTGAAGAGAGCTGACTGACACTTAGTATGAGGCTCAGAACTGCACCCCTGGGCAGCACAGAATCTGGAAAACGTGAAAGCTAAAACTTAAGGCATCACTTTTCATCCAAAAATCCTTTTATCCTCTACCAATATAAGCAATAGGAATTTTTGAGGAAGTACTGGGATGCAACTTGGTGCTGGATTTTTGAAGTAGTTCTGCTGGAGCAGAACCTCAGAGTGGCATCTGGGATAATGATTTGGCCAGCAGAAAAGTTAAAAAGAGTCTCAACAAGGAGAATTAACTGTAGCCATCAAATAAGATAGTGCTGTCTTAGAATTATTGCCTGGTTTGCTTTCTGAGATCACAGCAACTAAGCATCACTGCTGTGGTAATTATAGCTATTGTTTCCTTAAACCTAGACCCTGAAACACTTCTTATGTTTCTCATTTTTACTTAGTTTTCTGGTTTAATTTTTTGAACTGCTTCTAATTACTTGAGAACTTCGTCTATATAATGAAGTTTGCAAAATAAGTTTTCCAAATACAGTTTTTTTCATTGTGCAGCTTTTATTCCTTTTATGACAACAATTAATTCTTTTCTAGGGATGATAAAAATTTGTGTAATAAAGCCATTGTGAGTGAGGTCAAGGCATTCTGCAAAGCTGATCTGGTCACTGCTCTGCAGAATGTGAATGCAAACAGACCCCAGAACTCTGAGGAGCTGCAGCAGCCAAAGCAGGGTGAGTCTGGAATATGCTGGTTTGTGTCTGTGTAAAAATCAGTGGGGTAGAAGAACAGTTGCTACTATACCTTCAGTTTTCCTGTGCTTTGAATCCTTAGGAATGTTTTTTGTTTGGGGAAGGTTTTTTCAAAAGTTTTCTGTAAGTTGAAGACTTCCATTAAACCATCTGTCTCAGAGTTTTAGGAAATTCAAATATGATGGTTTTTTATTTTATAGAATAAAATACTGCATTAATTCCCTGTGTTTGGAGTAATTTAAAAGGTGTCCTAAACCTTTTGGGGCTGAAGGAGGTTTTTTCATTTTTCCGAAGATACAAGTACAGCTTACAGAGCTCAGAAGTGATCCTCTTGTGCTTGCTGATAACTCTGCTGGTGTATATGATCTAAGTTATTTAAGGAAAAAAGAAATGTGGAGTAAGATCACTAATGAGTGATCTCTGGGGAAATTAACCTTCTTGGTTAGTAGCTCTTAATTAAAAATATACACAGTACAAGTGGGTATAAGTAGAAATATTGGAAACTTAATTAGGGGTAGCACATCTGCTTTGTAAACTGAAGTGCTTAGACTTTGTTTATGGGGACCAGTTCTTCATGTACCATCAACGTGAATTAGATATAAACCCAGTTTCAATGAATACCTTTTGGGTCATTGGTTTGACAGATACAGAACTTGGGAAGACAAGAGGCAGTGCTGGTTTTACTGCACAATTCCCAAATGTGCTTCCAGACCTTGAAAGGAACTTAGGAGAAGCTTTGTCTTGTATTTTGGAGACTGAAATGAAACTGGCATTTGGAAACCTGTGGATGGAGGTGATTTCTTACATCATCTTGCTTGATATTTTGATTTTTGAGAGGTTTGAATGTCCTTGGTATTTTATTGCTATTAATACCTGTGCCATGTCATCTAGGTCCCTGATATCACTGACAGGGAACAGCTCAGTGTTCACTTCCAATACTTCATTTTATGGCAAGATTATGCTGTTTGACCACTAGTGTGCAACATGTGCAGTATTTTATTAGAATTTTAATGACACAGTAACAGGGGTGTGGGTTTCTCAGTGTGAAGTTTCAGAATTCTTTTTGTTAGTGCCATTAAAATTCTGTTTCAGCTTTTCTAGTCAAGTAAATCCCTGCACTGTAAATACGTCCTGCAAGAAATCATTCCATCATGTTCTGTATAATATTTGTTGCAGGCAGTTCTTCCCCACCAGAACAGATGTGGATAAAACTGTTCACAGCTAAATTGATTCCAGTGCAGATACAGAATGACAAGGGTACTAATGAGGACCTCTAAACATGCTTGCAGAAGTATTGTTTGCAGAAGATAAATACCCATGTACAAGGAATTTTCAAATCGTCCATGCTTTACTTTAGATTCTTTTTTATAGCTGGTGGAGGCTTGCTAAAAGTTGAAATTTTATTGCAGAAAAGCCTCTCTGGTTTTAAAAATCCCCCAAAATCATGGGGTGACTGTTGTTTCCCAAGATGCCCTGATTAGCCGCTAAGCTTTTAATTTCGTTTAACATCTCTTCAAACACTGGTTTCACTTGATAGTAGTGAATTCTCAGTTTATTTGCAATACACGTATTTCAGTTCATGTATAAATAGTCACAGTGTTTATTTTTACTTTGTAACACCACTGGAAAATCAAAGGCATATTTACTGTTGTTATTTTTGTTCTTGTTAGTGGTGGCTTTTGTGCACAAGTAACTCATTAGATCAGTTTTGAGATAAATCAAAAGTATTAAGAGTTTTTGAGGCGTGAGTAACCACAAATCATGCGACTGATTGTGCATTTATCTGAATGAGCATCACTGTTTAACCCATGGTGCTGCTGAATCAATTCTTTATTACTAGATAGACATGTTTAAATCTGGACATGGTCTTACTTCTGAGGAATCACTGAAATTCTCCTTCAGCAGTCTCAAATCACCACATTCTTGAAGAACAGAGCAGTTGTGGAATGTACAGGAATATGTCTAAATGAAAACCAACCTTTGAATTTTTAACATATTCTCTTCCAGATCCTGTATCTGAAGCCACCATGGACCTTAGCGAATCTGCTGAAATGTTATAAAAAACACTGGATGGCTGTTTTTGGTTATGTGGTGCCAAGGAGTTTACTTTCAACCATTGAATGTCTTTCTCAACACCTTTATGCAGGTAACAGTCCCTGAGAACATTAATTGTAAACTTGTAAAAAGCCTCCCTGTTCTGGTTTGAATTCTAGAACTGACTGTATGTATTAATGGTCACCAAAGGCTCTGAATTCTTTTTTAAAATCAAATAATCCTTTTCCCTCTATTGCCCCCATGTTATGTGCGACCAAATGATCTGTATTTGCCAAAAAAATTATGGAGGAGCATAGGATATTTAATGTGGTATGTGAGGGCAGGGAGGTTTGTTTTAAGAAGAAGCCAACAAAAAAAAAAAAATCCACAGACATTCCATTTGTTTAAAGATGTCTTTGAGCATTTAATTTTGACAGACCTGGTGAACTCCCCCAGAGGGTGCTGGCACTGCCCAGGCTCCCCAGGGAATGGGCACGGCCCCAAGGCTGCCAGAGCTCCAGGAGTGTTTGGACAATGCTCTGCCAGGGATGCACAGGGTGGGATTGTTGGGGTGTCAGTGCAGGGCCAGGGGTTGGACTCTGATCCTGGTGGGTCTCTTCCCACTCAGGATATCCTGTGATTTCTTGGTTCTACCCCTTTGGGCTATTGCTGTTCTGCAGAATTAATTTAGATATGCCAGTTGATCCTCGTGCAAGATCCCAGGATAAATTTGGGAGACTTGGTTAAGGAGTGAACAATCTCATGCATGTTTCTCTGAGATTGTTGTACCCGATGCATCTGAACCACTTTCCTAGGCTTTTCATGTGCTTCTGTTAATCTAGGTATTTAAGTATTAAATTTGCCTGCTAAGACTGTTAAATCCTAACTTTTTTTTTTTTCCCTCTTACATTATTGTCTAAATATCAGATAAACCATTTGACTCCTCAACAGTGCGTATCCTGCTCCAGGAATCCAAGAAACTGCTCCATGCATTCAGCTGCAGGTCAGACTACAACGGTGTCCTGCCCCAGGCTTATGCTGAAGTGACAAAACTCTGTGAGACCCTCGGGGAGGTAAGGGCAGCTTTGGTGTTTGTCCACCTCTCACCCCATCCTTGAGTTGTTCCACGTTCCAAACCTAGCTTAGATTTTTTAATTATTCCCCTCATTCCCAGTGATTACTCCAGGAAATGTTGCTGAGGTGTTTTCTAAGTGAAGAGACCTTGACTTTAACTTTTATTTTCATGCAGTGAATATCTGCTGATACATTTTTTCCCTAATATAAATGTGTTAGTATAGGAAGGGGGACTGAAAAACATTATTTTGCCTTAGTTTTCTATTGCATTTGTATCTGATGGCCCTTAGAGATTAAACTTGCTGTTTTTCCTTCTGACATGGGTCCCATATTCCTGTTCTTAAGTGTGCTATTTCAGCTTTCATTGTCTTTGTAGCTGAAGAAGGGACTCCCTTGTGGGAGTGTAGTTATTGGGGATTGTCCTGACACCTTCTGTGTTCTCAGAAGTTGGTCTTGAATTCCAGCTCAGCTCTGAGTTGCTGTGGAGGAAATTCCAACTATCTTGGTTATGGTTACTGTCATACATTCTGTATGTAATGGCATAAAAACTGGAGCCATGAGCATGGATGAAATATTTGGATTTATGGGAAGGAAGATAGGTCAGAACAGCTGTAAAGAGTTCTTGGTGTTTTTGGAAAAGGCTGAAGGGAGAAGAAAGAAGGTCAGGAGTCACTTGTGCTGGGACCTCTGTGCAATGCCGTCAGCCCCGAACCTGAGGTTCTGCTGTCACGAGAATCAGGCTCTGTCTGAAAACCTGTCAGGAAGGAAATGCCTCCCTGTGAGGGTGGGGAGGCCCTGGCACAGGGTGCCCAGAGAAGCTGTGGCTGCCCCTGGATCCCTGGCAGTGCCCAAGGCCAGGCTGGACAGGGCTTGGAGCACCCTGGGACAGTGGAAGGTGTCCCTGACCATGGCAGGGGACTGGGTGGGCTTTAAGATCTCTTCCAGCCATTGAGAGAGGCTTTGGATGCAGAGACTGTAACAAAGGTGTCTAATGAGTCAAAGAGTTCAGCCTTGATTTCTTGAGCATCACTTTAAAAAAATCTGTAGAAATACGTAGATTCTGGTTTTCTGAAGTTAGGAGCCAAATACATTGATTATTTGTTTGCTGAACTGTTTTATAAGGTGAGGGCAGACAGTGAGCAGGATTTATCAGAAGACATCGTGGTTCTTTCAGAAAATACTGCGTGTGAAAAAATGGAAGCCACGGTGCCCAATCTGCAAAGCACAAAGGAAAAAGAGCTACATCCCAGCTTTCATGTGGCTCAGGAAAGCAGGCACCAGGAAATCTGGTCAGTCCTGGAAGGTGTTTGGAACACCATGAACTTGTACAGGTACAGCTTGCCAAAGGGGCTCAGAACTAACAATTACCTTACATAACTTTCAAACAAGCATGCTTTAGAAACTGTGCTTTTTTACTCTGTAGTTAATCTAAATTGACCCAAAAAATCATACAACCTGTCACACAAAAGTTGGGAGCATGCAAATTGTTATGTCAGTCTGCTGCTCTTTCTCTGTGCAGCAGCTGAAATGAGTTGCCCTGGAAAATGAAGTTGAAAACCTCACAAGTGTGAAACATCCATGAAAATCTTGTATTTATCCATAAAATAGCATCTGAGATCTTAATTTTCTTGTGGTTATTTTCTTTCCAAATGCAGTGGAGGTTTACTGGCTTATGCAAAATTCCATATCCTATTTTAAAACTTGAAAATCAATTTAAAATGGAAAACATTTTTTTGTTAAGCGAAATTCTTCACTTTCTGACATGCAGAATCTAGTGAATTTCCATTCTCATGTGTACTCAGAATTGCAGGAAATTACCTCCTCTTCCATCTAGATGTTTTACCATTGCTTTTATTTTGGTTATTTTTGAAAAGTCTGCTGGAAACTCACTGCAATGCCATATCTACTGATAGAATCTGAATAGGTACTGTGTTTTCTTTTGTTGTCTTAGTCTGCAGTCTTTTCCAAGGAGGGGCTCTGAGCCAGCCAGGCACAAAGTAACTCCATGTCTGGTGGTCTGTAAGGACTCAGCTAATCAGTAGTGATAACTCCATTTCTGCATTTCCATTTATTCCGAGACTGTTTTAGATAGTGTGATTTCTATTTGACCTTTTTGTTTTAATAGACAAAATACAAGCACAAAACAGACACTGTGTTTCTCTGAATTCTGAGCTTTTTTAATTAACTGCTTTTCTTTATTTCTTTTGAATTTCAGTGTTGAGCTATTCCAGAAGCTGGACGCAAGTGCAGTGACCATGGCTGCCAAGGCCTCGTTTGAGGAGGCTTTTTTGGGCCTGCAGAAGCTGTTGGCAGCAGTGAAGGATATCCGTGAGGGCATTGGCAGGTGAGCGCACAGCTGGGCACAAAATGTGTGACAGACAGTCACAAAAGTCTGAAATATTTCAGCACCAAACCACTCCTTATTCTGTGTGCTTGGTGACGTGATTTGCAGTAAAAGTCCTGCTGTCAAGGCTGCCTTGAACCACTGGTAGCAAAAGATCATGGAAGTGTTGCAGACATCGAGATCTCTTGTAGGGAATTGCCTTCTGTGTCTGGGGTTTGTTTTCCAGTGTTTGAGCAGCAAGGCACCTCTGCTGAGGTGTAACGGGAGCTATTAATGATTATGATTAATACATCAGTTCTGATGGCAGGAACTTTGAGTAATTCCAGGCATTTGTGTTTCAAATGTGAGGCCCACTCAGATGGGGCCGAGGTTCCAATAGAGCGAAGGATATAAAGTTTGGGGGCTTTGCAGTTCCAGTTCAAGTGTTCTTCATGATAGCCATAACAACCATCAGCTGCATTCTCTCTTCAGGCAGGATAATACTCCCTCTGTCTTCATAGAATCACAGAATCCCAGAATGATTTGAGTTGGGTGGGACCTTAAAGCCCATCCAGTGCCACCCCTGCCATGGGCAGAGACACCTTCCACTGTCCCAGATTTCTCCCAGCCCCATCCAGCCTGGCCTTGGACACTTCCAGGGATCCAGGGGCAGCCACAGCTTCTCTGGGCACCCTGTGCCAGGGCCTGCCCACCCTCACAGGGAACAATTCTTTCCCAGTATCCCATCTAACCCTGCCCTCTGCTGTTTTATTTACAGCACAATAAATCGGAAGTTTCAGGAACCTCCTGTGTCATCTCAGCTTAGTTCTTTTTTCATGGCAGTGAAATATTCAAAGAATTACAGTCACTCCTTCAAATATAAATAATATATTATGAAATTAGAAACAGAAAAATACGGGTAGAAATGTGGGCTTGAGCAACTGCATGCTGATGGATTCAATTTATTGCTGGTGGGTTTTTTCACTCTAAGGAAATTGTTTCAATTAAGCAGGTTACTGCTAAACTTTGCTCTCTTCATTCCAATGCTAAAGCTTTTGCAACAGAGCCTGTGGCATCAGTTTATAGATGTTGTGGATGAGATTAAATGGGAATATGGAATATTCAGGGTGGTTATTTTGTGTTGCAAAGGTATTTCATTGAAAACTGTTGGTTTTCTTTGTGTGGGAGAGCTCTGTAAAAATAAAAACTCCTGAAATACACATTTGGAATGGAGTAGTTTTCCTGGACACTTGGAAATGCCTGCTCTGATGTGCAGGTTTGCAGTAGGTGGCATTGTGGAGCAAGAAATGGGGAGAATTTGCACCAAGCATTCACTGCATTGGCCTTGAATGGAGGGATTCAAGGGAGTTTGAGAATTCTGAGGAGCTTTTCCAAAGAGCCAGGAGCCAGGTTAATGTCTCATTACAGTTTTATGAATATTACAGAGTATTAAAGCAAAAATTCGTATGTTTTCATAGAATCTGGTTGGGGTTGGAAGGGACCTTAAAGCACAGCTTGTCCTAACCCCTGCCATGGGCAGAGACACCTCACTTTCATTCTGCTCTAAAACTGCCCTTGCAGCATATTTATTTTTCTTGATTTTTGAAAAAAATGCCTCTCAGTGACTTAATCTAATGGTGTGACTTCAAGAAAGGAGGCACTGGAGAAGAACAGTGAGAAAGTTGTGTCTTGAACGTCTGGAGGTAACTCAGCTCTGAGTGATAAAATACAACTGATTCTGTGGTGCCTTCTGGTCCCTGCTGTCCAGAACAAAGAAGAGGGAAAATATCTTATGAAAGTGTGGAAGCTTTACCAGTAAATTATATTGAAAGTTTATTGCATTGAAAGTTTAGATTTTCAGATTGTTAAAAAAAATTAGAAAAACATGATGATGCTTTTTGAGATAAATGTAATTACACCCTTAATCATAAAAAAATTACTACCCCAGTGGTACTACCCAGCTATTCAGGCTTGATGGCCAGAACTTGTTAATGACAAATACAGATATAGAAGAGGGGAAAAAAAAAAAAAAGCTGTTTCTTTGAGGATGTGTCATTAATAGCTTTTGGCATGTTACCCTGTTCTGGTAAATCTGCAGTTCTGAAATTAAGAATAGTCACCATGGTTAGCATATTCTAACTATATACCATTACTATTAGTAATGAGCAAAGGGTATGAAACTTCTGAAATTCAAGCATCCAGTAAAATTGTAAAACCATTACATGATTTTAAATAATTTTGGATTGAGCATTTGTGAGTGTTCTCACTGGTGGTTTGTATTTGTATTTAGGTATTACATGGAACCAGTTAATTGGGGCATCTTATTTAAGGTTTCTTAAATTAACTTTTTAAAATAAAATAAGGGTTTAGATTAGCTGATGTTTGCCCCCAGCTGAATAGAACTTGTGATTCCAAGCTTTTATATGCAGCCCTAGGGAACTGGACATTGTCTGCATATTTCCTGCCAGGTTTCTTTTAGATAAGAAACCCTTTTTCATAGAAAAGAAATAAAATTCAATCTTTGGTGAATTGATACAGTTACTTAAAGTTGGATTGTTTCTTTTCATCTGTTGGCTAAAAAAGAATTTTTTTGTTCATATGCCAACTTTAAAATCACTCACAGCTCATAGCATATACACTTAGATACAGGCCTCCTAAATATTTATACTAATATGCTCTCACCTGTAAAAATATTTGTCTCTTACTGACTGCATAAGGGGCCTGAATTCTGCTTTTCTGATATTTTATCTAAATGGAATTTCTTTCACATTCCAAATGGTTTGGAAAAGGTGGTTTAGTCAAGGGCTCCATAAACATTTGTAAATTAAAAGTGTAATTTCTTAAGATTACAGTAGTGCCAGGAGAGTGTTACTATATCAGAACTGATCACTGAATATAAATAATTTAAAAACAATGCTGCAGTTTTATGAGTTTTAGTACAGAATTCTACAGATGTAGAGAAACTGTGTCCTCTATCTTTTCAGCTGGTCAGTGGAAGAATTGAGGTTTCTTTTCTTTGGTGTCTCATTAGAGAATTGTCTTCATTCCCTTAGGCTCTGTGGCAGTTAATAATTTCTGCCATGAAGTCCCAATAAAGTCTCTAGATGCAGAACTCTGCCTTGAGTACTGCTCTGCACGCAGTCTCTTTCTGGAAGTAAAATGGAGATTAGGTCCCTGTTCAAAAAGCATCAGACATTCCAATCACCACTTGTTTGATCTTTATGGTTTTATGCATTTAGGTGAAACCTGAAACTGGACTTACCTGCAGCTTCTCTGCTGCCAGGCCCAAGTTGCAGTATTCTGTTGCAGCCATTTTAATGGCAGCAGTAAGAAATAAAGCTCCGATAGAGCTGGAAGTGGGCAGTGCTCCCCAAGGGGCAGGGCAGAGGTGCTGCTGTGCAGCTGCTCACACCCTGTTGCCTTTAGAGCAGTCTGAAAAGCAGAAAGGTTTCAAACACGGGGTTGTGAAAGCCATGGTGCTTTGAGCCTGTAGAGCCGGGGGTGCAGCAGGGGCTGACAGCTGAGGCACTTCTGCAGAGACAGAAAGCACGAGCTTGGCTGTTGCAGCAGCCCTC
>WBMY01018755.1:0-17771 GCA_013397315.1 Donacobius atricapilla
CTCGTATCCAGCTGGTGTCTTTCTTTGTAAGTAGCTACTGGACATTTTGAAGGGGTTTGTGATCCTGGCTACTGAAAGGGTGTAGGATCTTACATAGCGTTTGAGAGAAAGTGCATATCTCCAGGAAAATGGATGCAGTTCAGTGTGTGTGAGTTATGTGTTGAGGAGCTGATCACATAGAAAACATTCTAAAAGGAGGAGGTTGTGGTGCAATTGCTTTCATTTTGCAGCTTAGACACTGCTCAACCAACAATGAAACTATTCTGATTGTATCATCACTACATGCTGGAGCATATTCTGTCTCCGAGAGCCAGGATCCACAGTGGAGCACTGGACCCAGAAAGTGCTTTCCTTTTTCTTGGGCACTGTCAGTGCTCATCAAAACAACCACACGACAGCGCTGTCAACCCTCAAAAGAGGGAAACACTACCACAGCGTGAAACCACCCAGAGGTCAGAGCCAAGCCGCAAATGTTCCAGCTCTCAAATCTACAGTGCCAGAAAAAAAAGATTTCACTGATCTTCCCCTTCTAACTGCATACTCTTCTTTGCACCACACTGAAAGGGAAAAAGAATCTCCTTTTCCTTCACAAAGCTTTCCACTCTTGCAGAGCTTGCTAACAAACTTGAAAACTTCTGGCAAAAACAGAGCTCACAAAAGCTGAGAAACATCTTGCTGCATACAACTTCAACTGCAACCATCAAACTATGATCACACACCCTCCTAAAAGCACTTTGCTTTTCAGCTCTAGGTACCATCCTAAGCCTTCAGTATACTGAATCAAAATCCAAACAGAAGGGCACTAGGGAAAGCACACAGACTTAAAGCCACTGGGACAAAAAGCTCAACAGCTTGGCGTCCGTATTCCCACTGAAAATTCAACAGCTCTAACCCAGAGAACTGCCTATTGGGAAAAGCCTTTAAATTCACTAAGATCTCCAAAGAGTGCACATCCAAACTAGCTTTCTTTGCAAAAGAGAGGAACTAGAAGCCCATCACAAAAGAAATTACATTCCCTCCTCCAAAATAGAAAACATCCAGGGTCTGATCCCCCTCTAATATTGAACTCCTCCATTATTGAATATATCTAACAATTACTCCGACACAGAAGGGGCCAAGACAGAAATATCTTGCTGGTCTATTCCTCCCACAATACCTTAAAATCTGCTCCGCCAACACTGGTACTATATCTTTTGGGTCACAAGGAAAGTCACTCCAAGTCACATGGCTCTGCCTTGCTTTCAGTGGCGTTCATAGTTTTTCCCTGTTTTGCTTCCTTTGCTTGCCTTGCCTATTTCTGCCTGGCCTTATCTGCAACTTCCTTGCTTTGTATTGCCTTATCTACCACTCTTTGCCTTGCCTTCCATGCAGACAAGGCAATGCAAAGCTAGGAGGCCACTGTGTCGCAAAGAATCTGATGGAAGCAAGTGTCCATTGTGACATAGAAGGGCCTCATGGCACGCAGGAGTGTGACACTCTGGGAACCAAGAGTCAACAGCAAAAATAGCAGGGCCTCATGGAGATGCTAGGTTCAATGTGGATATTGCTAGAGCAGATGGAGCACAGTGCCCATTGTGATACAGCAATGGCTTGGATAACAGGAGAGCACAGTGACACCGTGGAATCTTGAGGAACCCAGGGTCCATTGTAAACAGATACGAGCCTTATGGAACCAAGGAGACCATTGTGATGCAATGGAATCTGAAGCAACCAAGGGTCAGTTATAAACACATCAAGCTCTCATGAAACCGAAGGAAACATTGTGATGCAGTGGAATCTCACGGATCAAAGGCTCTACTTTACCAAGATGGGCCTCATGGGACACACATGCCAGTGGGACATTGGCAGGCCTAGTAGAAACAAGACCTGGGAGGCTACTGTGACGCAATGCTATTTAGGGAAACCCATCGTCACATGCAAACACAGCAGGACCTCATGGAACATAGCTTCCACTTGGATAATGCCAGGGCAGGTGGAAGTCAGTGTCTCTTGTGTGATGCCTTTTCCTGGACTTAAAAAATTAAGACCCAGATACAGAAAAAGAAAAAGGGATTTTTACCTTGGTATTTTAATAAGGCTACTTATTGGTGCACTACTTTGCCAAGGTGGAATGTGCTGCAATGCACACACACAATTATGGGAAACAAATAGGGGAGAAAACGCGGAGCATAATGATGCTACATGATATCCTGGCCCTGGTGAGATACAGGCCATGGAATAAGCAACCACAACTCTCCGAAGAACTGGAAAAGTACAGCATATGCAGACATCAAGGATTTTGAAACGATGTAGTTTTGTAAGGCTGTCGAGTATGGCAAATAAACGGCTAATTCAGTAACTAGTGAGAAACTCTTGATTAAGGATGTGGCTGCTTAGAGCTGTAACTGCTTAGAGTTGCAACAGTATGTAAGACTGAACTAAAAGGAAAATAAATTACTTCAACCACTTTTTGCTTAGACTTCAATGACTTCAATTCCCCTTTTTTTTTTTTGCTCAGGTTTTTGATATCTTTTTGCCCTGTGCTAGTGCTTGAACTAGTTTTTGCCCTCCTCTTTTGAAATCCTGTATTTCAGTCGTGCAGAACACAACAGATCGTGTATACAATTTATAGACCTTACAAATTAGCATATCTAACAAGAATGCCCCAAAGGGAGACCTTGATGAATGGTGTGATATTCCCCCATCTGAGGAATTCTGCCCAGAACGGGTCAAATCTCTGATTTACAGGATATGTTCTGGAGATGACCTTGGTTTCCCATGACAGCGTAGGGCTCTCTGACCTCCTACTATGAAGTTTCTAAGATGTTCGGTCTCCTGGCCTAAAAGAATACTAGGTCTATACTGTTTTTAGGCTTAAGGAATTACAAGTTTGTATGCTAAAAATTATGAGCATAGATAAAAGGTATATAAAAGGCAAAAAAATCATCTTTTAAGCACTGGGACAGTTAAAGCAGAACTCCAGGATAATGCAAACGCTGCTGTTCGCATTCAGGACTAAATTAGACCCAGTAAAACAAACAATTTCTTATATCAAGTATTTCACCTGTGTTAATGAGCTATTGGCGGCGTGAGCATCTGAATCAGGCTCTGGGCTTTGTAACACAACTTGAATGCATTGCCATATAAATAAGACTTCCAGAAAAGAATAGGAAAAAAGGCACTCAGATTCCCTGAAGGATTCATCCCAATACATTTGGAATTGTTTGTCAGAAAACTATATGGAGTTTTCTAGATATCACAGCAAATGCTTTTTTTCGTCTTCTTTTTATCTTTTTTTTTTTGAGAAAGTAGCAATATCTGAGAATTAACGTAACATGACACCACAGAGACCATTTCAACCAGAAAAAAAGATTTTAGCAAATTACTAGGAAAGCAATGTTACACCTTTCTCTGGGAATTTCCTTCTGTTAAGCTAAATGTAAAGCATGTCAGTAATATTTGCTTTGCGTTTTTTATATTCTTTTGCCCAAAAGGACTCATTCTTTTCTTTTCCAAAAACATGCATGTAGAATTGTTATAAATGAATCAACCAATTTAATGATTAAAAGAATTTATTAAACAATCAAAGTGAAATTGGAAAAATCCACAAACAAAACAGTGCCGAGCCGGGCAATCAGAGTTGGGTGAACCGGGTTCGGACCGCTCCATACCCCAGTAGTTCATGAAATACTGTTCTCATTGGGTCTTTTTTGTATGATTTTCAGACTTCACAGGATACCGGGGGGGAGGGGGGGGGGCGCGTCTTCCTGCTTCCTCTCACTGATCTTGTTCTTTTTTCACTTATTAATGCATGCTCTTTCTTGTGGCCGCTCCTGACAAAGAGTTTCCCGGAATGCCCTTCTTTCTGGAACCCTGTTAGATGCTAATCCTCTGGAATATCTTTTTCTGGCGACAAATACTCATCATGAATGCATATTGCTAGTGTTTCGCCAGACGAAATAATCCTCCGGAATGCCCTTCTTTTGAGACAGGAATCCATCCATGGTAGCTAATACCATATTGCTTTTTCCTGTTACTTGGTTTCCATTAAAAGATACTGTCCTTAGCACGAATTTATTCTAAATCATATAGTTAGTTAGAAGCATATTGGTTCCTATTATCAAATATTCCAGAGCAAAGGGTAAGTCATATAAGGAGAATGGGAAAAAAAGACACTTCTGACAGCTTCTCTTGGGAAGCCAGGGCTTGCACTGCTGTGGTTTAATAGAGAGGGGAACGTTGGGGCTGCCACCCTTGTGGTATCACAGACAGGAATGCTGGGGCACTGACAACTGTTGTGGCACAGAGAGGAAGACATTGGGGCTGCAAGAGCTGTGATGTCAGAGGCACGGGAACATTGGGGCTGCCACTGCTGGGGTGTCAGAGAAAGGAGAACGTTGAGTTTGCAATGGTTGGTTGTCGCAGTACCTTCAGAGAGTGTCTCTCTGCTCACCCGGGCTAGCTCTGGCACCGAGGCAGTGTGTCAGGCACAGCTCCAGCTACAGATAACTAGAGCCAATCTTGTGGGTCCTGAGATCTGTCGACCCACTCTTCTTGGCACNATGCTGGGGCTGCCAGTGCTGTGGATTTACAGAGAATGGGACATTGGGCCTGCCACATCTGCATGTCACAGAGAGAGGAATGTTAGGACTGACACTGCTGTGGTGTCATAGAGTGCAGAACGTTAAGGCTGCCTTCCCTGTGGTGTCACAGAGAGGGGAAAGTAGGGTCTGCCACCACTGTGTTGTCATAGAGATGGGAACTCTGGGGCTGCCACCTCTGTGGAGTCAGAGAGCGGAATGTTGGGGCTGCCACTACTGTGGTGTAACTAACAGAGGAAGTCTGGGGCTGTAAATGCTGTATTGTCAAAGAGAGGGGAATGTTGAGGTTGCCACTGCTGTGGTGTCACAGTCAGGGGAACATTGGGGACACTGTTGTGGTGTCACCAAGAGGGGACGTGTGGCTGGCAGAGTTGTGGTGTCACAGAGAGGGGAATGTTGGGGAAGTCACCACTGTAGAGTAATCAAAAAAAAAATACTGGAGCTGCAAACACTATAGTGGCAAAGAGAATGGAATTGTGGGTTGTCACTGCTGTGTTGTCACAGAGAGGGGGACATTGGAGTACAACCACTGTGGTGTCATAGAGAGGGGAGCGATGGAGCAATGATATTACTGCAAAATGTGTACTTAACAGTAATTCACCCCTTTCCAAATAAATATGTCTAGACATACAAATAGCAGTTTCAGCTTCTTGGTTATCATCCAACTTTTGGGACCTGCTCAGTCCAGGAAAGTGTCATTGATCCAAACGCTCTGCAGAATGCAACTGGTACCTTGAGGTTTCCTTTATTTCTCAGAGGAAGTCTTCCCTGTTTTTATTTTATGAGGCAGTAAGTTGTGTTTTCCAGATGACAAAAATGCAGCAGCAAGAATTCAGTTATTTAGTACAAAGCTTAAACTTTCCTGCAGTGCAGTAACTCAGCAGAGCTTAAAATTTGCAACTTGCATCACACATTTTGCAAAAAATAAATATTTGTTGGGGGTTAGATTTGTTTCTTTTTTCCTTATAGAATTTTCCACCAGAAGTTGCTAGGAGACTAACTACTGGGTACCGGTGGGTGCTTGACCAAAACAAAGGAGTGGCCAAAGGAGAATGTAACACCAGGCTACCCCCTTCTTTGGTCTCTGGGAGTTTTCTCTCCGAGGGAAAAAAGACACCACGAGGTTTGGCAGGAGGTAAAGGGTGGCAGTCTCGTTCTCTGGCTCTCAGCATTGGAGAGAGGACGGCCATGCTGCTGTTTGCTGTAGGAGGAGTTCACTATCCCGCCAGGTCTGGTCCCGAGAAATCTACCATCATCTCTTCATGTGCCCAGGAATTCTGAGCTCACCTCCTCCTGTCCTGCTCCAGCCCTGTCCCACCGCCGCCATTTTGTCAGCACAGCTTTGAGGCATTTTTCGTTACGCTGTATCCCTGCACTGCCCTGCCTGGCCAGGACATCCCTGCCATTCCAGCTACCACCGACAGAGCTTCTACTACATCTCATCCACCAGATTGGGATTTTCCACCGTTCCAGCTTGGTGCTCTCAGAGTCCTGAACTGAAAACAGATTGCCCCAGGCTTTGTGAATAAAAGCCCCTCGAGGTTCCTGGTTTTGTTGTTAATGCTGTAGTTGTTGTTGTTTGTTTGCCTTGTTATACATACTAGTAAAGAACTGCTATTCCTATCCCCATACCTCTCCCTGAAAGCCCCTTTAATTTTCTAAATTATAACTTGGGGGGAGGGGGTTTGAATTCTCCATTGCTGGGGAGGCCCTGCTCCTTCCTAGCAGATACCTGTCTTTGAAACTGAGACAATGTTGAACCTTTTCTTTCTTTCTGCCACTTTTTAAAGCCATTTCCAGCGATACTGGAGCAAACAGAAGCTCAGGTTTGTGACACCTTTTCCATCTTACTCCCTGCTCCATCCAACCTAGACATCTTACAGTCAGAGGTCAGCAAGATGTGCAAGAAAAAACAGAAATTGTTGTGTTTAGGTAAACTGAACAAGTCCAGGACCCATTAATTCCCAAATTCAAACCCCAGACCTGCCAATGACTTGTATGGCTTTGAACCACTTGGATTTGGGCATTTTGTATTCAAATGGGTACACTGAAGAAGCACACACTATGCAAGGAGTGGAACAGTCTCAGGACATGTAGATTAAATAGCATTAAAACCCTTCACAGCCACTTCAGTGAGATTTGGTAACAGGCAAATTTTACCTTTTTAGAAATCTTTCATTTGAAATTATTAATTTTATGGATGAAGTCACATTACTCAAAACTTCACTTAATGATAAAATACAGAGATGATGAGAAAATAGAATTACTTGCCAACTACAACCAAACCCTCTCCCATCAGCAGAACTGTCTCAGGACAAACTGGTCAGTACCATCCAACAGACAAATATTCCATAAGTGCTGCTGAGCTGCCTTCTTGTGAAGACAGAAACTGCTTCCAGTACTGGGATTTCTGAAATTCAGGTCTCAGTTAAAAGCATTGTGTGGAGGCATACTGGAGCAAGAATAAGATACATTGTAACCAACATAGAAGTTAGCAAAAATTAGCGGCAAGCTAGAAACACAGGATGAAATCTGGCAAGAAATAAGGGAATGGAACTTTCAAAAATGAAGGCCAGAACTTTCTTTCTCAGTGAGAAAATCCCTGAAACAACTAACAAGAGAATGTGCATGCCTAGGGGAGAAAGGTGAAAAGGGCACAGGGAGGAAGACGTCCAGTGTTCATCAGGGGTCCACTGAGGAAGATGTAGAACCTTCCTCCGTGTGACCACCAGGGCAAAATGCGACTTCTCTTTGGGTGTGCCAACAGGTACGAAAAAATAGTTTGCATAACCACACCTTTTCTATGGAAAACTATGAATATGCATAAAGTATAACCATATATGGTAATCTGCTGTGTACCTATGTGTGCGCTGTTAGGAGATATCCTTGGCACACCTGGCACACTGACTAAAGAAAATATCCATTTCTTGGACTTGTCTCAGAAGTATCTCTTGGCTCAGTTTGAAGTGATTCAGTCCTAGACAGATTTCAGCCACATTTGTTTATAACAGAAGAATCCTACAGCAAGCATCTTAATACAGTGTGCTTATGATTTAATTTTACTCTTCCATCCTAGGGTCTTCAGTTTAGATTAAATACTGTACTCAATTCAACACCTCCAGAGCATACTCCACTTTTTCCAAGATTTGTGAATTCAAGTTCTCATCTTACAATGAATCACTGGCAAAAACACTTCAAAAACCTATTATATCTGAACATATGGTATTTTATTTTTTAAAACAGCATGACAAGAATTCACCAATAGGCCCTTTGTAGCGGTGTGGATTTTTTATGTTTATTTGATATGTTAAAATGGTTTGTTCTATTCACGCCCCTTGGTTTCCTGTGTATGGTTGTTCCCTGCCCTCTCTCCGGTCACTCAATGTATCCTTCCCCAGTTTCCATAGAAATTGAATGTATCTTTTCCCTGCTCCTCCCTCTGGTGAACTGCCTGTCACTCAGGAACCCGATCCAGCTTCTGGAAAGCTCTGGAAACCGACATTGAGTGATTGGATGGAGCCTCAGGGAAGTCTCCTCCTCCCCAAAGAAGTTGGCTCCCGAGGGTGTCCCTCATGCCCTGAGCCACTCCTTGGTGTGTCCCTATTGGATTTTCCCTCGTTCACTCCCCTTTCCCCTCCCCAGTTCAAAAGTCAGTGTTCAAGCCAGATTCTACGCTGGGCTGGGTTGTAACCTCAGGTGAGGAGGTCTCACGTATGGGCCTTTCAATAAACTGGTTGGCTCCCCCAACCCAGTCTCCTTACTGGCGTTGCACAAATACAACCTGTGCCACAAGGAAGAGTGGGTCGACAGTTCTCAGAACCCACAGGATCGGCTCTAGTTATCTGTAGCTGGAGCTGTGCCTGACTCGCTGCACCGGTGCCAGGGCTAGCCCCAGCGGGCGGAGAGACACTCTCTGAAGGCACTGCGACAGCCCTTACAGTCAAGATTTTTGACATCGTTATACTTTTTTTCTCATGCTCAGAGGACATCTTCTGGAATGCCACTTTCACTGAAGTCTTCATGACCTCAGTGCTGGTTACTGGAGCACCGTGACAGATCCTATTACTGCCCAAAAAACTCCATTGTGGGAAGAGGTCAGATGTGAGTCAATTTATTCTCAAATCAGGATTTTACAGCAGCATATCCCTAATCAACCTTTTTTTCATGAATTTAAGCAGAATGAGGTGACCACTTCAGGAAGAGAGAAGAGGTGCAGGATTTGGCAGCAGCTGAAGAAACAGTGGCTGCCCCTCTACCCCAGTCCCTGCTGGGGGACCCTGATGGTATTACAATTTCACCACTGATTTAAAAATCATGTGATACTCAGGATTCTTTGCTTTCACAGTAAGATAAGACTAGGGTCTTCCTTATTAATTAAACCCATATTAGATGCAGTTGTTTCTGTGACATAGGAGGAAGGAAAGCTTAAATGGGTTGGGATTTTTTCACCTCTTGCTTTAGGGCACCTTGAAGGTACAGCTGGGAAGTTGGGCTGTGCTGCAACATCAACATGGTCTCAGAGGAATGGGCTTCTCCAGACAGCAAAATCCTGTTTCCAACCCAGCCTCAAGTGAACCAGGCTGATGGAAAAGCTCCTGCTAAGGGCAGGGAGCAGAGGACAGTTTACACAAAATTTCTGTTTAAGCACTGGAATATTATATTAGCATGCTTATAAAAATTAAGACATTTAAGCACTTCTGGAAGACACTAGCTTGAGTGCCAAGCAATAAAATCTTACTTATGAGCTTACACGAAGCACTGGAGTAAGCTGAAACAAGTTGCCTGGAAACTTACCAGATATATTCATTTAAAATCAAACAAACAACCAATTTTTAAAACACATATATTCTATTAGTATTTTGTAGCTTCTATATAAAATAAAAAAAAACCTTTGATTTTGTCAGCATCCTTGTATCTGCAGGTTACAACACCTGGGGAAAGACCAGGAAAAATAATTTTGTTAGTATTTTCCAAACACCGAGCCATCACAAAATTCTATGCAAGCTTAACATGCGGCAGTCAGAGCTGCTTCCAGTCTAATCAAGTTCAGCCTCCCCTCAGTTTCTGTCAATCCACTGTATTACTGTCAAAGCTACAAGTCTTTCCAGTTTCCCAAGAAGACATTTAAGTACACAATAAAATCCTATCTGCACACAAACTATGCTTCAAACTTCAGTAATTCATGTAATAGGAATTTGAAATGATGCAGACTTGTGTGGGCTCACAATACAGGATCAAGCCAAGTCCCTGCCAGCCTGCAGCTATTTACCAACATTGCTGAGTTTGATTTAAATATAATCAGCTCAGTCTGGCTCACAGCAGTTTTTAGTTGAACTATCAACTTGCTGCATTATCAGAAAAGCTGAGAGTGACAAGGCCAGTCCTACTCCAGCCCATGAGTGACCCAGGCAGGACAGATCACACAGGGCTAAGAAATTCTTCCTGCCATCTCTAAAGAAGTGGAGGTAGCAAAATGAAAATTTTGAGGCTGCTCAAGCCAACGTTGTGAACAGTTCTAGTGCTATTTTCACCTCAGTTACTGGTTCATTTTCTCCTATCTTCTTTCAGAAGGATGAATAATGTTTCAGCCTAAAGAAAAGAAATTGAGAGATTTAAAATTTCCTAGTAATCTGTTGAGGAGGTAACACAAAGAAATAACAGCTAGCAGTGACACTGAGTATCCTCAGCTAATCTGAAACATCAATGTAGTAAAAGACAGCAAACATCCACCTGCTAGAATAATTTAAGTGCCATTATAATACGCAGTTCAAGTTAAAATAAAGGACAAATTACAAGACTTAGTCATATTTAGGAATATTTCTATGAATTTTCCCTGTCCATCTTGGTAAATTGCTAAAATCTCATCTTAAAATTAGGCAGTTTTTCAAGCGCCATCAAGTTGTGAGTTGAAAAAAAACAAATATTCCTGCTTAGAGTTAGCACTGCTCCTCACCCCTGACCACACCAGCAGGGGAGGAAAACAAAGTGCGGAAATGGTGTATTGCATAATCAGACAAACAACAAGGGTTGTTCTCCAGCAGGGAAAGCCAACTCCACACTCCAATAACTCATCAGGTGAAATTCACATCAGGAATCACTTTATCATGTACAGTCATCTGCCCAACCAAACAGAACACAAACATGTTATCTGGGATTAATGGACCTAATTTAGCACCTACCTAAATAACAAAGCTTTGCCTTTGTTATTTGCTACAGAGAAATATCCACTTCTGGGAGAGAAGTCCATAGATTGAGTAAGATAAATCTGTTTTCTTCTGAACACTGGGAAGTTTGAGAATACAGTATACGAAGGAAGGTGCACCTATTGAGAAATGGGTCAGAATTTAAAGTTAGGAAAAAACCTCTAAAAATAAAATTAAACTACAAACCTATAACAGAAGCTCAATGTTAAGTTCAAATGTTCAGTTATACACCTACCCTACATGACTCTACACATAGAATTCTATTGGAGAAAAGGAGCAGGGAACACACCATGGAACCAATTACTGCAATTCTCAGGCCTCCGAATCTTCAGATTGGTTCAACAGTTCCACTGTTGGCCAGAAGTCTGATAAGGCCAGCAAACCACCCCCATCCAGCTGCTGAAAACTCACATTTGTTGCTGAGCTATATTTACAGCACTGAAATAGAATCACAGACTGGTTAGGTTGGAAGGGACCTTAAAGTTTTCATCAAGTTCCAACTCTCTGCTATGGGCTGGGACACCTTCTACCAGACCAGATTTCTCCAAGCCCTGTCCAACCTGGCCTCAAACACTTCCAGACATTTTAGAGGGCATTTTAAAAAGGTAAACTAAACTACAAAGTGTTATTTTCAGAGCAACTTTACTAAAGAAAATAAAATTATATTCTTGTAAATGCAGAGTGTCTTGGCCATGTCCTGATCTGGTTGGTCCAGCACCTTTTGCAGTATCTGTATCTGCTTCATATCAGTTTTATTGTGTCACCAGCAGTATTTTTAGCAAGATATGAAAGAAATATTGCAATAAAGAAGCTGAACATACCAATTTGACAGCCTCATCAGTGTCACGGGAAGCCACTGCCAAAATCTCTGTAGTGGGATTAAAGGTCACACAGGTGGCAGAGGTAACAAGGTTCATTATGGCTTTAACTGGTTTGGGATGTTTTTCTTTGAGGCAGGCATCAGTAGTGTATAAATTTACAACTCCAGAAGATGAACTAAAGAACAAAATGAACAAAGATTATATCAAAAAGTAACATTTCAGTACATATTGCCTTGTTATCTATAGCCACTACTCACCTGAAAATGTGATTTCCAATTATTTACTGAAGTTTGTAATAATATTTTGTTTGGTGCTTGATTTTTCTTTGAAGTTTATAACAATATTTAGTGGAGGGGTTAGGTTTTTGCTGGTTTGGATTTTCTTTTTACTTAGATGTCACTGTTGGACACAAAATCAGACCACATGACTCCAGAGTTTGTCAGAAGGCTGAAACTGAGCTTATTAACATTTTGACCTCTTTATATACTAGGTCACTAGAACTAAACTGATTGCTGTTAGAAATAGCACCCATCCAATCACATTGGCCAACACAGAGGGACATCAAATGGTCTCCACCTCCAAAGAGGAATGAAAACAGGATTAGCAAAAACATCTTCTGTTATTTACAGAAAATTCCATGAGAACTGAGTTTTAGAAATCAAAACCTCTCAGGCTGAAAAACCAAGGCTACACTCATATAATAAGAGGCTCAACTGTGGAGAGCCTTGATGAGCCCATCTCTTACCAGGATGAATTCAAAGCAAGGAGAGCGAGGTATCAAAATATTCTGAAATAATTCAAGATTTTTATGCTGGGGTTTTTTTTATAATTGTAGCCTAAGCTCACTTAAAAATCCTCTTTTACCATGAACTAGGAAAATATATATTGTACTCCTGTATTTTTTTGCTATTCTCATTTAAAAGAATCCAGACACCAGCTGAAACTGGATCTCAATAAATTTGGAGAAACTGTTTCAGCTTCTGGCTTTGAGGTGAGGCCCCTTTTGAAAGGCTAACATGCTGCCTTGCAGGAGACAGAGTACAGAGAAGAGAAGTAGAAAAGGGAGAAGACCCTGAATCAACATTGCTGCTATAGATTTTGTTATTTTAGTCTGTATGATTTCAAAATTAACTGCTGAACCCATACAAGGCAAGAGCAATACCAGTATTGCTCCTATTGTTTTAGGTGTACTATGGTATTTTATCTTTACACAGAAAAAATTAAACTATTATCAAAAAACAGGTAATATTCATCTACTCATGTCTACTCTAAGCTTATTAGAACCAAACCACGTTTCTAAATTCTCACCAGCCACCTATAAGTTCACGGAACAACTTCAAAAGGAGAACAGAAGAAGCTGTCAAAGTTCAGTCACTTACCCACATGCCACATACTGGTTATTTTTTGAAACAGCAACACACTTTCCTTCCAAAGAACCTTCATCTTCAAACTTGTGTAGACACTTTCTACTTCTCACGTCCCAAATGAAAACTTCGCCTTCCTCTGGTTGCAGAATGAAAAATATTAGAGAAAACACACATACACATCACTTTGTTGGTCGATTTTGCTAAAATAAATTTAATTAGATGACAACTAGAAGCTCATTTACAACTATCAAATATAGGGTATTTAAAAAAAATCCACCAACAATTAAAGGCATTCTAAAATAGTTAATTCCATTTTTTAATGATTGATCACTTGGTTATATTTTTAGGAGAGATACTAGCATAAATTTTAAAAATTATTTTTCTAAAACAATAAGTGACCTCTAAGAACTCATTGAATTTAAATGGAATTATGATTAGAGCAGCTGGAATACTCACTTGAATAGCTGTATATTTTACTGCTGTCTGGGGTGAAAGCAGAAGCAGTGCACCTTCCATTCACCTTCATAGTGCTGATCAATTCTTTTGTCTGTAGAATGAAGAACAATGCTGACAGAGATTCTACCAAAAATCTACAGAAAATTTGTTTCCTGTCCCACAAAAATCTTAAGTTAGCTACCCTGACATTCAGAGAAAAGCACCAACATTTTCAGTGCCTGCAGAGCAAAGCACAAGCTCCTAAGTCCAATTGCAGCTGGACCAACAAACACTTGTCTGCTCTCTCACTGAAGGGCCTGAGTTATACAAAACTGAACTTTCTCCTTCAAAAGTATTTTGTGAAAGTTTAAAACACATCCATCTGCCATTATAAGGCATTTTAAAATTCATCTGAAAGATTGCTCTATGCATTATAAATCAGCGTTTGGCATGATTCATGAACACAGTACAGCAGCATGCACTAGCATGACTTCCCAAAAAAGCAGTCCTATATTTCTTCCACCCCCAGCTGCCTGTTCCCATGCTGTTTCCATTCCTTTTGCCAGCACATTTTTTGTGCAAGCAGCTGAAATACAGCACTGACACACGCCTTCTCCCAGCTGAAAATCCGATGGAACTGCCCTGAGCTCCACCAGCCCCATGGAGCTGCAGAATAAAGTCTCAAAGACTCCAAAATAATTCCCATTTTTGAGGGCTGTCACAGTACATATCATACCTTGGCTTCAGCTGAAAGTCAGATTGCCTTGCAGATGAGATAAAAACAGAATCAAAAGGAAAAAGGCACAAAGGAAGTGAAGTTACATGAACCAAGCAGAGAAAGTACCTTCATGGACAGCAAATGAAGGTAACCTGAAGTTCCAATTAGCAGCATAAATGATCCATCTGGAGAGAGTTCGAAGTTTCTGAGAAATTTTTCCTCCACACCTTTAAAAAGAGATTTGATACTTGAAATTGGTGCTATTCTTTGGCCCCAACATTTAGAGGTAGGATGAATATGACTATGACCTGACTCCAGCTTTTCATTTTTGCAATACGCTGTCACAGAGAAGCTGAACTCAACCTCAACCTTATGTGTGATAACTAATATCCCAGACAAATTAACACTTAAGGTACTTTATTTCCTTGAAGACTAGTTAAAAATACAACCTCCAACAACTCACTCCACTTCCTTTTAAAGCAAATCCATGTGCCATCTCACCACTTCAAAGGTGCCCAGGCACTCAGAACTGCAAAACTTACCTCGTACTTTTGGGATAGGGATGACACTCCCAGCTATCATGTCATACACAAAGAACATGCTGTGATGAGTACCAGTGGCTATAACTTGTTCTCCATCCACACTGAAATGAGCCTTATAAATTGGAAAACTCTCTAAATAGATGCTCTGTATTTTTGGGTTCCTTATACCGTCCACCTTCAAAACAGAAAGTAACAAACCAGGTTGTCATATTGAGGAATATATCAAATACTTTTACAGAAAAAAATCGTATCAACTTCTCAGCTGAGACTTAAGTAGTAAGAGGTACACCGCTGTGAAGCCTTTAAACTCTTCCTCTCTCCTACAAATGATCTGGTTCTTAGCTCCTCACCTCATGTATCAGGCACTACCTGCCTTTCTGATAGACTTCACACCTCTTGCCCTTCCTCATCTTGCCCATCCTTTGCTCAAATAATCACTTCTTTTGTGCTTTGATTTGGGTTTTCCTGTAGCTCTGTGGGAATATCACATTCCACTTGTGTCTGACTAGTTCAGTGATACTGGGCCATGCTAAATGTTCCTAAATAAAATTAAGATCTTTAGTTTTCAGAGGAGCAGGGCACTGTCTCTGGATGAACACCTTCTTCCTGCAGTACAGCCTCTCCATCCCCAATATGACTTCACAGCAATTTTACAGTCTCAAAGCCAAGTGGGCTGCTCCCCCCACTACAGGCTCTCCAAACAACTTAGGAACAAAAAACCTTGTTTATACTCGTCACTGCAAATCTTCAAACCAAACGTTTTTAAACACAAATCTTCAGCTAAAAACTCGAGAGACAAAAAGTCTGCCACACACTTTGCATGTGCCTGGTGTGAAGTCACAGTTGGAAATTCCTTCCAAGATACCTTTAACCAAGGAATTTCCATTGTAACCACAGACATTACATCCAGTGTGCAGAGGAAGAGAGAAAACAAAGTCTACCACTCCAGGCTATTTCATGTACACTCAAAGAAAACATTCTATGTTAGTGACCATTAGCAGAGTACAAACTGAAGCTCTTCACCTGGAAGAGAGACACAGAGCGATCATGCCCGGCTGTCATCACCACTTGAGCTGAAGGATGAAACTGCACTGTCACCAGTTTTCCATTGGCAAAACGTTCCTGGTTTGCAGGAAGGCAGATGCTCATCTAAAACACAGATCGGGCAGTTAAAAAACCCCAACAATCACTTATGCTGAATAAAAAGCCAATTACTCTTTACACAACAAGATCTCAAGCCCTGTGATGAAGTTTTGGGCAGTGTGAGGTGAGCAGAGCACACACACAGTCCATTCAGGGAGCTTCTCCAATGCGAACACAGGCTGAACTCAGCAGCCTTTCTACTAGCTTTAAAACTGAGTGTAAAACCAGCTGCATTCTGACTCATCTCAGATAGCTGTAGGAGACAGTGCAAGAAATACTCATTTAAGACTGTCTTCTAAAAGATCGTTTCAGTAGCTTCAAAGCTATGGGAGAATTTCATCCTCCCTCTGCAGAAATTAAAATCCTACTACAGGATGCTATTTAGAGTGCAGAAAATTCTTATATCGAACAATCCACCAAAGTTTATTGTTCCATGCTTTCACATGAACTGTTCAATTTGCTTATCCTCTAGAGCTTCTAGTCACAGACACAAATTCACAGAATCACTAATTTTATACACAACAAGAGTCAAAGTGTGCACTTAAGTCCAACAGAAGTGGAAAGATAAGGTTTGTCTTTACCTTCAAAATCCCTCTTGGCAGAGACTCTGAGCTCGTTATGAAATTGCCAGTCCTGCGTAGCAGATCATCATCTTCATCGCTATCACCTCATTAAACCAAAGCACATGGAAATAGCTAATTGCACAAACACCCACAGCAAAAACAACACATTCCTCACTGAAATCAATTCAATTAAAGCACACTGAAGGAACAAAGCTGACATAACCAGAATATTATCACACTACTGAAACTGAGAAGACATCAAAAGTAATTATCTTCTAGCAAGCTGAACAGGGAATCACAGAAACACTTATCCGAATAGTACTGGACATATTTACTATCACTCAAAGTCCTTTCGGATTTCTTCCTGTTTTCTAGATCAGCCCAGGCAGGAACTCCTCCCATGGCTTGCTGAAACCTTATAAGAAAAGAGGAAGAGAAAAAAAACATAACTTTTGCAAGACAGTCATTTCCTTCTACGTGTTAAGTCCTTAGAAGAAGTACAGTCAGAATTTTGCACGATTACTTGCACTTAGAACACAATTCAGGTTTTATTTATTTTTTTTTAAATAAGATTTCACTGTTTCTTGCATAACTGTCTAGAAGACAAATTAGTATTTGGACATTTTGATACAAGTATTAAACAAGTTAGTCTAGAAGATGCTAATTCACATTTTATTTACCATTCTTAGTATTACTTGTGATTTAAAACCACTCTAAATAGTGCAGGAAGCACTGGCTTCAAAGAGGTCACACAAGCACAGTGGATAAAGAAGAAAGTGACTTTGAATGTCACATAGATTTATTTTAGCTCAGAAAATTGTTGGGTTGGAAGGGAGATCAACCCTCTGGAGATCATCCAGTCTAGCCCCCCCTCCCACCAACGCAGGGTCACCTGGGGCAGGTGACACAGGAACATGTCCAGGTGTGTTTGGAATGTCTCTAGAGGGAGACTCTCCAACCTCCCTGGGCAGCTGTTCCAGTGCTCTGTCACCTTCCACAAAAAGAAATTCTTCCTCATGTTGAGATGGAACTTTTTGTGTTTTAGTTCATGGTCACTGCCCCTCATCCTGTTCTGGGCATCACTAAAATAAGTCTGGCATCATCCTCCTGGCACACACCTTGGAGATGAATAATCTCATCTCAGTATAGTTACCCACGAAAACGTTAGCGAAACTCACTGCTCCTCAAGTCTTTTCTTTAGGTTTTTTTTAGTAAGTGTTGTCTCGGCATCACTTTTCATGAAATCTTTCCTGTACTTATGGGTCATATCAACACTAGAAGAGAAAAACACATATAAACACAAAGATCGTTCAAACCAAGGCCACTTACACGTACTCCCAAGTATGATACAAAATTCCCATCACCCAACCTGAACTTACTTTTCCTCGGCTTCATCATC
>WBMY01018755.1:21452-62965 GCA_013397315.1 Donacobius atricapilla
CGGCCCCGGCCTCGACCCCGACTGCGGGCACGCGCAGCGCCCGAGCCCCTGGGGCGAGCGCGCAGAGGCAGCAGGCGGCTCCTGCCCATGAGGGCCTGATGGAAAACACAAAGGAGCTGGTGAGTACCGGAGCCCGCGGGAGGCGCGGCCGCGCCGGCCCCGCGGAAGCCCCAGCGCCTGAGGAGGGGAACGGCGTGGGCTGAGCCGTGGGCGGGAGTTGAGCGACTCCCGGTGCCTGTGCGGGGGGAGGCAGCTCTGCGGTGTATGGGAGGGAGTCGGGGACACCTCCGGGTGTTGCGGGGGCGGCCCCGCGAGCTGCGGGGGATTGTGCCCGCCCCAGGCGGGGGCTCCAGGGGGAGGGCCGACGCTGTTGCTCGCCGAGGGTCCTGGGGGGCCGCGGGGTGGGGAGGCGGTCTGGCCAGGGCACGTGGGGGCGGCACGCCTGGACCCCTTTGTTGCGGCCTGGCTGTGTGCCATCGGGGTTTGTCCTTCCCCCCCTCTTTCCTCCTGCCTCGGAGAAAAGTTTCAGCTTCTCGCGGGCGCGCTCGGATCCACTTCTCTCCCTGCTCCACTGTAGTGCTGGATTTCAGCATCTTCCTCCCGTAGTTCTACCCTTTGAAGTTCAGTTTTTTAGCGTGCTCATGTTGAATGCTGGCGTGTTTTCTTTAATATCAGCGCTTCGAAAGTTTTGAATTCTTTGCGGCCACTTCTCCCCTCCTGTGCAATTTTTATGACTTCTGATATTGTGGCTTTGTTCGCTTTGTGAGAAGTAGTGAACTCGCGAAACGAGTTTCACTTTCAGGTTGTTGTTGGAAATGTTTGAAAGTGCAGCAATTTTTGCCCAGCGTCGGCTTTGAAAATTTGAAGTCCTACTACAAAGCACATGTTGATTATGGTAAAAATTCTGTGTGTGAATAAGCAATTTATTTTAAAATGTGGCTGGCACCTTGCAATTTTTCAAATCTAAACCTAGTCAAAGCTGAAAGCTGCAGGGCAATCTCTTCTATTTTGAATTAAAATTATTTTTCAGGTTTGAGGACCTGCATTTGTTCGTTTATTATATTCATCAGTTTGATTTTTGCTTAAAAGGAATGGAATAAAGCTATGAGAGTCTAATCTGGAGCTTTAATGAGAAAAACAATATATTCCTTGAAGAAGGCAATTGAAGTTGGCAGGTCAATTGTCTTTACTCATTCTTTCAGACTAGGCATCATTTTGAGGAAGTGTGTAATGTAGGCTGTAGGAAACTCTGCAGAGGGATCTTGCCTCCCAGGAGTAGTTTAGATATTGTTCTTGAGAATATGTGGGCTTTTGCATGTGCAGAAAGATTGCAAACTGGAAGTAAGAATTCTTTGCATTGTTCCTTAAAGAGCGAGGTGCTTCTGGCAGCAGTGGTAACATGCACTAAAGTTGCCTCTCGTTGGGTTTCATTTTTCTTACCTTCTAAAATTTGATTTAATTTTGCAAGGCTTTTCATATCTTCTGCAAACCACTACTGCATTCCTTCATTTCTCAGGTAAGTTGGTACACTCTGGGCATGTGGGATGATTTGCTGAACCTGGCTCTGAGCACGTGGAATGAATTCAGGTGTTGAAGACTTGGGTTATGGGTTGGTGGTGGTTTTGGGGTTCTTTACATTTAAATTTGTTTTTTTTATTTGGGTGTTTGTTTGTTTTAGTGGTAACACAGTGTATAAAGTGAAATATTTGCCTCTTCCGGATATTCCTGTAAGGGCTTTGTAGAAACGTAATAGAGTTTGTAAAAGATTTTTAATTTTATCAAAACTCAGATATTTCACATATTAATCTTCACACCTCACTCCAAAATTTCCTGCTAATGTGATATATTTTTTTATGAAAGAGTCTCCCCTCTTGTGTGAAACCCCCTGGGGAAGAGGCTATGGACAAAACCTTTGGCAAACAGCAGAAACTGGCTTCAGACAAAATGCTGTCATACATAGCAAATGAAGAGACAGGAAAAAACATTTCTGTAATTTTCCAGCAGAGATTTTACTTATAATAAGAGTGGAAGGCACATTTCCAGATAGAGGTGAGTTGCTTATATAAAAAAGTAAGTTTGGTTGGTTCTGATTTCCAGGAATCCCAAGATGTTTAGCTTTGGGGTTTTTTGTTTGTTTGTTTTTAATGAAAGCTGAAAATGTGTTTTCTTTAAACTGGTACCATGTTTGAATTTTCTTTTTTGGTCATGTTCTGAGGCACAATTAGGCTTCAGTTCTGCAGGGACAAGCTACTGTTCTACTGTAAATTATTTTGGCCAACTTGCATTCAGAAGAGTTGTAATAAATTAGTTCTATTACAGTGTTTCCTTAACATCCAGAACTGAAACTAAGTTTGTAGCATAAAGCATCAGTGAGCTTTTGAAAACAAAATCTGTGCATCAAATTTAAGTCTAACTTGGAAATACTTTTGGATCCATTAAGGATATGTGATTAAAGTAAATCTGTTTTACGACAGACCCTTGGCTTGAAGGTTGTGGTGACCTCATTGTTAACTTTGGCCTCAGATCCCAGCTGTCCATAGTTCTGTCCTGTTTTGGGGGAGTTGGAGCTGAATATAGGAAGTGATGCCTCTGTTTGAGTGCTGGTGTACCTTTGCTGAGCTATAGGTCTTGTACTCCAAGCTCCAAATTGCTGCCATTTTGAATTAAAGCCCCAGATTGAATTCAAAAGTAACAACAACCATTTGGAGTGGTTTGAAACCTTTCTGTGGCTGTTTTGGATCATCCTCCTATGGCCAGCTGCACTTATGTGGGAGCAAGAGGTTTGGTTACATAATAATGCAGTGTTTTTCTTGCAAGTTTTTACCTTCAGAACTCTTTTGCATAAATTTTGCCAATGCTTGAGCGTAGTCTTCATCAAGACACTAAAACCATTTCGTGAGTAAGTGTTTGATGTCTAAATAACATGAAATGGTTTTTGGTTTTGTCATAGATTGCTCACCCTTTGTGTCCACATTTTTGTGTTGTAATAGTAGATATTGCACTCAAAGAATGTATGCTATAATATATTAAACAAATTCAATGTATATATATGTGTATGTATAAATACGTATGTTAAGAGTGAGAAACTGGTTATTTTCATATTTGTTTAGAGTTGCTTTCCTGCTCTCAGGGAAACCAGTTTCCTTAACTATATATTATTTTGCATACCATTTGCCTTATGTAATGCTTAATTAATAGTATTTTTTTAAAAAAATCTGTTGTCAAGTATTCACAGGAAGGAGGGGAAGAACAGGAAAATGAGAAGTTGGGCAGAATAAGAAAGCAGTTCTTAAGAGTTCCTTTCTCCACCCGTCCCTTCAGTAAGGGAAAGTATGCAAGAACCCCCCCCAAGCAAAAAGTATGGGGTAATTTGCCAGAGCTACATTTCACAGTGCTGTGACTGAAAACCTCTGATGAAGAACCAGTAATCTTATCAGAAAAATAAGCATTAACCAGAATGCCTGAAAGTTTGTCTTGTTCCTTTGTTTGTGCATTACTTCTGCTTAATGTACAGAGAGACTATTAGTGGAGTAGTTACTCTAGCCGCTGCTCTTTTGGCATCAACCAGGTGTAAGGTTCTGTTTTGTAGCAAGCCAGGCTCCTGCTCCAAGCGGTTTCTGTGAATGGACAGGATGGTCTTCCCGGTTTTGTTAGAAATTGAACACTGATTAGGTTGTGTTTTGAGGAAAAGACAATCTCCTCAGCATTAATTTGGCTGCTAAGTCCAGCTTTGAAGAGTAGGAAACTGGTTTGATGTTGATTTGAGGGTTGGGGTTTTTTGGCACACCTGTTTTTGAATCCAAGGCCCTGCAACTGCTGTGGGGGGATGCTGGTTCAGACAGACAAGGTGTTGCTGTAATCTGTGGAGCCTAAAAGGATTCATCAAGAATTGCTTGTCCTTCACATGCCTAGAAATGACTTCCAACATCACTTTTTCGATCACCTCACCAGGGATGAGATGAGGCTCTTTGACCTGTCATTTCCTGGGTTCTCCTTGTGCCTTTTCTGAAGATAGGAGGGATAACAACAAGGGGACAGAGAATGTGTGCGTAAGGTAGATGGTTCCAATTTCCTGATGTATCTTATGAAGCTCACCATAATGCATTAGAGGCCACCAGCAGTTCAGGAACTGTTGATGAAATGGTTGAGAGCTTCTGGAAAAAGATTGAGGCCCTAGAAAATCAGGAAGGGGGAAATTTTGTACTTAATTTTCAAAAGAAAAAGGTGGAATCGGTTAGCAAGAACTCAGCAGGAGTTGCAGGCTGCTGCTGTACCAAAGCCCCTGCTTTATATAGTTTATAATTCTTTTTGAGGTATATACTGTCCTTTTTGTAAGGATGTGGTTTTGACCTTTGAATTCAGAGCAATGATCCAATTTTTTTCACTTCCAGATGTTAGAGCTCCTTTTCTTTTGTTCTTCTGAGTTCTGCTGGAAGGGTTGTCGAAGCTCCCTCATGTTCACTTACTTCTACAAATGCTGTGTTCCAACATGGGTTAAAAAGAACCTCTGTGGTGTTTTTTGTCAAAATAGAAGTGCTTTTGAGTACATTTGAGAACATTTTGAGTAGTTTCCCCAATTGCAATCCAGGTAATTACTACAAACTAACATTAAGAATGTCCTGCATAAATTGTCTGGCAAATGTGGTCATCTTCTTGCAAAAGCTGGGATACAAATGTTTTATAAAAACTACAGTATTATTTTAAAATCATAAGCAAAGCTGCTGATTTGAACTGCAGGTTTGATGTTTGGTAATTTCCAGTTGGAACAATTTGGCTAAATATGAAGTAAATGGAAAGGTGATAATGACATTTGTTTCGACAATATAGTTAAACTCAAAAACTTGATGATTGCTACTCTTGAAATGGCATAATGCTGAAGAATGATTTTTCCTAATTGAGTGCCCAGCTTTCCATTTACAAAGAGCAACTGTTTTCCTTCCCATCTGTGGATATTTTGGCAAAGAGAGCTTAGCAGTAATATTGAGGTGCTAAATGGAAGTGATGCGAAAGAGCTGGGTGCACTGTTGTGGTGGTCACCTTGTCCCCAGGTTCTTGGTTTTCCTTCCACCTTCCCTAGCAATGGGAGCAGAGCTGGCATGGGGAGTTGGAGAGACTGGGAATGGGCTGCACTTCAATTCCTTCTGGGCAACAACAGCATTTCAGACCTCTGCCAGCAGACCACTGAGCAAAGTTACCACCCTATAGGTCCAGGTTCTCAAGTTTGGAGTATCAGGGGATATCCTGAGGCTGGCTTGTACTGCAGCATCCATAAGACAGCTGAAGACATAATCACACTTTGGTATGGGATGAGACCCTAATCGCTTAGTGAAATCAGACCAGCTGACTTAAAGAGGATGAGGACATGAGGAGGGAGGTCCTTCCCTGGGCTCTGAAACACGACAAGTATCTGTCCATAAAACCCTCTAAGCATCATAGTGCTCTTGGTAGTACTGCTGGGAATGGTTCATATGGAATCACACCTTATATCTTAGCAGAGACTGTGGTCAAGAGAACTTAAATACTGTGAGAAATTAAGGAGCTCCTGAAATCTTGAGGAAGATGACTAGTTTTCATCTTCTGCTCTGAAAATTCCTGGCAGTGTTGGCAGGACACTGTATCCATGGCAACATTGTGCTCAGCTTCTGCCTTAAGCTGCACACATGTGCACAAACAAGTCCTGGTCATGCATGTTGGTGCCAGATGGGACAGGTGATGCAGGATAGGTGACACTACTGCCATCACAGGTCAGGGCTGGGCTTTGTCTGCCATGACTAAGTGTTTCTTCTAACAATCCCACGGGCACCCTGATTGCTAGTGTCAGTGACTTGAGAAAGTTGTCAGGTTATGCTCTATCCTAAATTTGATTTGATTTAATACAATTTTAATTTTTTTTGGCTGAGGAATATATTCATAATTAACATTACACTGACTTATTTTGTTGTTTTGTTTTAGAACTACTGTAAGTGTGTTAAAAATGTTTGCCTTATTGCATAACCTTTTGTGTTTACTGGGTTTTTGGGGAATATGTTTTTTTAATAATTGCATGCTAGGATTGGGTCAGTGTAGAAATCAATTTTCCCTTGTATCTATTAGGAAATTCTACCATAGTAGGATTTATTTAGATTGCAAAGGAGAATATAATATAATAAAATAAAGGGATAACATGGCAGAAAAAGGCTTGGATGAGATCTAACCATAAACATGTTCAGGCATACGCTCTTTGGGAAGGGATTTGGGCAATTGTGAAGAGATACTGAAGCTATGAATCCAAATGCAATTTAAGAAGGAAAAGCCCAATCGCATTACTTTTTTGTCTACACTGACCTTTAAATAAATTTAGCTCTTGGAAAAGGAAGTTGAGCCAAAGGCTTTCTTAATTTTTCTTCTGTTTTCTTGTCTGTACTTCATTCCCCTAACTTATACCTTTATTGTAGAATTTCTTAGTTTTCTCTTTATTTGTTATTTTCTCTTAAACTTATTAGGTACCGTTTAAGATTATGGAAATAATATGAACATAATATTTTTTAGCTTAATGAGGGCAGCTCTCATGGGAGTAGCCTTGTTTCAGTAGAGCTAAGATATTAATAAAGTGAAAATTGTCACTGTGTCAAAATGCATGTGATGGATGTGCCTCAGAAATGTACATCAGTTAATCTCTTGCTTTTTGATGTCTTTGCTGGAAATTGCTTAACTGTCATGCCTTCTTCAAAATTGTGTGGTTTTGTCCTACTTCAGATTTTTTGATTACAGAAAAACAATTATGTAACAAGTTTTTTGTATACGACAGTGGCAAATTAGTCACCTTTCTCTCTTTCAGCATTTGTATAGACCTTATTGCCATAGTAACTGAGCTGTTACAATGGTTAATGTATTAATCCTCAGAGCAGCTCTGTGAGCTGGAGAGGTGTTCCTGCTTCACACGGGAGTCACAGACTCATAGGGGAGCTGAGTGATTTATGGATAACTCCATAAGCCAATGAGAGCAGAGAGCCTCACATTCCTGTTCCTGTGATATAAGTGCCCTCTTGATTGAACTGCCTTTTCTCTGCCCAGCTTTCTCAAATGAATGAATTTTAGTGGAATTGGCTGCAGCCATCTGGAGTGTGCTCATTTGCATATGAGATGCGTGGCTGTCAGCGTTCAGCACATCAGGCTTAATGAATTCTAAAGATACCAAGGAAATTAAATGTATGGATGGCTCCTGTGTATTCTCAGTTGATCATGAGATAGATTTTTTTCTTCCTGTACATCATAACACCAAAAATTGGCCACTTTTGATTCTACCAATGCTCATGTAATTGGCAATACATGGCTTTTCTGTGCTGATACAGCAGTGCCTTAAAGTACCTGCTTTTGAAGACTGACCTGTGAAACTTTTTAAGCTTGACTTTGAAATCTTTGCATTCAGAACATTCTGCTATTTTTTGGCTTTTTTTCTTTGTTTTTTCCTTTTCTTTTTTTTCTTTTTTTTTCTTTTTTTTTATTTTTAGACAGAACATAGTTCCCGAGTGGAAAGGAAACGCCAAGACTCGTTCGGGATGTTTGACGGTTATGATAGTTGTAGTGAGGACACCAGCAGCAGCTCCAGCTCAGATGAAAGTGAGGAGGAGGTTGCTCCTTTGCCATCCAGTCTCCCAATTATCAAGAACAATGGGCAAGTTTATACTTATCCAGATGGCAAATCTGGCATGGGTAAGTATGTGCTGTGTGAGTGCAAGGAGTTGGGTTTTAGCCTGTGCTGGGTTGTGAGGTCCCATCCCAAAGGTCCCAACTGAAAAGGGGCCAAAGCAGCTAAAGGGTTGGGGTTAGTTGGTTTTGGGAGGGGGAATTTTTTGAGTTCTGCTAAACTGAAATGAGAGAGGATTTGAATCCTGCTGACACGGAAGAAATAGTATGGAAACATCTGCCTTCCTGTCAAATGTGTTGTCTCTGCATATGCATGGGTGTGTTCTCATGTGCATTGGTTTTATTCTTGGATCTTTGAGGACAATGTCAATGTGTTCTGTCTATGCCCTTTATGTTACATATACAGTTTAAATATATTTCTTCCTATACTAGGGAAACTTAATTACTGCTACTGTATAAAACCTGTTGGTGTGTACCTGCTCACTCCTCCTTAGCTGTGAGCTGGAGGATACTAGGAAAATAAATTTAAAAGGGAAGATTTCTTTTGTTATCAAGGAAAAATATTTTATGGGAAATCCTAGCGATAAGTGTAGAGCTCTCTCTGTGCAGAATTTGGGTATTGTCTCACTGGCATTAGTTGATCTGTGAGTCTTACTCATCATGGAATACACTGTGGGTGATGCTGTCCACCTCTAAAATATGATTCTAGCCAGAGAAAAACATTGGTGGGCTGGGGTATTTGGGATATACTAATTTCTGAATCAAACAGGAGATCTGGTTTTATTTCAGGTTGGAAGTATTCAATACTTAGAGGAAATCAAGATTGGCAGGCCTAGATTCAAAGCAGATGCTTCCTTGAGAACGGTGAAAAACCAAAAATAGGCTTGAGTTGATTTAGCTGGGTCATTCTCTTGCACTGGGGGTGAAATTAATAGGGAACAAATAGATGCGCTATTTCACCAGTGAACTTGAGGTTCTTGGTGTTTTACTGATACTAGTGGTGGTCTTTTAAATTTTTTTTCTATATAATTTTCTTTGGAATCAAAGCCTCAGAAACTGTTTGATGGTACCACCTCTAGGACCTTAGTTCTGTCCTTTGTTCTGACTTTTTACTGTGGTTTTAACTACACTCTTAACATTTTGGTGTTATTTTTCTCTCCTCTGATTAGCTACATGTGAGATGTGTGGGATGGTTGGCGTCCGGGACGCTTTTTACTCTAAAACCAAGCGCTTCTGCAGCGTGTCATGCTCCAGAAGCTACTCCTCCAACTCCAAGAAGGCCAGCATTCTGGCCAGGCTTCAGGTAGCGGTACAGGCACCATTTTCTTTACATCCTTTCTGTCGTCTGTGGTGGTGAAATTGGATATTTGTACAGATGGCTGCATGTTTTAAGATCAGTTTCTTGGGTCTGAGGGTTTTGTAGAGTTGCAAAATAGGTATGTGTCCACTGACTTAAAATATTAATCAAATAATCATCCAGGCGTGTTTGTAGTACTCAAGAAAAGACAGAGAAATGTCAAGAAATATCATTATACCCTGTCCCAAATACATTGCAACAAATGCCAAGAAATTGTATTGCTCTAAGTTAGATGAAAAGTTCTTCATTTTGACCTGCTTTTAAGAGATATCTTTTCTTCAGGCAAACAACAGTGAAACTATAATGCTGTTCTAGTTGGGATAGTAGTATAAAAGTCATCCTTTGGATACTCCTTACTACTGGTTTTTATATTTATTTTGTAATGCATGTAGTTGTGTAATACTTGTTCTCTGTATACTTCTAATTTTAGTTTAAATCTGCCAAAGATAGCTGCAGACCTGTGGAAATTTCTTGATGGGAGTTTGGAAAGATGTTATTTACTTGGGGTTTTTTTGTTGTTTTTTTAGGGTAAGCCTCCAACGAAGAAGGCTAAAATTCTACAAAAACAGCCCTTAGTGGCTAAATTAGCAGCATATGCCCAGTACCAAGCAACTTTACAAAACCAGGCAAAGACAAAAGCAGGTAACAGCATATAAATGGATCTGAGACAAAAACGCTGAAAGATTTATGCCTCATTAGCAGCTTCCTAACTAAAATAACTTTGCCTTAGCAGCTGTCCCTGTGGAAGGTTTCAGCTGGGGTAACTACATCAATAGTAATAGCTTTACAGCAGCACCTGTTACCTGCTTTAAACACGTGAGTATGTCTCAGTTTGTGCTTTCCTTCTGTGTGTGTGTATGAGTGAGTCCATGGAAATTCTTGAATTCATTTTTCCAAAACATTCATACCCAAATATTTTTCATGATCTGTGAAATATAACGGAGTATGACTGCCTTTTAGATAATTTTATGACTGAGTATGACTGCTTTTTAGATAATTTATCTGTCCTTTAAAACCATTCTGAATACTCATCAGTTACTTTCATCATATATACACTCTCATAAACAAAAAGGAAGGGTCTTACATACTTGAGAGTTGTTTTTCTTATGTTCAAGTCACAAAATCATCCCATGTACTGCGGAGTAACAAACCAAGTCAAGCTGTACTGAAAAGATTTACAAAAGGCTTTCTAGATTAAGTCAGGCATGTTCCATTGTGTAGAACTGATCTTTTTGTTAAATATTTAGATTTGAAGTTTTCTTTCTTAATTTTTAGTCACATTATCCCTGTCAGTCGTGCTGCCAGGTAGTCTAGTATGGGGGGAAATGACAGCTGTTTAGAAATCTGAAATTTAAAAAGTTAGTTTTCTTTATTTTAGAGTTTAAAAAGTTTCAGACAAGAAGACATTCTTTAATGACTGAGAAAATTAGGGGTTGGGGAAAATACTTAGCATCATCTGTCTTTAATGTGTTTGTAAAATTCCAGTAATTAGACACTAGACTGACAATTAAAATATTGTCAGTATTTTCTGTCTCTTAAGTAAAAGCTTTGATAGAAGGTGTTACCTCAGCATATTTTCTAATTTGAGGAGTTGAAGTGTTCTGTGTTAGAAAATTTTTGTTTTGCTCAAAATTATGTGCTGAAAGTTGTAATCAAAACAAACATTTTGCTTCATGGAAGTTGTCCGTGAGACAGAAGAGATATATTTTCTCTCAAGCTCAGGAATTCCTGCTGGCCCCTCTCAGCTCATAAACCACTGGAGCTCATAAACCAGTGGGAGTTGAGGGCTCCTGGCAGTTGGCAATTTTTGAATAGTACCCTTTATGCTCAGAGACCTTAGCTACTGCTCAGAGCAAGTCCTTGCGTTAGGAGAACTTAGGGAATTTGTATCAAATTCTGCATGCTCGAGTCAGCATGTTTGCATTTTGCTTTCACAGATATGTACATTTAATAAGTGATTTCATAAGTTAATATCAAAAAGTATAGTTTGATAACATGGGCTATGCTTTTGTATATAGAAATGTCTCAGGATGGGTGGAATCCTCTATTAGAGACAGCTACAATTGTCAGGTCACTTGTAAATCATGCTCCAACATTACATTTTATTAAAAGGAGTTGTATCTTCTTTTCTCACTGCTTCATTCATTCAGCTGCATGGTACCCCAATAGTGTGAACCAAGACCACACTCATGGTCCCATTGTACCTTAAAAAATTTTACAAGATAATGGCAACAGCGCTACCAAGTAGCCTGAAAATTATTTCTTTTCTGCCCTCATTTTCCTTTTTTGTACATGTAAAATGCTAATCCTACAGTTTTCTTTGGAGATTTCTACTTCTTTGGTGGATATAGTTAGTGTTATAAGGGTATGATTTGCATTTAACTTTACTGTAACTATTTCTTTGAAAAAGACATTATTTCAACCAGTGAATCTGAAAAACACATCAGTGCTCTTTTGTTAGATCCTTCTTTGTCCCACTCCATCGATAATTCAATAATATTCTTTTTTGCCTTTCTGGAAAGATTATTGCTGTTTTCTGTGTACTGTATTGCTTTGATTTGTGAAAGTTTGTATTAGTTGATGTTTGTCTACCATCCATTTTACGGATTTCATACACTTGTATGTGTGTGATGGAATACGTAAAACTTATTCTGTTCAAGACCAAAGTTTTGCATTGGCAGTAAAATCATGACATATCTGCCCTTAAATTCATTATTCAATAAAATTTATTGAATTTACTGGTTATACGGGGTATATCTGTATGGGTATTTGTTAGGGAGCATTAGGATCAATATTAAAGAAAATTTAAGGAAATTACGAGATGTGAGATTTGGCTTTTTAATTTTTTCTAATAACCTGACATACTTCAGTATCTCAGGTCCAATGTAGATTTCACACATCAGTTTGTCTGGTTTTGTTTTTTTCCTGGGAAGTTATTTCTTCTTCAATTGAAAACACATTCTAGAATTAAAGTATCTAAATCTTGGGAAGTTCTCTCTCTTTCTCCCTATGATAAGAATTAATTTCAAAGTTTTTTGATGTGCTTTTTGTGCTTCCATGCTACCTGTATTCCAGACTTGAGTGTTGAGTTACACTAAAGGAATTCAGTAGCAATAGAGTGGCCATGCCCATGACTTCAGCATTCAGTAAACTGAAGTAGGGAACTGCTTTGGTTTAACTGTCCTACAGGAAGCCCATGACAGCGCCAGAATTCCCATTTGGGCACCTTGCAGCCTCTTTTTTTATTTTGTCAAATTGCATTAATTAGGCACACAACAGTAGCTGCTGCAAGGAAAAAACCTCATGTTAATGTTTTTAAGATTTAGTTATAGCTTAGTCACATAGTGAGCTCATTCCTGACCTGCATTCCACTTTTTCTCCTTTAAAAACTTTTTATACTCTTTTCTGTAGTTGCTTTTATTAGCTCAAACCATTTCTACAGCTGAAAGCAAATTACAGTGGTTTGAGTGGTTTTTCACTCAAACCTCTATACTTTTTTTTGTACTTACAAGACAATTTTATGTACAATTAAGAGCAATTATTTATTTTCAGTCTGTTGCTAAGTGAGAGGCACATTTCCTGAAGTTCTTTCTTCCAGCTGAATTTTATTCTGAGCTGAAATATTTTCATTCTCTTGGTTTCTTGTGGTTTTAGACTATATAGCAATTTAAGGGAGCATTTCCAGGATGCTACACTGGGTGGCAGTGCTCTGCTTTGAAGGTTTTTGTTTAAACCCTTTTGCATGTTTTCTCCTCTGGCATTACCTGTTGTTGGGACGCTGCTCACACACGAGGTTTCAGCATTCCATACAATTCAGGAATTGGTAACATCACTGTGCTACCAATGGAATTGGTAGCATCACCATCAGGATTTGCCATTAAAATCCTGATTCAATTTAATGTCTGGAATCATAACAGTGTTGATGCTATCCAAAACCTTTAGAAACCACTTGTTTAAGCCACGTGAGCTCTTTGTTCAGGTGCGTATGTGGGAATATTTGGCCTTTAGGTGCTCCTGTCAAACAGGCCCTTCCTGACTGCACCTTACCTTGCAGAAAAGGCCCTTGGTGCTCACAGGTCATGTCCCGGAGCAGGAAGCCAGGAACCAGCTCTTCCTTGTTTGGGAGTGATGTGAAGTGGATCTCTTCGTCATGAGTTTGAAAGGTAAATTTGTTCTTACCTGTAAATGATGGTTCTGCTAGTTCACACTATGCCAATCCAGACTGCAGTCACCTTCCAGCCAGCAGATAAGTAAGACTTAACACTTCTTTAAGTGTGTTTTGAGTTTTTTAAAGCACTCTTCAAACACTGATTGATTAATCAGATGAGACAGAGGAGAGATGAAGGAATATGACTGTCACAGCCCTGGTTTATCCAGGTCTTCCTGCTTCAAGAACATCCCTAATGAGTGAAGGAGACTAAGATGGTACAGTGTAGCAGGTGTGCTGTAAACCATCCCTCAGGGGACAGTACCATTGTCTGACATTTCAGCAGTGATGCTGCACAGGATGGCTTCCTTCTTGAAAGGGTGAGCCATATGGATTGGTGTAGGAGAACTAGCAGAACCAATGTTTTCACAGACAAGGACAAATTTAACTTTCTGCTATTTCCGTCTATACCAATCCATGTTCTAGAAATGAAATTTCTGTTATAGGTTGATGTCAGGAGAAGTGTTTTGATATACTATTCTCTCTGAATCAACTGAATAGATGAGCAGGCAGTAAAATGTACTTCAATTGAGTGCAGCTGGATTATGAAATTATTCAGCGCTGTTGTTTTTGATTGTTTGGCCTCATCTGTATCACTATACAGGCAACAAGATTTGCTAAAATACGCACTTTGAAAAGTTTATTTCCCCAATTCAATTCAAAAGCCTACACATGTCAATTTAGAGAGGGTAGTGAGTATGGGAGGGGATTTAAGTTGTATCTGCATATTTTGTGTGTGAAAATAAGCCATCATCTTTTCAGTTGGATTTTTCTCTAGCTGCCAGTTGGCAGAAGAGAGCTCTGTTGTTTAGACTGGTGTAGATGGGACATAGCAGAATATGAAGAGACCAGGCTTCAAGAATAAAAACTGGCATACTTACATTTCCTTTAAGAGTTAAAACTAGTTTTAAGTTTTGTATAACCTCAAATACTTCAACTAGTGAAGGGTTTCTCTTTTTAAAGATAAATTCGGCTTCTAGTGCTGCTAGTGGCAATAGCTGATTGCCAGCAAAATTCCAATGTTGTCATTTCCAGTCATTCAGGGTTAATCCAGATTCCTTTGCTTGTAGCCCTTAATAAAAATTCTGTGCAGTTGGAGGCTATTGCCACTGAGTGGTTCAGTTCTCTGGGTTTGCAAAGAGCTTTGTAAATGAGACACAGTGCAGAGTCAGAGGATCCCTGCATCAGTTGTCCCAGTGTTAGCTGGGTAATCTCTGAACTGATAAGGATTTATTTTTCTCAGAACTGATGTGACTGTTGTTATAAAACACCCCAAATAGGAATCTGTCTCCTGGGTAGTCTCAAGTCTAATGCAGACTGAGCGTTGTTACCAATATACCTTCAGTTGAGCTACTGTTAAGAATTTAGGTTCTTCAGCACTGTGCATTTCTGGTATCTACAATACCATCTTTGACATTTCATGATGCTGTGTTCAACAAAATGTTCTTCTGGGGATAGCAAACTAAATGTAATTTCTATCACCAGCTTTTGCAAACCTTACGAGTTCATCAGGGGATATTCCTTCTTGTTCCTAACATATTCCTCACAGTGTGAGGGACAGTGTGAGGGATCTTGCTGTGCCTTTCCTTCTGGGTGTTCATTAAAAAGGTGTCACTCTTTTTGCCTGCTCCATGGAATGATCACTTGCAGGTGATGTGAAAGCCTGTTCCTCTGAGAGGATGTGAACCAGTGGGTGATAAACCCCATCATAATAAATCATCAGAATAGATTAAAGAAATAATTTTTAGGCATTCTTCCAACAGCATGCCTGACTTGCAGAATTTAAAGGTTTTGATGTCTGTGCTACAGGTACTGTGATTTTCTTGGAAATAGAATTGCATAGCAATTTCTGCCATTCTTACTAAAATCATTAGTTTCTTCCTAATTGAAACATCATAGAATAAAACTGACCTTTGAGAATGTGCAATTTGTGCTTGTGCTTAACTGCTATTTAAACTTGGAATGCTATAGTTTTTTTTCAGTAAATACACAGGAATAATTGGATATAATTACAGTATTACACATAGTCATCAAATCCAAACCAAAGTAGGTTCTCATAGAAACAGTGGTTTCTAACCATATGTTTGTTGTACGTATATTGAATGTTTTGTCTTTGCTTGTAGAACACTGAGATGACAAAAAAGAAATATTTTCACATGGTGAGCTGATGACTTTTTAACCCCAACCTTGACAGGCACCCATGGGGACTTGCTGGGGTGATATTGCAGAAGGAGTGCGAGTGGAGGTTCCAAACACTGACTGCAGCCTACCTACCAAAGTCTTCTGGATAGCTGGAATTGTAAAATTAGCCGGTAAATGTGTTTCAGTTGAAATCAAAATAATCCAAATAACTGTGTGAAAGGATCAAATACTTTAGTCAGTGGTCAACTGGTGAGAGTAATGCTGACACTGGTCAGGTTGGCAGAGCTGTGTCTGTAGGTTACATATTGTAGTGCTGTCAGTGTTCTACACTGGCTGCTGTGATGCTTGAGAACATCTGTCCTTGGTTTGGTTTTTTTAATACTGCCTCAGAGTGCAGTAAGAGCACTGCAGGTCAGAGAGGCTGTATAGGAGACTGTATAAGAGCTGTCAAGAAGCCTCATTATACAAATTACTTTTCTTGGTAAAAAGTTAGAAATTCAAGGTCCCAGATGTACGATTGGAGAAGGCAGATACTGTGCGTAATTAATTTTGTCCTCTTATGTACAACTTCTAAAGGTTTATAGTTCAAGAATCTTATTTAAATTGACTTACATGATAATACATGCACATTTATCAAAGTAATCCATTCTATGCATTAATAGCATCCAGAAATGTCCCTGAAAAAAACCCTGCTATTAAAAATTACATTTAGAAAACCAAGGTACATGATGATTGGTCAAGAAATATTCATGCATATTTTATAATCTTGTTTCATTCATTTATTTTTCAAAATGGTTTCTTTCAGGCTATAATGCTCTACTGAGATATGAAGGCTTTGAAAATGATTCAAGTCTTGACTTCTGGTGCAACATTTGTGGGTCTGACATCCACCCAGTTGGTTGGTGTGCAACCAGTGGGAAGCCCTTAGTTCCTCCTCGAAGTATGTAAATAGTAGCTTTACTGACTGTTTTCAAAGTCTCTTTATTAAATTAAATTTGCTCATGGTCCAGATATCAAAGTAGTCTTTTAGTGTAATAATTCTTTCAACAGTGATGAATTACTAATTTTAACTTTTGGAAAAATAAGAAGAGCTTGACCTGATGCTGGAAGTGTTTCTTGGAGTGGCCCATCTGATGCAACTCAAAGCTTTTAAGATTGGGGTGGCAGCAGTTGGCTAATCAGTGATAGAAAAGTGCATTGATTTTATTTCTACTTTGTTATTAAATTCTTATCCTGGCCTATAAACTTAATCTTGGGTAGCATGTATTCTCTTAAAGAGGCTCTTTGTCATTATTGTCATCTAGGCCTTTTAATAGTCATCTGGGATTTCTTCTTTACATATTCCAGACTCTAATATTGTCTCTAACAGGTACAAATAAAAATCAGTGGCTTATTTTTTCCCTTTCATTTGCAACAGCCATCCAACACAAATACACAAACTGGAAAGCTTTTCTAGTGAAACGACTTACTGGTGCCAAAACACTTCCTCCTGACTTTTCTCAGAAGGTAAGGCTGATGCAATATCAATGATATTCTGTAAAGAAAATTGCAGCAGTGTGAAGAACTGAAATATTTTACAGTAGCACATTAGCTCCTCTTGCAATGAAGGAGATAGAGTAGTTTCTTCCCTTAGGTAGAGTTTTCCTTGGAATTCCTTCTCCAGTTATGTCCACACTTGTCAGTATGTATTTGGAAAACTGTTCGCTCTAGGAAGAATAGCTTTCTATAAAAACTAGTTAGTCAGTTTTAAAATACCTCAATTAAAAAATCCACAGAAAACCCAGAAGTGCTCATGAGTTACCCTGTGATACGTAAGAAAAATGAAACTGGTTTTTCTAATTGAGAAGTGATTTTTATCATGTGTTATTTCAACAAACTGAACAGAATATGTTAGCGTAGATGTAGACGGAATAAAGATCATACTTTTAAATCTTGGTATTTTTTTCCAGCTCTGGACTAGGTTTCTTTCTGTCTTAGTCATGTCTTCAGGTGTGGCAGCTGCTGTATAGTGTGCTGTAAGTTTACTTACTAATATTGTGCGATGATGGTGCGTATAGTTCTTAGTAGAAATATGAGACTTAATTTGTTGCTTTACACTGCATGTAATGTTTAAAAAACAACCAAAAAGCCTTTCTACAGTTGTTAATTTTTATTTTAAAGTTGGCTCAGTTAGAAGCCAAATTAAATTGGCAAGATCTCAGTCTTGGCATTTTCATTACCAATTCCTCAAATCTTGGCAAGTGACAGATACTGATTTTTAAATACAGTCTGTTTTCACAATGCAGATTAAATCGGTTTCCTTTCTTTTGTGTATTTTGAAGAAATACTTTTGTAAAATGTCCAGCTTTGATCATGATGAAGGTTTGTTTTCCAAGCCTTAAAATGAAGTATTTTAATCCTGTTTTTAAAAGCTGTATTTTGAGTGGATGACAAAGCAAGAACAAAAAATCTTTAGGTTTTTCTGGTAAAGTTGTTTCTTAAGGTAACTTCTCCCATTGTTAACAACCAAGCAAACTTTCATTTTGTCAGTGGAAAATTCCTTGAATTTATGTGAGAGTTGTCTTATCTTAAGGGATGACATTGAAGCATTGTAGGATCTAGTCTTAGTTTTCTGAACTATTTTGTTGCAATGAAATACCAGAGAACTAATTTGTGTCATTTCTCCAGGTTGATTAAGAAATACTTCAGTTAAATGACGGATGTCTCAATATGATGCTTTAATAGACAGGTAATGGAAAACCAGAGGATATTCTTACAGAATGTGTGTTTTGTGTTGCTTTGAGGTATCTGAGAGTATGCAGTACCCATTCAAAACTTCCATGAGGGTAGAAGTAGTGGACAAGACGCACCTCTGCCGGACAAGGGTGGCGGTAGTAGAAAGTGTGATTGGGGGCCGCCTGAGGTTGGTGTATGAAGAGAGTGAGGACAAAACTGATGACTTCTGGTGCCATATGTACAGCCCACTCATTCATCATATTGGCTGGTCTCGAAGTATAGGACACAGGTTCAAAAGATCTGGTAAGTTTTGTTTGGGTTAGAGGTGTTTTGTGGGCAGGGTTGGCTTAAGCAGTTCTGTTGCTTTATACAGTTAATCAAACTAACTTGAATAATGGTATTTTAAAACATTACATAATGTGGCCCAGGGGTTTTACCAGTTTTATTACACTCAGGAATTTCAGTTAAAATTGTAATTAACATATTATACAGCAGTGGAAAAGCCATAATAACCTGTAGGTTGACTTGTAGTCTTTAGGAGATTCAATGATAAACAGAGGTCAGCAAACTCTAGGTAGGCATCCAGACCTTTAACTGCACAATTCAAGAATGGTAAACTTCACTTTTCATGCTGGTAACTGGAATTACAGCCCTGCTCCACAAACTCCTAGTTTCTTCATATCTAACTCCTTTTTTTGGCACAACACAATGTTAACAAATATCCTCATAGATACAGAATTTCTATTTACTTGCAAGTTTAAAGACTGGCTAATATTTTATATTGCAGTATTTACATGATTCATAGGGCATTAGGGAATGGGCTGGGAAAGTGAAATGACAGTTTGATAGAAGTTACACAATTAAGGCCTTTGCTGCCTAAAGTACAAAAGCAATTGTAAATTGAAATAGTTAAGGCTTTAAAAAAAAAATAGTCTGGGTTTTTTATTATTTCTCTGTTCCTTTGTGCTGGTATCCCTTGTCAGAGACAGAATTTCTGTAAAGCGTTCCACAAGGCTTCCTTTCAGAGAAGGGCCTTCAGTTTTCCTAATGCTTCAACTCTGACTGAAGCCATTTATAAACAGATAGATACAGATACACACATACATATATATATTTAAAGTGATTATATGTAATTAAATAAAAAAATATATAAAGATGTAATTTCCTGTCATAGCATAGTGCAGAGTAGTTAACCTGCTAATTTTTTGCAAAGGCTTCTATGTAATACTTTCATCAGTTTTGTGACATAATCAAATGGTCTTGTAAATACTGGATACTGGTTTTTTTCCATAAATGATGCTTGTGTTATAAAAGCCGCTCAGATTGAAGTCAGTGAGGAAAATAGATGGATTATGTCCTCCTGATTTTTGTGGTAGTGTTACTATAAACTGTGGGCCTCCCACACCAGTGATTGTGTGGTGTTGGTTAACATATTCAAAAAAACATATTGTTTGCTGTGTGAACAAAATTTCTGAACAATATTATAGTATTATTATTATTCTTTGTAGATATTACAAAGAAACAGGATGGACATTTTGATGCACCTCCACACTTATTTACGAAGGTGAGTTCAGTAGCTAGAGCACTCTCTGCAGTTGATTGAGGACCTTTAGTTTCTATTGTGTGTAAATTGGACCTGAAACTCTTATTTACATCCTGGCCCAGCACAAGCGTTTCTGCTTTTATTATCCAATCTGACCTGCTTGATATAAGCAGAGGTGGTAGAACAGATATTTCAGTCTTGCTTTGGCAGTGTGGGGGTATGTTTTGTTCCAGGCTCATTCAGTTCTTTGTTTCTGCTACTGTTCCGTGATTCTTCAGGTAAAAGAGGTCGATGCAGCTGGAGAGTGGTTTAAAGAAGGAATGAAATTGGAAGCTATAGACCCCCTAAACCTTTCAGCAATATGTGTGGCAACCGTCAGAAAGGTAAGAACACAAATGTGCTTTTTGGGGAGGCAGAGAGGAATTCTTTTTCCCTAACCTTTATTCAGACTTGAAACAAAAAGCTCAAAACCAAAATCAGTGGAGTTCATTCACACGGTGAACGGGCTATGTCTGTCAATTGTTTATATACAACTGCTATGAAAGCATGCTCATGTAGATTTGACTTTTATCTCTGGAAATTCAGTCTTACCTTTAATTAGAATGTTTTTGTGAGATGAATTTGCAGGAATATAGTCTGCTAATTATACCAAGTGTTTTGCAACTGTTCAGAACCAAACCTCACTTTGCTGACTTGCAGAATTCTGTGAAGATATTTTAAGGCTGTCCTTCTTTCTTAGCTTGATTGAAAGGGAGCTAACCCATGTGAAATCTGCTTTAAAAGAGAAAATGTAAAAAGCAGCTTAGCTGAATTGTGTAACCTTTCCAGTGAGGAATATTGTTATGATTTTGAGTAACGGTGTACTGAATATCCTTGCAAGCTGAGGAATAGACTGTTTTAAAGCTGTAGAAGTAGAGCTGATGTTCACAAGAAAAATAAACTAGAGATCAGAAAAAGGAAATGTTGATCTCATAACTTTGAGATTATCAAAGGTACATGTAACAGTTCTATTTACACTCCTGGAGACAATATGGTTTGGAGGGGTTTTGTTATAATTGAATGTCCTTCTAAATGTGCTTCCATTATTATTGAGCTGCTTTCACTCTTGAAACATGGCATGCTTTCTTTTTAGCTTTCTCATCCAGCTGAAGGTATTCAGTGTGGAATTTTGTTTCTCTTTACCAAGGTGTTAGCAGATGGCTATCTTATGATTGGGATTGATGGCTCAGAAGCAGCAGATGGATCTGATTGGTTTTGTTACCATGCCACTTCCCCTTCTATCTTCCCTGTTGGTTTCTGTGAAATTAACATGATTGAACTAACTCCACCCAGAGGTACAGGTAGCATTCTGACACCTTTTATTGTGAATATTGCTCAGTGATACTGTATGTGCCATTTGCTTTGATTCTTAACTCAGCCTACAAAATTCAGGTCACTTCTTAGGACTTCAAGTCTGAAACAAAGACAACAGCTTTACTTTGAAGCAATATAAACCAGAGGTAGCCAACTCTTCGTTTAGAAGAAGTTAGATTGATTATTGGCTGAAATAATCATTTTCTCTCAGAAATTTAGGATTCCACTAAGTCAATGGGAAGTGTGGGAGTCACTAAAAGAGCTCCTCAGAAAGTGTCACTGGTTGGGGAGTCCCGGCCACCAAAACAATGAATGAACATTGTAAAGAATCTCAGGCTAATTCACTACTACACCAGTCAATTTTTGGAAGGCTATACACAAACTTGAGCTTTAGGACTGTAGACTGAATAAACATCTCCGTGTGGAAAAGCTGTCTGTTTGCTAACACATGTGCCTACAGAAGACTTTGCCTCCCTTTTGCTATTTTTTGCCTTGGTCTGGCACTTTTAAAGAGGATCATAGCTGTATAACAGCAGATGACAATGATTTTCTAGGTTTTTTCCAGTCATTCTCATTTTTGGAGGCTTCTACTTGTATTTAATGAATTATTTTTCTAGGTAATAACTATAGTGTAATGCAACATGAAGAAAGTAATTTCATATCATTTTGGTTGTTGTACAGTGACAACTGTCACCCTAGATGGTGTGGAAAGTGCAGTTACACAGATTTAGTTCTATTTTTCAGTCAACTCATTTAGTGCATTTATTGCCTAGAAATTCCTAGCATCCCTCAAAAACCTGAGATGCAGAGACTCCTACAATATAAGTTTTTATGGGAGGAAATGCTTGTATATCAATACATATCAATCAGTTTAGAAATACATATATGAAACTGATGAGACAGAATAGGAGAAAAACTTGCCTTTGGTGATAAGACTACCTCTTTGCTCTTGAAATAATACTTTCAGAATGTGGATTTTGTTGTTAGCACATTTATGATACTTAGTATTTCTTCATCATGGCAACCTAGTTCTTTACCTACATGGACGTTTCCCCTTTTACTGCAGTTTTTCCAAAGTCCTGTGTCATCAGTAAGAGGTGATTATAAATCACACATACTATAATCTAAAAGTCATTTAGAAGAGAAATTACTAGCAATAAAATACAGAGCATAATGCGCATTGGCATTTTTAATAGGATCAAAGTGATCAAAGCTCCTTAGCTCTAACAAGGAGGGTAATTTACTTTCCAAATTATGGGCTGGAAAGTGGACAGTTTCTTAATTCTGCCTCATCTGACAAGGCCCACGTGCACATTTCCTGTGTGTGATGGACTTGAGTACAAATATCTTGGTGTAGCAGAAGAATGTTACATGGAGAAAAAAAGCATTAATATGCAGAGCTGATAAAGTATTGCCATTACTAATTAGCTTTCCATCATCTGTTCATGGAGATATTCCATAGCCAGTGTGAGCACTCTCATCCAAGTTGCATTTAGTAGTGTGGATAACTTCAGTTGCTGTGAAATCATTTGACTTTGCAAAGCTCATTCCTCCCAAACATCTTCATCCCATGCTGAAATCAGTAGAAGATGAAGATGCTTAGGCATTTTGAGGGATGGGATTGAATTTTGGGCTGTGGGTATTAAGTGTGGTAGCCCTGAGTGGCAGCCCTCTGTCCCCTCAGAGGTGAGATCCAGACCTTTCCTGTAGCTCTCAAGCCATGCAGATTTTCAAGATGTCCATCACTGCACACTTCTGCAGAGAAATCCTGCAGGCTATTGTTGCTCCAGCTAGAATTAGAGAATTGTTAGTATAAGCAGTTGTTGAAGTTGCCCAAAGGAAAAGATATGCCCATGTTTTATGCATATTCAGTGGCAGCTACATATATTTTCGATAGATTATTTTCTTCATAGTAGCTTTAAAAAAATCCTCTAATTTTCCATATTATGTATTACTGCTATTTTTACCCTTATCAAACTTTTAAAATATCCGTGTTTATTCTTACTATTCTGTTCCTGACAATTTTAGGGTTTCAGTAGTGGAGCTATTTCCCCAGAGGAAAGAAACTGAATGTTCTTAATTCCATGATCTGTGGGTCATTTGTGTAGGGCATTGGTAGAGATAAGAGTCTGCATGGACAAAAAACTTCCAGTTTAAGTGATTAATCTTAACTTTAATGATAACTTTTATGTTACCCAGTGCTTCATTCTTCTTGTTTGTTGCAAATCGGCAATGTCCAGGCGGCTGTTTGTCCCTTAGATCAAAGCTCAGAGAGTGGAAGCTTCTGATACTGATCTTTGAGTTTTGTTGTCTTTTTAGCTGTAACATACTCCCGATGTGCTATTTTTGCTGTTGTTCTTATGCATGAAGTTTGCAATTGAAGTATGAAATGTTGTTTAAAATTCACAGGTTATGCAAAACTTCCTTTTAAATGGTTTGACTACCTCAGGGAGACTGACTCAATAGCAGCACCAGTGAAGCTCTTCAATAAGGTAATGAAATTACACGTTTGTACTGGGATTAGTATTTTCATCACATTTTTGCATAGTACATGGGATGGACCCATTTGTTAAATACAGTTTTGAAAAACTAAGACTTTTAGAGATAAGAACCATTTGAGTAAACTAAGGTTGGTATCTCTGAAATGTTAAACAGATGCAGAGGTACAGGAGACTTCATCAATGATACTTGGGGATTTTCTATATTAAGTTGTTTGAAATCCCTGTTTCAGCACTTTGCTTAAACTATCTTAATGAACATGGCTGTTTACTGATGTTTGCCTTTGTAAAGGGTTAAAGTTCATATCCGGGCAGAAACACCAAAAATGTAATGGTTTCACATTTGCCGAATTTGTTTTGTTAAATGTAGTGTAGTGGTCTATCTTTCTACTATGGAATAGGATTAGAAGAAAGGCAAGACAGGCTCAACTTAATAGAAACAATTAGATTTACTAACACACACTAAAGGGCAAACAACAACAACAAAAAAAACCAAAAACAAAACAACAACAAAAAAGAAACCTTTTTAAAAGCACTCCCCTCCCCCTTACCAACATTTTACCTTTCTATGAAACAATGTAAAGAGACAAAATCAGAATTCTTAAGTCAGTACCACTTNAGCGTCGGTGAAAGCCTTAAATCCTGGAGGTGCAGAAAAGCTCAGAAATGGCGGCCAGGATCTTCTCTCCCCCTCCACCCCTCAGTCTTATGGGGTGGGTTTGGCCCAGCCTGGGCTCGGTGCTGCTCTCTGGGGACCCGAGGGCTGGGGGGGGCCATCTCCCGCGGCCCGGCTGGCGACGTGGGGCAGGCCATAGGATCGGCTGGATGTCAGCAGCCGTGGCTCTGCCGGTGTCTGCTGGGCTCGGGGGCCTGGCTCAGCTCGTCTCTGCCCCCGGCCCCAGCATGGCCGCCCCGACCCAGCCCCAGGGGCAGTGGGCCCTGAACTGGGCCCCACTGCTTCCCCACCTCGATGTTACCTCATGGCCAAGCCCGCAGACAAGAGAGGACATTCCCAAAATCCCACCTGTATTTAAGGCATGTGTCCCAGGGGTGTACACTTGTATCCAGTTGGCCAACCCGGCCCTCAGTTCCAAAGCAGATCACCATTTGGTTTTTTTACCATTCATGCCAAACCACTACACCTTCTTTCCTTCCCCAGGAAGTTCCAAACCATGGGTTTCATGTTGGCATGAAACTGGAGGCTGTAGATCTGATGGAGCCTCGCCTGGTGTGTGTGGCCACAGTGACACGCATTATCCACCGGCTTCTGAGGATACACTTTGATGGATGGGAAGATGAATATGATCAATGGGTGGATTGTGAATCCCCAGACCTGTATCCTGTGGGATGGTGTCAGCTCACTGGATACCAGCTCCAGCCTCCAGCACCACAGTGTGAGTCCTTCTTTGTCAATAATGGAAATTAATTTCATGGGGGCTCATTTTCCTACCCTTTTCCAGTTAGGTCCCCAGGCATAACAAAAATAGAAAAAAACCCCTGCTAATGCCTGAAAGTTCTAATTCAAACTTCTAGTCTTTCCCACTTTGATTTCTAAAGTACTTCTGAGTGTTTTTTACTATTTTTCAATGCCAGAAGATGCTGATTTGATGTAGGGGAAAAAAGCCTCTTGCCAGTTCTGGAGGAGCTCGCTGAGAATTTATATTGCTTTAAGACTTCCAGTGTATCTGTTTCACCTCCTGAATTTGGTGGAACTCAGCCTGTGCAGAAGCTGTATCTAATTTATTGTGTCACAACTTGTCCTGTCAGATCAAGTGATAATAACTGATTAAATACATTTCAAGAACTGTTTTTTAATGAGGGGGTAATGAGAGAGTTTGTGTTAAGTAGTTTAATGCTAGTTGGTTTTCCACAGTAAATTTCCGTCTGTGTTCAGTCACTAAGGAAAACTTCTGTAATTGTGTAGCAGCTTTGACTCTAAAGTAGTTGGTTTTTTTTTTAATACAAGCATAAATTTTGAATTCTTCATTTTTGCAGCATCAAGAGATAGCCAGTCAAGTTCATCCAAACAGAAGAAAAAAGCTAAATCACAGCAGTACAAAGGACAGAAGAAAAGTGGGTGACAAAATAGTGTTTGCACTTTACCTGATGTTTTAAAGTTTGTGGTCTCTACCTAAGTCCCTGTTCTATTTGGAAAAGTTTGTGTCTAAACAGGTGTTATGCTTAAAGGTGCAGTATGCCACAAAAGGAACTTTTTCATTGCGAATAACCATTTTGTGATAGGGTAGATGTTGCTAATAATAATTATGAATTGTAGATGGACCATGGTTAAAATATTTTTGTATTTTGACATGATTTCAGTTAAATAATATATTGGATGTGTACTATATTGGTAGGTACAAAATACTCAGGTATCAACCCAGTTTTCCCTCTGCTTTCTGTAACAGATGAGGGAATAAGAGCCCAATTACTGGGATCAGAAAGAATGAGGAGTAGAAAATTTAAATTTTCATCTTACTGGCTTCTACTTGAAGCAAAAAAACTACTTATTTGCCAGATTTTTTGGTTTAGGCATTTATGTAAACTAAGCTTTTATATTATTACTTACAGAAACAAACAGCATTGCTGTATGTGGCTGTTCTTGTCACAGTAAAACACAGTAATTACATTTTTAAGAATCTGCAGTGTTCAGGCACTTTCCACAGTCATTGATTCCCCTGGAATCAAACTGTCAAAATATAAAATTAGCTTGCTTAGTTTAGTCTTGTTTCCAGAGTGTTTTGTTGTTGTATAGAACCAATGTGAAGAATTAAAACCGTGTCTTCCTGGTGAATTTGTGAATGGATCTGTTAAGGCCAATTGGAACCTTCTTCCCCAGTCATTTAGAATACAGCCTTTGCTGTGTTGCTCTTTGGGCATGAAAAGAAGTTGGCTGGTCAGTGCCACAGATAAAACAAGTGTCTGGGAAGTTCTTACAACCTCTTGTTAAGTGCCTCAAACATTGCACTGATTTTCCTTTCTGATGTTGGAGGAAATAAGCAGTAAAATAAACAGTAAAATCCAGATCCTTTTCAGAATCTTCCACCAGTATTTTTAATATAGACTTCAGGTACTGGAAAACTCCTGATTAGATAATATCTGGGGAAAGATGTGAGTACTTTTGCTTTAAGCTAGGGAAATATGGCGCTATGGTTAATTACCTTTGTGTAGGACCTGTTTTTGGATAATTCTGCACTGTCTGAGCAGATTTTGTTTAGCAAGCTGTTCTAGATCATACTCCTTACTTTATTCCTTTCCTTGTACCTCTGCTACCCATCTTACAGTAAGCATGACCCAAACCTGGAAAATTCCTCTTACTTAGTGCCATAAGAAGCTTTAGTCCAGCTTTAGAAAATTTGGTCTAGGGAAATTTTTTCTTCATTTCTCACTAACCGAAGGTAAATGTTGCCTGTGGAAGCAAGGAAAAGTGATTGTGTTCTGGACTGTTTGCTAAATACCAAGAAATCCTCTTAATCACCAGAATATGAAAGAACAAGGTCAGGAACAGTTAGAGTCAGCTGCCTCCTATATGGGTTTTTTCTAAGCAGGTTATGGCAATGGAAATGCTGAGTCACAGGAAATAACACTAAAAATGTCTTTGGAAGCTTTTTGTTGTTCAACACTTGTAAATAAAATAGAAAGTTATTTTGTAAAGGATTTCAGTCACAAAACCATATAATGCAGCTGTGATGTGTTTATGGTACTGTGTAAAGTCACCACAGATGATTAACAAGAAACTCTATGTCTTAAATTAGATTCCTGTTTGCAGGGCAGGGTTATTTCCACACATTTTTCTCATGTGCTCACAACACAGCCCAGGATGTCATTGAATCATTCTGCTGTGTGTAACGATGCAGATTTCTGCTGCAGTGTCACCTTCCTGGGTGCGCTGGGAGTGCACATGTCCACTGGGAAGCCGAGCTGATTGCATCATAAACACTTCAGGAATGCTTTTTGGGATACTTGAGAATCTCCCCCAGTTCCCTTTCCAATAGTGTTTGTTTCAGTGAGTAGGGTTTTGTGCTGTGGGCCTGCTGCTTAGAAGGCTGTGCAGGTGACTTCTTGAAGGGTAATATGCCAGCATGCCCAGACAATTAATTAATAATGGAGGATGCAATAACTACTGGTATTGTTTGTTTCCTCTTGGGTGTGTCTATCAGAATTAGGTTGCTGAAATCATAATCTTGATATTTAATAATAATACATATTTTCAATATGTATTGAAATTCAAATTTTATAATAATCACATATTTTCAAGGTTGAGATTCTGTAGACACCATTCCTCCTCATTGATCTGTATAAAAAGCTCATCCTGAAGTTGTCTTACAAGAATATTTAAGCAGGGTGGTATCTTTAGCATACACATAATCAGTTACCTGTTCAGGGCTGGGCTTTTGTTTGTCTGTCTTACAGTGCTGATAGAACTGAAGCATCAGCAGCCAGAGTTGTGATGTAGCTGAAAGCTACATGTTACAGATCTTGTACTCTCAATACCACAGAGAATGTGCTTTAAGCACAGAATGGGAGCATCTTAATGATAAAGGAGAAACATGGTCATTTGTATGGGGAATGTTTTAATAACATTTTTTCATGAAATGCAGTGTTTTATAATTCAAGGACATTTTAGAAGTTTTTTTCTATGCGTTGAAATGGTTATTTGTGTTTGTAAGGCACTGTAAAAATGGGAAATACCATTCTAAGGGAATTAAGAGCATGTATTTTTAGAGGTGATAAACTTTGTCTGGAGAGGATCATTTCCCCAGAAGCAGCCTTCTGTCTTTTAGGCACACACACTGAAACAACTTCAGCCTGAAACTAAGGCAAGATGTTTTGGGTGCCCAGGTAGGGGAACGTGTGTGACTGTGCAGTGTAGCTACAGCAGAAGTAATTGACAGCATTTGTATTTCATTGATAGAGCATGAAATAAGTGGGTCACATGAAGTCCTACCCATAGCCTGTAGAATTCAGAGACTACAATGTGGTTGTTGAGAAAAATATTCCCAGTAATAACTGAATGGTGCCATTGTACAGGCCCTGGTTTTTGAGAATTGGTGAATATCAATCAGAGCCATTTCTCGGTGAACAGTCAGAGTTGCCTGATGCACTTTAACCCGAGCGTTTATTTTAGTTTGACTTGATGTTTAGAGAGGAAGATACCAGTTGGGAAGAAACCTGTCAGTTTGTCCAGCCCACCCATGGCAGGTGAGGTGCGGAGGAGCTTCTCTGGGGATGACAAGTTGATTCCTCCTCCATACCAAGCCCTTCCAGCACAGACAGCCCCTGAGGCCTTCCAGCCTCCCAGGAATAGCCAGGAGTTCAGTCCCAGCCTCCAAACAGGTAACTGGTCACAGCAGTGTGTCACTGCAGAGTGGGAAGCTATGGTTCAGGTTGTCATGTGCTGACTCATCCAATCTTTCTTTTTTCCTTTTTTTTCCTTTGAATTTTAGTTGGTTTAATTTTTTCTGCCAGAGAGCTTTTCATTCTCACTGATGTACCATGTCACTGAATTAATCATAGTGGAGGGTTACAGCTGGTTTAGAACTTTTGAGGAAGAAGGTTGCGGTATGGGGCTCTTCCGAGTGTTAAAATACGAAAATGCACCCTGTAAAACTGAATGGTAATGTGCATCTGGGAATATTGGATGTAAGTAGGTCATTATTGTGTATTATCATTTGCAGAGAAAATAACTGTATGCTGTAAATAAACAGTTTTGTCTTTGTATCAGAGAAAGGCAGTTAATCTGGGAAAATACCTTTGGAATGTGTTATTTTGAAAGTTTGTAGATTACTAAGAAAATATACTTGAAGCAGTGTAATTGTGCGTCTGTATGAGTGAGCAGAGAAAAACTCTTAAAAATTAATCAGTAATATTGAAGTATATTAAAATTTTGAACGTATTTAGATATAGTTTACATAATGTAATAAATCTTCAGTTATACAAGTTCACTTCAAGGATCTGGTAGTTTTTCTCTTCCCTTTTCCTGGTATCTCTGGCAACATAATGCAGCAAATTACTGCTAAGAAATATGTTGTGGCAATAGGAGCTGTCAGACAGGCTGAATTATGCTCTCCCTGCAGGACAGTTGCCAGGTTGATAGATTCAGCCTCAGATTTGCTTGATTACTCCCTTAAGCTTGCCTTAGTCTGCACAGACTGCCCTGTCAGTACTCTACTGATTCTGGAATACATCCAGAACAGTTTCTCTCGTCCATGTGTTATCCATTAACAGGCTGGGAAAAAAAGAACCCATATACCACATTTAGACCCTGAGGGAAACATTTACTCTCTTCTGCACACCTCTCGACACTTCTCAGAGATCCCTTTAGTTTTACTTCATGCTTCTGCTGGTGTGTACATGCCACGTTTATCACAGCCCTTGATGTCAAAGAGAAGCCTTGCTTAGGGGAGAGTGTTCTGGAGCATATATTTCTGCTCAATTGTTCTTCTCTTATGCCAGATCTACACCTGCATTGCATTTCTATAGTGCAAAGACATACACAGTCTGAATTTCTGTGTCATTAGATCTCACAGTTCCTATGAAACACCTGTGTTCCTTGGTTTCTGATACTCAATGCTTTCTATGATCAGTTGAGGGGAACTTTTGGTAAGGCTGGACAAAATTAATTTTGTTGGTGGTGTAGACTTGTCATTGTCCAAAATTTTGTGTTTATATTGAAACCATCAAGATCATACCTCTTCAGTCTCTTGAAAGGAAGCATCACCTTGATACCATCTAATCAGTTTAGAACACATTTGAGATTAGCCAGAACTCATTAATTATGTGCATGCTTCTCAGTGTCATTCATTGCCTGATATTGCTGTAGCTGTAGGACATATGCAGGCACAGTGCAGGGGATGTTTGCATGGCTTTGAATGGAGTCAGTGGAAGATGAGTAACAAAACAGCATCTGTTCTGAACCATCTTGTCCATGGGAGATCTCAGTAAGGTTCAAACCCGGTTCTTTCCCCTTTTGTATTGTCATGACAACAGGGGAAAGGTTCAGCACTTCTTCACCTTGGTTTGTATGACATGATTTTGCTCTCTGTCAAATTCCTGGTGCTGCTTTAGGGTGCATGAGTATTTCATATCTTTCAGAGTCATCTGAAATGATCTCTTAAGCACTGAAATTCATCTGTTGGACTGCTTCATTTTTAAAAAGAACCTACAGCCAGCCTAGCAGAGAAGGAAACTATTCCCAGAGATTTGCCCAACTCCTACAGCATGTTGCTCCATTTGTGTTGGTTTTGGGAGGTTTGAGTGTCATGGCATTAGACACAGTCTGTCTCTGTGTCCTGGCAAATCACTGAGACACTGTAAAAAGGGAGTACCTGGCCCATCTGCATTCCTTCATTTGGATGACTTCCATTAGATTTTCCTTTTTTCTTCTTTCAAGTAATGTGGTGCATAGCTGTAACTAAGCTTTTCTGATGGAGGATTGTCATTAACAGCTGTTTAATAGGAACAAATGAAGTAACATATCATTAAATATCTAGATGTCAGGACTTAGGTTCAAATGATCCAGAGACAATCCAAATCACGGCAACTGCTGTTATTCCTGTACCTTCAGGAGCTTCCTACTCAGGGGAGAGAAAGGAAACAACATGCATGGTGGGTTGGTTTGTATCCCTGACCTCTGTGTAGCCTTTGCTTAAGGCATTGTAGCATAGCCAAGTAGCCAGCTGTGTGTCTTATCACTCAGACAGCACTTTGTTGACCCCAGAGATCAGGAATCTTGGTCAAAGTTGGGCATGATGCAAGGAAAAGTATTTGGGAGAAAAAAATAAAGAAGCGATTGTGGGCTGTGTAGGTGGTAAGAGGAATCTATTAAAAAAAGATGAGAGCTTACATTATGCTGCAGCAACTTTCGACATCTTCTACTATCCTAATTTTCAAATTTTATTTTTATTTAGCTCAAGAGCTTGTTTCAACATAGATTATTTATAAAAGAGTAATCAAACAGCTTTTAAATTACTGCAGGGCTATCAGGAGCAGCAGATTCTGGGTCGGGGTTTTTTCCTTTCACTACATATTTCTGCATTTCAGGACACATTGACAGTGTATATAAACTTTATATTCAATAATTATAAACTTTGATACTTTTCTCATTCATTTGGTCATAGAGAATCATTTCTTTTTGTATAATCAACCCTTTAATGTGGGTACTGCACCTTTAATAAATGTTTACATGTTTTGTTTTCAGTGTTTTTTTTCATTGTGCTCATATTTTGATAATCATCTCTTTTTCATTAATGAAATTGGAAAGGTAATTGTGACATTATTGCTATTCATAACATGTTTGTCTTAATCTCATTTCCATTTAATTTTGACAAAAGAGGGAAGACTAAAACTACAAAAAATACTTTGCTTTAATGAAACATGCCTTCTGGTATCTTAAAATTTTAATGATAGATTGAGAAATCTTTGTCAAGATATTTTGTTGTCTCACATAGACTGCAGTAACTGGGCTAAGTAATTTGAATTGTAGGTTAATTGTTGGCCGTTTTCCATCTCATTTTCACTTGTTTAAAGACTAAATAGGAAGCAAAGTGGTTTAAAAGTTAAAGTGGTTTAAAATACTCAGTTCTTGAGAAAATCTGGCAGAAAATACATTATTGTAAGTAATTTGGAATCTGTTAATATTAGAGCATAACTTTAGGTTCCATCTGTGCTCACAAAGTGTCTGTTCTCTGTGGGATCCTGAGCGTTAAAGTATTGCTAAAAAGCGGAATATAAGAAAATGGGGAATCTGGGATGCACCTAATATCAATAATATTAAGTTAATTAATTAATACAGATGTTTAATGTGAATTTTTGATTTGTAGTGACTTCATTACAGCTGAAGGAGGAGTTGCTGGATGGAGAGGAGTACAGCTTCCTGCAGGGAACATCTGACCAGGAAAGCAATGGCTCCGCCAGCTACTACATCAAACAGGAACCCTGAGGCAGCTCCCAGGAGTGAGGGGCACAGCACTGGTGATAGGAAAAGAACCTTTCTCCAAGACTGACTGATTCTGTTCCCATTTGGATGGTGCAGTTCAGGTGACTGTGCCTGGGGCGCTTTGCTAAATGTAGATGAATTAGACTCAGTTCAGAATTTTTTGGAAAGGTGGGGAAACTATTTTAGTGAAAAAGATTTTTCAATTTATTAAAAACAAAAACAAAGGACACTTTTGTGTTGTATTTGAAGCTTTTGAAAGAATTTTGTAATATTTTCAAGTTCAGATTTATTGTGCATTGTTAACAAGAACTGAAATTCTAATTTTTTTGTAAGATTAAAGTTTATTTAGCATGATTGTGGGAAGCAGTTGGAGGAAAATATAGTTGCAAATACAACTGAACTGTCATAACAAATGAACCTTTTTGGTACAAGCTGGGAGACTTCTAGACTCTTGTGAACTCCACTGGTCACGCCTCTGTTTTTTTTAATTGTGAAAATAAGGCTTTAAAGCCCTGATGTAGAGGCATAAATTATATGTGGAAGATAGTCCTGTAAAGCTCTACTCAGTGAGTAGCCCCAAGTGCAACGGAGCCATTGCCTGAGGAAGATTTTAACTTTTCAAGGTGTTTTTATTAAGTTTAAAATACCCTTTTTTATATAAGGTTTTGTTTTTTAATGTTCTTTAGGGTCTGATTCAGTACCCATTAATATCAGTAGCCTGTCTCTGTCAACTGCAGTGGGCATTGTATTGGATCTACAAAGCTCTTGTCTGTACACGAATGTCTGTAGTCTTGGAATGCTTCAGCAAACGTTTACAGAGCCCTATGCCAAACTGGAACTTCAGAAAATTCTCTCATTGGAAGATTAGTTGTAGCTCTGAATTTTGACTGAAGATGCAGCTTAAATGGACAGTCACTAAGGACTCCCTTGGTAGTGGGAAGGAACTTGTGAGTATTCTTGTGATTTTTTTTTTTCCATTCAGAAAGCCCTAAATGTTTCCTTACCCTCTTAACTATCTATCCGTGACCATTCAGAACTGATGTGCCACATGGTTTCAGGTGAGCTGAAAGGAGCCCTACATTGTGAATTAAAAATTAGTTCAGTCCTGCATAGCCTGCAATATTCATGTCTTGCTACAATAGTGTAACATAGGAATTGAGACTTGAGAACAGTATCAAAATCACATGGTTTTAGTCTATAATTCATAAACTGAATTTGCCTGTTGCTTGGAATTCTTGTCTCATGTCAAGGATCCCATTAGCTCCAGCTGGTCAACTTACAAGGCAAAAGTCACATTATAGGGTGAAAATCATGACCACTTAAACACAAAGTATTTTTGCAGGAGTCCTTAGTAATTTGGATTTTATCTTTCCATATTTTTAACCCTTGTACATTTTTGTAAATGGAGTTGATGAGTGAGGTGGTTGATCAGCCTTGCAGAGCTGTGACTGGAAGAATGTGCATCAAGAGCTTTCGCTTTTACCAGTAAGGTTCATTAACTAAACTCTCAGGAATTGTCTCATAAGTTCTATAAGTGCTTCTGGGTCTTCACAGGTCCCCTTTGGAGTAGTACAATGATTATCTGACTCCTGACCATAAGTTAGGGCTTTAAAAAAAATGGATCAAAAATTATTAACATCTGTATTCCTACAGTCTAAGAAATACTTTAGGGATATAAACCCACACAGCCCCAGGAGACCATTTCTGTATATTGTTTGAGCTTAAAAAAAAAATGCATAGAAAGTTGAAAACCAGCAGTTTGATTATTTTATAAAATATTGCTCCAACTTTGGGTAGATAGCATTGGTGATATGCACAGGTTTACCTCATTCTATGCAAGAGGGGTTAATTATGTAAAGTTTTGTATTTAGTACTGGAAGTAAAACATGTCCTGTATAGTGTAGGAATGTCTGGAATTCTTTTCTCCCTTACTGGTAAAATTTCTTAAATAACAACCTGTTTTTAGCAACAGCTTCTTCTATTGACAGAATCTGTTAATCTGAGTACAAGAATCTGTAACTTCAAGTGGTAAAGACATTTTAGTTCTCTAAAATAGCCATAAAAAAGACTTTGTTGGACCTGGTAGACTTCAAATACCTTATCCCAGATTCTCACTCACCCATGATGTTTACTTCGAACAGCCTAGATTGGAGAACTAGGATTAGAGACCATTGTAGTGATACTTTGAGCCTTGATTGTTTTCCTGTGTTCTCAATTTAATCTGCTGTAAAATCCAGCTCTGCAAGCATTGATTGCATTTGGTAAATATAGCACTATTGATTTTTTTTTTTTTTTATGCAACAACTTGCAGGTTGTCCCATCAGCTGGAACAAGGTTCTCAGACTTGCTTTCTTCTCTCCTCATCAGCTTCTGACTTAATAATTAATGCAACAGTTTTTCTACTTGTGTCATAATGTAGAAGGTTGGGCTAGTTAATTAGTGAGGTGCATTGCCGGGTCACTAAACTGAGTATTGCCCAGGCTCATCCCTGATTTTGGAGTTGGTCTTCAAATGTTAAGAGGGAAAATTGGTCCTTAACACAATTCTGTGTTGGGGAGAAATGTAAGAATCTGTTCTAAAGTCTGTCAGACTTTATAATATTCTGCTGTTCATCAAACACTAAAATCTGTGAGGTGATGTACGTTCTCGGGTACCTGTGTGACTTCAGCAGTTGGTGAAATGTCTTTGTGTCTCTGAGTTCATAATATGCCTCAATTGTGTAATTGTCAAATACAGTGACATCTCTACTAAGCAAACCATGGAAGGAGCTGCTGGAAGTCACTTGCTGAGGAGAAGCTCAGGGAAACCTGAGCAAGGTGCTACCAGGGATGTGATCCCCCAGAGAGCCTGTGAGGTGTCCCTGTGGGAGCTCCCTGGCTTTGCAAAGCATTCCCATTACTCTGAAATGTTTCTCTTGGCTTTCAAGCCGTGGTACCTGGCTGAGAGCAGCACATGTTGGACACCTAAAACCTTTAATGGGGTCAGACTAAATTTGACATTTGGCACAGCAGGTTTTTCTGACCATGAAGCAGCCCAAGCCCTGTCCCTGACCTGGCTGCTGCCCCTCTTTTCTTGTTCTCTTTGCTGATCTTTGATTATGTTATTTTCAGTAGAACTCTCTAACCTGTTCCTTGCTGCATCTGAGGAAAGCTACCGCAGTTATTGGTTCCTTGTTCTATGGATACTAACACGGGTTTCAGTGTTTGTTTTGGTTTTTTATTGTTGTTTTCTGTGATGTGAATACCCTCCCTCGATCTTTGTATGATGGTGCTAATATATTTGGTAATAATCCTTTATTGGGAAGGGATTTTTAAAAACTGTGATTTCAGCTGAATTTTTCTTCCTTTTCATTTTTTTCATATTTAAAATGAAAAGCCACAGCCATTTATACAAAAAAGGCATCAGCTTTGGCCCCTGGGAAAATGTTGGGGCGGGAATCAAGTTTAAACAAATGGGTTTTTACATCATTTCTGTATGTATTTGATATATAGATCAATATCTGTACAAATTTAATCTTTTATTTTCTTGGTAATTTGTGTGGTCAGTGAGAGAGTATTTCAAGCTTTCTCATGCAATGTACATAACTCAGTGAAAAAATGCTTTTGGAGAAATCAATGTTACTTTCATTTTTACGAGATTGCAGATTTTCAGCATGGATGTGAAAAGCATTAAAATTATAACTTTGTGTACAAGATTAAAATAATTCACTAAACTTGCCTTTTTTACACAAAATAAAAATGATTAAAAGTTTTTTTTTCTGAATAGTGATGGCTTTCTTTTAAAGACACTTAACACTATTAAAAATACCCATAATCCATAGAAACATGACTATCTTAAGTAATTTTAAGTATGTTGGTGTGACAACGAATTGTTTGAGGCCCTGAGCACAAGGTAAGGGGTTTGATAAGGGAAGGTTAATTAGATAAACATTTCAGAGAGCAAGCTTTGCACTCAGTCTCATTTCATTTAGTATAAATATTTGTGTAAAGGGGGAAATTTTGTGGTAGCCCGTTTTCCCTCTAGCTGTGTTGGAAGTAGCTCCAGCCTCCCTTCCGCCCTCCCTCTGCAAATTTGCTACTGCTTGAGTCCAGCAGCTGTGCCAGGGTCATGTGTCAGTGGTTCCTGAATGACTAAAATGACTTTTTTGAGTATTTGAACAGGGGTCTGTTGTAAGTGAATGCACCACAAGGAATTAGCTCACACCCATTTATTTGACAGTCACTTTCAGCACTAAGATATAATGGAGGTTGCTCTCAGGGCAACAGCTGGAATGAGATGACGTGTTGGAAGGCACAAATCGCTGTCGGGATCCATCACTCGTAGATCCAGTCATGTGCACAGGGCTTGAAGTCTATGAGCTCTGCAGGTTTGAACCACAGGTTGATTTCCTTCTGTGCACTCTCCACAGAGTCGCTGCCGTGGATGATGTTCCTGGGGAAGGAGACAAACATTGTGCCCTATAAAAATACAGTTTCAGCAGCTTTCTTCTCTATTTGCAAAAAACTTGGATGAAGCGTCTAGAATAGGGAGACTATTGCTGTCATTTCAGGTAGTGTTCCAAGACACGCCTGCCCGCCCCCCCCCCAAGAGATAATTATGCCTATCAGGGTCACTCTAGAGCTACTGTTCTACACCAGCCCCTGCCTGAGCTTACATGCTGCTCTGGGGAGGAGCTGGACTGCAAATAAAGTCAGCTGTGTACCTCTTTCCTAAGCAGCAGCTATGCACTGTGACCTGCAAATGAAATACCATCAGACTAAGGTCTCTATCACCAATTCTGGCTTTCTAGAATAAAAGACTGCCAACAGTTTTTGTGTTGGTAGGTAAACAGTGAGTAGGAGTTGTTGAGTTTTTAGTATCAATTAATATACTGAGTACAAACCTTCCCACTTGAATGCAGAAGTCACCACGGATGGTGCCAGGCTTGGAGTCTGCAGGGTTGGTTTCCCCCAGCATTACTCTCCCAGTTTTAACCACGTTGAGTCCTTCCCAAACCTTAAGGTAAAAAACACAAAAATGCTGTTAAGCCATGCTTGTGCAAAATACTGACAATTCATCTTTGCTCTCCCATACTTAGCAAACAAAGGCTCTACCACTAAAGATATTAACCTTGCCCAGATTCTCTCTTAGGCCTGTAAACTTGACAAGGGGAAAAAAACATATGAACTGGAAATAATTGCACAAAGGACTATCAACATTGTTACTAGAGTAAAGGAGATACTTTACCAAGCCTCATCTTTGTACATAGAGTAAACTTTGTAGCCAGAGTTAATGTACAAAGCCAACTTCCAACGCTTTGTGTTGTGGTGGAATAGCGACACCCTGCTGAGTGTTGTCTCAAAGTTCATCACAACAGGAGATGCTATTAGAGCAAGGACCTTGTTTTGGGGGGAATGTAAGAATGAATGACAAGTTGAGTTTTTGTGTCAGAGAGCCTGACCTTTTTTTGCCCAAAACAGATTTTTTGGTGCAGAAGATTTGCTTTCAGGAATTTTGCTTTATACGTTTATATATAGGCATTTTACTACTCATTTTATATGTGCATTTTTCTTGTTATATAGTAATTTCACTGTCTTAATTTTATTTTTTTCTTTTGCCACTATCAGAACTAGGTAGTTTGAAAAAAATGTTCCTTTAACACCATCTCTGAATATTCCTAATAATTTACAGAATAAAACAAATGTATTCAAGAAAGTAATCTTAAACTAAAATCAAGCCACTTACCATGGCCACAATAGGTCCAGAGTTCATGTATTTAACCAAACCAGGGAAGAAGGGGCGGTCTTTCAGGTCAATGTAATGTTGTTTGAGAAGGTCTTCAGAGGCCTTTAAAAGGGCAGATGTAACCATAAATATAGTTTTCTGAATATCATTAAACAAAAGGTGTAAGACTACGGCGTTAGTGATTAGATTCACTAATAATTAATGTTACCAACAATGCTGCAGTGCTATGGTGGGTATCAGTGGGAGCTCCTGCTGAAACATTACAGGAGTTCTTTGTGGTAGTGCTGGGAATTGTCAATATTATTTCTTTACACTGCAGTTACACTCAGTGATATGCAGGGTACAGGATTCCGAGGTGATGTTACCTAACACAACCTTTCAGCCAAGGCCATTCCAGCTCTCAATCGAGTTGCATTAAACCTCTAGAGTAAAATTCACTGTTTTTGAAAGGAGAGAAGGTGTGTGCCGGACAGGAAGCCGGGCCTGACGCGTGCTGCAGCACATTCGCCATCAGATCCCCTTCAGCCGCACGAAAAGCCGCAAGGGGAGATTCTCGGTGTGGGTGTGGTTATGGTGCGCTCCTCTCGGGCAGGCAGGGCAGGGAGGAGGTTTGGGGTTAAAGAGCGGGCACTCACGTGGACGAACTTCATAGCCACGAGCCGGAACCCTTTCTGCTCGAACCGCTTGATGATCTCCCCGACCAGCCCGCGCTGGACACCGTCGGGCTTGATGGCGATGAAAGTGCGNGGCGAGAAAGGTGCGCTCCCCGTGCCCCGCCATGGCGCTGCGGGCGGGAGCACGGCGTGTGGGGACGCGCGGCCTCAAGGTCGGCGGCAGCCATGGCGGCACCGCCCTGCCACGCGGCACCGCCACGGAATGTCCCTCCGGCCCACCGAGCCCGGCCCGGCCCCGTGGAACCCCGCCGGGCCCCTCCGCCCGCACCTCCCATACCCCTAGAGCGTGGGGCCCGGCCCGGCCCGGCCTCACCTCTCCGGAGCTGCTGCCGCCGCTACCGCCTGCGCCGCTGCCGCCGGAGGAAAAGGCTCAGGAGGAGGCGGGCGGGCCGCGCATCCCCCGCCCCGCGCAGAGGAGGAGCCGCCGGGCCGGCGGCGTTTCGGGGGTGGAATCGCCAGCGCCAAGCGGGAGCGGGCCGGGCCGGGATAAGATGGGACCAGACAAGATAGCGGTCGCTTCCTGGCCTGACGGCCGAGGGGAGGCTCTTGGCCCGGCCCGGCCGCACCTGTCGCCTCTGCCACCTCGAGGGTTATTAATTTATGGACGCAGCAACTGTGGCTTAAGCCTTTAAGGTAGATGTTTAACAAAACTAAATGAGTTTTTGCTCATTTGTTGCTGGGTTGGCTGCTTTCAGATATCCCCGCGGCCTCACGGTTGGTCTTGTCAACCCGGCTGCACCGCTGTAGCCAGCGTGGCTACAACTCCTCGAAAGCATATTTATCACAGAAAAGAGATGTGGGATCCATCATCCAGGAACATTCTTGGTAATTTTATTGAGAAGATGAAGCTGCCAAGTGTCAAAATCGCACAGTCCCTGAACACGTGTCGCAAAGTGAAGCAGGGATGTGTGTTGTTACTTTTTATGATGTTTACTACTTGGCCTTTTCTTAGTTGATAGAGCACCTTTTTCCTGAGCAAGTTATAATCGCACACCATCACTGCAGGTGAGATATCAATGAAACAACCTCTGCAGTCCTTGTGTTGTCTCTTATTGAGGGGCCAGTTAGTGGCTTCACAGGGTCAATTAGTGGTTTCACTGGACCTGCTCAGGCACTTCAGCCAAGCAGGAATGCTAGCCTCCACTCTTCCCAGTCTTATCACATTAGAAACTAATCAGCAGCTTCCTGACAACCCCCACACCTCCAGATAAACCACATTTCTCTATTTTGTAGAATCGAGAAGCCTCAAGTAACCTTTCAAGCAAAGATTAAACTGGAGACTACTCATCTCGTTCTCAGGTTTGTCATATATTCTCTTTCCTCCAACTTCTTTAAACCTAATGATTTATCTTCTATAACAATATTTTCAGTAGAGAAGTTCACAGTGTCACCTACAGCTTCATAGTTAGAGAATTTGTTCCCCTTCTTTATACTTATTCATTAAATACAAGACAAAATATTTAATTTTTTTTCACTGAAGAAACAGCAAATATTGTTTTAATTTTGTGCCATCTCTTTTTAGGAGCTCGATATCACCATAAGGTATCATAAGTCTTCAATTCAACATTCACTGCTGTCTCAGTTTGAAAGACAGGTGTCTGCTAGGGAAGGCAGGAGTCTCCCTCGGAATGGAGAATGTAAACCCCCTTTCTCCAAATTATTATAATTTTGAAATTAAGCTCTCTGGCAAAGATATGATGATAGGAATAACAGTTCTTTACTAGTATGTATAACAAGGCAATCAAACAAACAACTATGGCATTAACAAACAGAACTGGGAACCCAGTGACAACCTTCTCAGTCGTAGGCTTTCCCTTTAATGCAGTTCCGGTCACAGCCGACAGGGGGTGCTGGTGACTTTCGGTGAGCAAGGTGGGTGCCATGATTCTCTCGCAGCTGCCGGGGGCGCTGTGGCGCGGGCTCGGGAGGCACGTAGCAATGGCGGCTCGGCTAAGATGGGAAAGGATGGAGGAGAGGCTTTGCTTCACAAAACCCCGGGGCAGTCGATCCTGATGCCCCAGCAGGACTCTGAGGAGCACCAAGCTGGAATGGCAGAAATGAGCAAAAATACCGGGCTGGTGGACGAGATGTATCAGGAGCTCTAGAGCTGTGGCTGGAACCGCGGGATGTTTCGGCGGGCAGGGGGTGCGGAGTTACCGCGTAGCGAAAACTCGGAGCAGTGCCGATGAAGCAGCAGGGGCGGGACAGCGGCAGCCCGGCTCCCAGCGGGGCAGAGAGGAGCAAGCCCAAAATCCCGGGCACCCGAGCAGATGAGGACAGGTCCCTTTTCCAGTGAGGTGGGTGTTAACAAGGTACCAGTTCAGTAGATGCTCCTGCAAGCAAAGGCTCCCCTCACGGCAGAAGAAAACAGCTCTGGGCTGGGCTGCGGCGGCAGCAACGAGCTCCCTTTCCCAAGCAGTGGCCCCAACCCTCCTCCTCCACAGCCGAGAGCGAGAGAGAGCCCAAAGCTTCCCCAGCCCAATCCCCCACCTGTCCCACTCTCGCAGTCCTTTGGAGAGAAACTCCCCCAGGAGAGAGAGCTGCAACCAGATGCCCTCCTTCCCCTTGAGCTTGGCCACTTCTTTGTTCTCTTAAGTACCCGTAAGTACCCAGTAGTCAGTGTTTCTTAGCAACTTATGGGGAAAAGTCTACAGGTAAGAAGGAACAAAAGAAAACTCATCCCCAATAACTGCATAGTTCAGTATTCAGATACAAGAACTTACGGGGGGAGGGGTGGGG
>WBMY01018790.1:0-28917 GCA_013397315.1 Donacobius atricapilla
TAACTCCACCAAACCACATGGGAATTTTACCCCATAGCATCCTGTCAAGAAATTTGGTGTAACGTAGAGCACAGGGTGTTATCAGGTCCTCCTACAGGGAGAGAACAAAGAATTACATTTTAAAACCCCCCAGTATTAAAATTCTGCCTCTTTCTTCCAGATACAAGATGGGCAAGCTCATATTTTCACTTCTGATGGTAGAAAAACTGTAGTTCTCTTGACCACATCAAGCACAAAGCTTCTGGGAGTTTTCTTAGGTGATAGAATAACCCAACCGCACTTAGTCCTTCAAGGAAGAGATGCCCTAAAGAATTTTCAGACAGTTTTATACTTTTAAGAGTGAGAACTAAGAGTGGCATGTGGGTCTGTTGGTATGAAATAACATTCAAATACCTGTTAAGCTATTTCATGTAGGTACTTCCACTGGCCTTTAAATGATACCTACCCAGCATGAGGCGGGATGCAAAGATTAAAATCTGTAACTTGTCTTGGCACAGGTAAGATTTGTGGTGAAATCAGATTCTGAATGTGTTTGCAGCTTCACACAAGGTTTTCCACTCCCAGATTTGACATGTTCTGGAGGGAACAGACATCTGGAGTCTTCCAAAGACTCTTTTCAAATTATTATTAATTCTGGCATGTTATTGAGGAATTGACCTTGTGGCTATTGAGTTATGGATTTCCCTCAGATCTAGGTCAAAACTGGCATCAGTGTGTTTGTCTCAAACTAGTCCTTGGAAGCTACAGCAAAATCTACTAATTAGACACTGAAAAAGGGCATGAAGAGCAAAGTCTGAGTCAGTGGCAGGGCCAGGGAGAGGGGGACACAATGAGCTAATTCACAGGCCTCATGTGCATGGATCCAAATTCTTACCAAAAACATTTATGTTGTGGACCTTGAAATAAAGCATTCTCTGTTTTGTGGCATAATAAATTGGGTGGCGCAGAAACACTCAACAAACTTGACAGATCAGTTACTGCTCCTTCACAGCAACATCCATCTCACAAGGAGTTTGATTTTTTGGACAAAGAAAATACCACTGAAAGAGAAAGGGAAAGTAAATCTGACCCCTTCATAGTGCTTTTAAAGCTGGCACCCATCAGTCACACCATTCACTGTCCCCCTCTGGTGTCAGGGGGTGGAGGAGGGAAGGAAGCACTTTCTGGAGTGTGTTTTTCTCATGTCTTCTGAAGAAAGGCAGGACTCTTTATAACCAAAAATCTTTGTGATGGTTTGGCCCCAAATGTCCATCCACTAGCAAAGCTGTGAAAAATAACCACAAGTAACAAACAAATAAACAAACAAACAAAAACATGTAGGGAAAACAAGGAAATAAAGCTACAGCATCATGTTGCAGATGTGTAGATAAAGATTCATCACAGCACCTGAACTTTTACTCACCTCACACAACAGTGCTGCAATTCCTTTACACACTGGAAACAAAGCTGCCTGAGATATTACTTCTACTCATGGGCAGGGAGTGCAATCTATTTGTGTTTTTTGATCTTGTACATTAAAACAAACCAAGATTTTCCTGGCTTCTGGACAGGCAGAACTGGTGTTAAGGTTAAGCTAATGCTGTAGCTCTTACAGTCCAGGAATACATTTCTTATTTGTACTCGAGCCAAGTTCATTCACTTATATTTTCACTAAAGCCACAGCCTTTTGAAGATGTTGCACTTGGACTTCCTCCCTGCCAAGTTTCTAAATTACAATATGCTGTGTCCATGAGAAAACTGAAGAAGATTTATTAGAACAAGGTGCCAGAATGTTTCTCCCTGCCCCACATCAGCCCAGGGTAGAAGCAGCACTTGAAAAGACACTGTCAATTCATTTTGTTACTCAAATATATAAAGATCATCTTTTCCTGTCCTTTCCCCGAATAGGTTGTAAAAACATTGAAAGTAACTTCAAAGAAAATGTTTACTGGCCTCTCAGACCTCCTGGTGTACTTCTACTCCAAAAAAGCAGCTGCCTGCGTCTCCTGCCACTCTCTTGTTACCACAACAGGCTACAGGCAGCAGAAAGATTCATCAGCTAAATACAAGGTATCATTTATAGCTTCACTAATGAGAGTTTTACTAACCAAGAATTGGCCAGATGGATGAAACAAAATTAGAAAATCAAACCCAAGCTTTTTTTTCTTTTTTTTTTGTCAGTTGGATTGGAGAAGAAAAATAATCCAGGATGTGAAATCTATCAAAAAGGTCCACTGCATTCTTGTTTTGGGGTTCTCTGAGGGAGAACATGACCATTTACCCGCTTTCCTGTTGAAAGTGCTGTGCAGGACCTCCCAGCCTTTAGGCACAAACCAACCCTTCCACTGAGTTGCTGGTCTTGGTCCCTTGGATCAAGTGACACTCGGGTGGCAGTTCTGCAGTTCACATCTCATGGTGTTTCTTCCGAACTGGGGGCAAGGCAGTTTTTTTATTCCACCCCCTTGGCTTATTTTTGTTGATAACTAAGGTTTCACGAAGTTGTTAAAATATCCCAAGAAACAGTGACATTGCACTGTTGTTCAATATACACCATGACTGATAATAAGAAATTAAAAACTGACAATAATTTGTATTACGCAACCCCCTGTATAGCCAGTATTTCTGGAATGTGGAATGTATTCATCATAGAGATCATGCTTCATTAGTGATGCCTTCTTCAACAGAATATGCTCCCTTTATTCTGGGCTAATTTAAACTCACAAATGTGGCAAGCTCCACCTGGAAATGAGAGAGTTTGAGTGTAGGAGCACAGAGAAGGAGAAAGCACTCAGGTTTTCAAATGGGACGCAGGTCAGAACAGTGTGTGCTGTGTGTCATACACACAGCTTTTCCTGAGGGCACAGTGGCAGCACAAACTGAAACCCTCCTGGAGAGAACACAGAGGGGTCTTTGAGAAGCTCGAATTGTTAAACATTTGTTCCTAATAACCCAAATGACTTCACCCATTTTCCTAAACACAAATTGTGATTATCCTCTTTGAGCCAGAATGGGGATTCATGATTTAATGCAAACTGGTCGTGTCCCACAGGGACAGTTGGATTTGAGGGTATGAGGATTGAGTTGCCTCTCAAAATGTCAGCAGGTAAAATAAATCTGGCAAGGAAATTTATTAACAATTGTCACTTTCTCCCTCCCTCTGGTTGTGAAGGGTTGAGTGGGGTTGTCACAGTATGAGTATGTATGCTGGATGTGAATAGTTCCTTATTGCCCTATCAGCACCATGCCAATAGCAAAGCTAGAAAAATCAATTTTCCTTTGAAATATTAGAACACAAGTGGGGGCAGTGCAGCACAGGGAGATTTGTCACCAATTTCACAGAGGCCAGCATTTCAACCTGTTTGTTTTTTTCTTTCTCAAGGCTGAGTTCTTCTCTCACTCAGAAATAGATTCCTCTCCTTTTCAGTGCTTTATTTGGGTACATTTTTATGTTCTGCTTTGATTGCTCAGACAAAGTCCACAAGATGATACTGAAAACCACTAGAAAGTAATCACCAGAGTCTTCCCTCAAGGGTGAATTTTTCTCAGCAGCATTAACACATCAAACACAGCAAATGATGGAATTTCTTTTTGTTGAAGTGCAAATTGTTGGTTCACTGAAACAGGGAGAGGGAGGAGATCCAATTTCAGAATGTTGTTCCTACAGATCCTAAAGGGTGCAAAATATCAGCTAATGCTTAACTGGCAGTGAATAGGTCATGAAGTGGTCTCAAAGAGTTCCTTTGGGCCAGGCATCCACTGCTAGCCATACTTGACTAGATTTACTAGATTTGGAGGTCTTCTAGAGCACTGGGGGAGCAGAAGACTCAGGGCCATGCTGAAGGGGTAGGGGAGCCCATCAGTAGGGTGCCATCAGAGGACTGATATAACCACAGTTTTATGCCTCATCCCATCTCCTTCTTCTATCTGCCTCTTGCTCCGCCTGAATGTGTTTCTGGAGGAAATTTCCTGATGTCCACCAAATGGAGTGGTGGACAAATCACACACAGCTCTTTCCTTGTAGGAAATTCAGGATCAGCAAGGGTTGGGTTACCTTTTGGTGTGCACACAAAATATCCCTTCAAGCACCTGTCCAGAACATCCAGCAATGTACAGAGGTTATCTCAGTGAAGAAACACATGAAATACACACATAAAAGCACATGTTAAGCACTGGTTCTGGCCTGTTTGAACTGTGAGCTCTTGACCTGCCCAGATCAGGGGTGTGTTTAATTGCAGCTCACATCACATTCTCCAAGAGACTCTTGACAAAGAACAAGAAGACACCTCACAAATAATAACAAATTATCTAACAAAATGTCTAATAAATGAAAGTCCCTGAACGATAAAGCATTATTTTCAGGCAGTACTAAGGAAGCAGTGGTCAGGTTAGTTGTGTCTCATCTCTCAGGAAAGTTTTGGGAGGGAAATTCTGAGTGGCAAACATAAGGAAGAAAAAAGCCAGTGTACATCATTCACACATCATTAATGGCACCGAGCACCACAGTTGTCAATTAGAAGTATATTGCGTAAAACATTTTTTTTTAAATCCGAAAAAATGACACTTATTTAAAGGTAACACATATTAGGTAACAAGTAATGTTATCTTTACCTTTACCTTTACCATCTTATCTTTTTCTTTACATTATCTTCGTCATCTTCATCTTCATCATCTTTATCATCTTTTTTTTTTTTTTTTTTTGGTATCAAATTTTATTTTTACTTAAATATCTCCCGGGAGTAAGAAAGAACAAAGAGTATTTTTATAAATATATCAGTATCTTAGCTGTCCATGGGTCCCCAGCATTCCCAGAGCTGGTTTGGATGATGAGCAGAGCATCTTTCCTACCACTTGGGTAATTTTGAAGGAGTCAGTTCTGTATTTGTTGTTCATGAACATGAATTTTAGGGCCAGACTTGCTGCAGAATTCAGTTCTGGTTATAAACCTCCTCCTTTCACTCCTATTCTTTGGCTGGTAATAAAATTCATAGATAAACATGGGCACTGAAGTTCAGAGAAATGGATCCAAATGTTGCCTGTTGATCTGGACCAAGGGATGTGATCTGGGAGAGAGCAGGAGCCTGAGCCTTGATTTTCAAAATCTTTGGAGGAAGTTTCATTACCAGATCCTTTTTCCCACCCCAATTTCTAAAATAGTTTCCTTTTGCACCAGACCACCTCTTGTTAATGGGCAGAAAAGAGTTTTCCATGACATTTTATGCCCAAAAGTCACAAAGGGATTCTTAGTGGGATTCCCCTTGGCAACTCCACTCTGACTGTGCTGCACCAGCCAAGCCATGGGATGCACAAGATAAAAGATGATTTCAACTACAGCCATGTATTTCCACTTTTCTCTTGCTCACCACATGGCAGTTCACTTCTTGTTTGCCTGTGCAATGCAGCATGCCTGGAGCACCAGTCATGTATTCATGATAAACATAGATAATTAAATATTCATCCAAATATATTAAATATATAATCCAATATATAATATTATAGTCATATGACTGCATGTCTTCATACAGAGCACTGGAGGGAGGCCTGGATAAGTTCTTCAGGTTGGAAAAGAGATATAGATGTAAATGAAAAAAAATCCATGTGAAGGCACAGATATATTTACATGTATTATTTATGGACCCATGTAAATCCAGGTGTCTAGAAACATCTCCCTCACCTTGAGATACAGGTAGAACAAGGCTCAGGCCTGAAGGGTGAATGGGAACATCTCGTTTCAATAGATTAAAATGTTTTTCCTGAGTTTGTAAATGTCTTGAATTGTTTTGGCAGATAGGAGGCCTCCAATCCCAGCTCTGCTGCAGCGTTTCTTCAGGATAATGCAACACACTGGGAGAGACCTGAAAACCACTCAGTTCCAGGCTCCCAGCTTTGCTCCGTTCCTTGGAAGCAGAGCTCACTCTTCCAGCATTGATTCACCTTTCCCTCGACTGGACTCTGGAGAGGGAGCACAAACTCCTGGCAGGTTTCCCAGTGTGATTGTACATGAACATTGTATTTCCTGTTCATGTTACAGTTCCAGGAGCTGGAACGGGAAAAAAAAAATAATACTCTTCTGCCATAAAGAGCATGTTTGAGCAAGGCAACTCAACAAAACTCTGTCCCAAACCCATATTTTTTAAGATTATAAAGCCATGGTAAAGGCAAAGTTAATGCAGTATAGCTCTAGCAGTTATACAGATGTTATCATACTCACCTAGTTTATTACATGAAAACTACAGTAAATTTGTCATGATTGCAAGAACACTAGTTTCAAATTCTAGGTCCAGTAGTAATAATGTGGTTAAACATGCCGAAGTGTAGTTTTAATCTGGCATCTACTGAATTTATTTGACAGAGCATGGCTTGAGAACACTGAAATCCCTAGAAAAGTGTTACGATGATTGGACGCAATTTTTAATCTCCAGAAAATGATTCAGTACCACTACAGATGATGCTTAATGAGTTAATGGAGAAGTGTGAAAGAGCTGGGGGCTAAATGTGCTCCGACATGTCATGGCGCACACAGAAATTTTATCTGTTGTGTTTGCAGGTTGATAGCGCTTTGCAGTTTATAAAAAAATGCAGCAGCAATGAGGAATTAGGAGGAAATCATTCTTTGCACCTATCTCCAGGTGTGAATCCTTCTTTTTGTGAACCTGGACATGCTACAGCACCAAACTATTAAAAAAACCTTCAAATGAAAAAAAAAAAATTAAGACAAGTAATTGCCAAATATGTTTGCATTCACTGCTGCTTTAATACTTCGTGTTCACTGAAGTTTTGTCCCCTATTGTCTGCTATACAAGGAAGTAATTCCAGAAGTCTCGACTTATTGTCATAAAATCTTGGCTGTGAATGTCTCCTGGGGGCCAGGTGACACAGCACCATATGACAGGTCTGAGGAATTAGCTAAGAAGTCACTATGGTAAAGGGAATAATGACTGAGTGGTGACAACTGAGACAAAATGGTCTCCAGCCTAGAAATACGGATACATATCTTCCTCTCTTCACCTCTTCTTCAGAGGGTGCTGGCAGTACTTCCTGCAGCAAGGAACATGTCTGAAACTGGATGTAAGGCGATGCATTTAAATTAATGATAATACATATTTAAGCAGACATCAGGGTCTGTGAGCTCACTTGTAGGCCCTGCTGCATGGCCTGCGTCTGTAAGTGGCGGTAAAGTCAATAAATGTGTGACTGCAAGAGGGGTTAAATAAAATAACTGCAAACATTTTAGGCTGCCCCTTTAGAAGATGGCAGTGATTGCCTGCAGTCATGGAGCAACAACTGAAATAGGAAGTGGGTTTCTTACTGAGCTGTGTGTCATTGTATTCACTCCACAACCTGCATTCATCCTTTGAAGGTAATAAAGCCAGAAAGGGGCTGTAGGGATGATCTGCTGGGGCTTTCTGAGGCTGTGAGAAAACCAGATCGTTGGGGACATCAGAAGATGTCTTCTGAGGGGTCCTGGCAATGAGCTAAGTAGTGGAGGGAAGTAGGAGAGAACCTGGCCTCGTGCACCCTGAGTCTTCCCTGATTTTCTCTGCCCTTCTCCAGGCTGCTGCTCACAACTTTGTCCTCAAGAAGACACTTTTGGTCAGGTTGCCATCACTCACAGAGTTACAGAATCACAGAAAGGTTTGGGTTGGAAGGGACCTAAAGGATTTTCTTGTTCCAGCTCCCTGCCATAGGCAGGGATGTCACCCCCTAGGCTCATTCAGCTTGGCCCTGAACATCCCTTGGCATCCTTTGGCATTGTTTGGCACTGTCTTGGCATCCCTAACATGGCAAAACATAGACTGTGGAGCCCAGGCAGGGTCTTCATTGCTTGACTGCAAATATTTGGATGGTTCTATTGTTACCCTGTCATGGCAAGCTCCTTTTCCCTGCTAAGATGGGGAGGGAAGGCTGGAGGTGTTATCTGCAGGTCTTCTTTTCAGCCTGTTAGAACATGGCTATTGTCTACAAAATAATAAACTGTATTCTTTCAAATCTGTGTCCTGCTATGTATCTCTTTTTATTAAAAAGGCATTTGTTTGCTTTTCTCTAATAAAGTTCAGAGCCAGCAAAAGTAAAATCCTAACTCTCAGAAAGTGTAGTTAGCAGCAAATTAAGTGGGTGGGTGAAAATGCTTGTTCTGAATGCCTAGGTCAGGGATTTAAAGAGAAGATATCAGCATGTATTAAATTAAAGACCTTGGGCCTGTCTGTTTGTCCGACCCACAGTCGTGCAGGTGTGCTGATTTCTGTTCATGACTCAGATTTGTTCTACTCTCCTCTGAAATGCACTTAAAAATGTAGGTGGTCTCCTATAGAAATGGTACTAAGCTTAGATCTTAAAATAGTCACATTCTTCATTAAGGAATTATCAGGGACCATCTGCATCTGGAATTATTTTTCTTCCTGTGCCTTTTAATAAACTTGTGTAAATGCACACCACTTTGAAGAAATCATAGATCCTGGATCAACAAAACTTTCCAGAAATGGACAAATTTAGACAAGAGTCTGGGGAGAGGAACTTGGGAAACATATCTGTCAAGGAGCAGTGGTACAGCTGAACGTCACCAAGAGTCTGAACATTTTCAAATAAACAACAAATGTGAAAATGGTTCCTTCTTTGAATACATCGGTCAGTGAATCAGACTGCTAGGGAGTTTTTGGGATGAAAACTTTACGGAACCAGTAGAAGTTCGAGAGTTGCTATCAGATGGAAAAAAGAGAGAGAGGGGATTCTGACACCAAGCGCCTCTTTATAGAAGATTAATTAAAAGACCTTCCTCAAATACGAAACGTTGGTAGAACTGATGCAGCATGGACCAGTAAAATGGTGTTCACAAGTGTTGTCTGTGCTCCAGTAAACTCAGGGATTGCATTGTTGGTAGGGCCAGAGGAACAGAAAAATGGCTAATTCTGCTCTAATTCTTAAAAGAATTTCAGGGTATATCCAAAAGTGGAAGTCTGAAGTCTTTATTTGCTCAGTAAAACCAGAATAATGTGCATGAGAATAATCTGGCATTGAGGAAGTTTTTATGTGGTTTCCTTTTGCAATAGGGAAGAATGGAGCACAAATCCACTGAAGTTAACTAGCATTTCACCCAAAGAGGTCAAGTTAATACAATCTACTTGCATTAGTGCTGGGTACAGGCCAGGGACATTTGGTAATCTCACATCACAGGGTTTTAGAGAAGGAACACTGAAAAATACATGGTGTCCTGCTCCAGAACCCTATTCCAGCCACCTGCACTTCAGACAGTTCCTGAAGCAAGTGTGGTGCCAGTTTTCTCTATATTTTAGTATTTTTTTAATTCCAGGAACATATTGTTTTCCCTTGTCCACGAACACTTTCAGCTTATGATGTATCTTGTGCTTCCACAGTTTATCTGCACGTTTGATTAGAGTTTCTTGAAGCTGAGAGGCAGCTAGGTTCATTTGATGCCCCTTCATTTTGTTCTCAAAAAGATGACTATTCCACATCAGGCATGGTAAAATGGATGTCTGTCCTGTCAGCTTCCTTTTGCCTTATGCTGCTTTCTTCCAGTTTCAAGAACTGCAGTGTTTAGTTACTTGTCTTGCCAACATCGGATTGGCCTTATTGCGGCTCTCTGCAATTTTTCCTTTTCTGCTATTGTTGAAGACAGGACTAAAAGTACTTGGTGTTTCAGGCTGGAAATTAACGTGGATTTATACAGTGTCAGAATAAGGGTTTTACTTCTCCAGCTTTCCTTCCCTCTAATTCTTACTGTGTAAAAAGCCTTGAAGGTACTTCTGTTACAGTGTTTTTCTTCTACAGATTGGGCATTGTTAGTCTCAAGATTTGCATTTCTAACGGTCACATCTTACTCAGTCAGGCAAGGCATGTCTTTGACATTGAAGCACTGCAGCAAATTATCTAGATTAAAATGGGTTTCATAGAGGCAAACCTTGAGTTTGATGTTGCATATTTAATTAGGCTTTTGCAATCATTTTTCCAGAGGAAAAATTTCAAAATCAGCCATAGCCTTTGGTTATCCCTGGGCTGTTTTCATGGTGCTATGATTAAGGCAGAGGCAACATTTTCATAGTTCTAAAGCTAAGATGAAATCTAGCATCTGGGATCTTAATATAGCAAAACTGTTTAGTTTCTGTTTAACCACTTAAAGAGAAATGAAACACATCTCTTCTGAGCTATTCTGTTTCCACATCCCTCTATCTGAGATTAATACTGTGAATTTCAGAGTGATGAAAACACCTGTGAGTATTTAAATGTTCAGCGAGTCTAAATACACACGCCTAGAATATGCTTTTGGTTGTTGTAATAAAACCTGCATAAATTACTCTATTTATTAATAAATAGTTGGTGCTTATCAAAGACACCCCTCCTTGGTCCCTATGCCACCATGAGAAAGAAGAAATGCTTGTGGTGAAATTTATTATCTGTTGGTCAAGGCTTTTCCCCCAGGAGTGATTAAAGATGGTGAAAAGCTGTCAGAAGGAGCAAGTTCAGCCCTATATCCTTGGTACTCCATAATATTCATATTTTAGAGGCGGGAGACTTTCAGCTCATACTCTCCATTTGCCATTTTGAAGCACAGACAGAGGACTGCACTTGTAGCTTTGGACAACAGACAGATAACACTTAGTTTTCCCGAATTCCCATTTCTTCATGGGACATTTGAAGAAAAAACAAGATAAGTAACCATCCAGGTTTCAAGCAGAGTCAAATTTCCCTTTTGTCACTTTAGGACGGGAGGAAATGGACCCAAGTTGCACCAGGGTGGGTTACAGTAGGAAATGAGGAACAAACTCTTCACTGAAATGAAGCTTTGGCGAAGCTTTGGAAAGGGCTGCCAGGGGAAGTGGTGCAGTCACCATCCCTGGAAGTGTTCAAAGTCAAAACCAAGCAGGTGTAGCGGTCATGACAAGAGCTATTGGGCAAGGGGGTGCATGAGAGAATGTTGGACTTGAGGATCTTGGATGTCTTTTCCAACTTTTATTCTGAGATTCTGTGATAATAAGGTCCAATTTCCAAGATGCAGCTGGTCTCAAGCATACCTGTTAAAACTTCAAAATAAGTTTTGGCTTGATTTTGGAATTGCTGTTTTCTATAATTTCCTAAATTTCTATTTTTTTTTTTTCCTGATGTCAATGCAACCTTTAATTGGAAGGATTTAGTTTTTTGTGTTGTAACTCTTGCCTTTTACTCCCAGGCTGGAGAGTACACCTTGAGCTGCTGAGGGAAGCCAGGTAAGCCCTGTCTGCCTGGGGTGTCTTGTCAGGAACTCCCAGCCATCGTAGAGCAGCACTTTTGTTCAACTACAGCTGGAAAACAGAGCTCCCAAGGAAATGCTTTATCCTTGGCATACCAGTGTCACAGCAAAGGAAACTGATGATTTTATTTTTGTTTTATTTTAGAATTAAGAGTTAAGACACAGTTAAGGGATAAAAGGTTAAGGTTTTCATTTCAGTATTTAATAAGGATCCTTATGGTGCAATAACTCAGCAAGGTGGAATATGTCAAAATACACACCCATGGTATATTGTGTATATAATTTTATAGACCTGGCAAGTTAGCATATCTGACAAAGATTCTCTAATGAGAGGTTTAAACAAACGGCATGACATTCCTTTATTCTAAAGTATTATCTTCTGGATGGGTTTAGTCTTAGTTTACAGAATATGCTCTAGAGAGAGTCTTGTTTTTTTTAAAACAGCATAAGGTTTTTTGGTTTTTAATCATAAGCTTTTTGGATATTTGGTATTCTGCTTTAGCAGTATATTAGGCCTATGTTAAGGTATCAGGTTTAAAGAACTGCAAGTATGTACGTTAAGAATACTGAAGATACATAAAGTTATATAAAAAGAAAAGGCAAAAAAATCTTCATGGCATCACCAGGTCCCTGGGCCATATTTTAGGGCTGCTGCACTGTGCTTCACATGAGCTGTGGAGGCACCACACTGTCATGAGCAGTCCAAAACTGGCTTGTAACACTCCTCCCCTTCAAATACAGAGTTTTCTCCAAGGAAAACTTAGTTACTCAGGGGTTTTGGGGGTTTGTTTGCTTTTTTCTGGAGCATTGGTCTTCAGAATGTGGATGTGAGGACTGGTTCAGCCTTTGCAGCTCCACCTCCTGTTCCACAGCCTTTTTCAGAAATTTAAACAAAAATAAAAGAGTGAAAGGGATCCTCAGTTTGCTGCTCTAACTGGAAATTGTTGCATCAAAATTTTCAATAGTGACTTCTACTGTTGCTTAAAATTAAAATCAGGCCACATTAAAGTATAAAATTTGTCCTTTGAAACTCCTCTGGACACAATTTTTCTAACCTGCCTCAGCATGCAGCTGACCCAGGGTCACTGAATGAGAGTGTATCAGGAACAGCAGTGAAAAATTCTGGTTTATAGGTAGCCAATTACCTCACAAAACAAATGAGTGTGACATTATCAATAAATACAGAATTATTTTTCAAATTCCTTTTTCTTTCTTTAACTTCTGATGTCTCCAGTTCCCAGTTTTAGCACTGCAAATGTGCTAGTTATGAACATGACCACCATGAAAAAGAGAAACGAGTTGGAATCTTTAGAAATTGTTGTGTAGACTTGGCAATAGAAAGATCAACATTCATCCATTCAACAGGGATTTTCTTAATATATAATTTAAAAATAAATATTTTTTAAAAAAGGAAAAAAGCCTTGATTCTGATTCAGGTTTGCTTGTTTCCATAATCGCCAGGTGAGTTCTGGCCTCTCAGGAGGTTGAATTCCATCCCTGAACCCAGGCTGTAATGAGTCATATCCTGGTCTGAGCTACACCCATCTAATGACCAGCCTATTAGGTCAGTGGGACCGCAGGAGTGTCAGTGAGAGCTTCTTTTCATGCATTATCACATTCCATTTGGACAACAGACACAGGCACAAGCTGGTGGCACACAGAGATGTCACCAAATAGCCAAACAAATATTTGATCCCCATTAAAATTGTGCTGGCTTCTGTGTTCTTTAATTTGCTGAACTTTTGACATGCGGCTTATTAGGACACATTTCTGCTTTTGAGGTATTTCCAAACTGTCTCTTAGACATTCATTATTAGTGCTTTATTTTCCTGTGGTAGTTTGGAGTGGTGAGTTGCAGATGGTTACTACGAAAACAATTGGGATACGAACAATTAAACAGATTAATCAAGGTCTGTGGCTGCCTGTGTGTACACAGCAGAACCCGCTTTTCCCTTAAGATGCTGGTGTGATAATCCTTAGACATATTTCTCCTAGGACATGATGTATTTGACTGTGGCCTTCTTTAACCAGAAATACACAGTGAGAATACCCGGATTTTGCTTTGTTTTCTGTGAGCTGCACCATATGCCACCTCAGAACCCATTAAGGCCCTACTGGGGCTTTGTGGCTGTGAGCAGGATCTGTGTGATGCCTTTGGTCCTTTTAACGAACTATGGAACTCAGATTTGCTTTATCTTTCCTGGGAGTAGATTTTTTTTTTCTTTTTTTTTTTTTAATCATGCAGCTGAAGGTAAATGAGGCTGGTGAGGATTACCTGTAGGGAACACGCAACTTGTGGTAGCCTAGTCCAGGTCTCACCAGAAGTGATGAATCCTGAAATCTCCCTCTGCAGCACTTCTCACGGTCATTTCTGCCCAGACCACTTTTCTCTAGTGAATCTCCAGCCCGAGTGTGACGCACAAAATCAAAATGATCATGAGATTTCACCTTGCCTAGAAATTGGTGCGGTCTGTTCCCCTGTGGTTTTATGCTTCTGCTGTTTCTTCTTAAGTGACTGAAAGAGTCAAAAATAATGTATTGGGAAGGAGGAGAAGAGACCTTTAACTTGTCCAAGAGGCTGAGCGGTCAAGCCAGGTGCTCCTCAGGCAGAGGAGTCCCCTCATTTCCACACCCTTGCTGATGTTCCCTCACTCTACAGAGGAATATACAAGGCCAGCATTTCCCCTGATGCTCTGGATCCACAGCTTTGAAGCCCAATGGCTGACATGCTCCTGGAAACACATTCTTGGTTTTAATCCCACTTCCTTCCTCTATGTTGGCTGTAACTTAATGCTTAAAAGTCCATTTTAGAAGCTGGGGAATGAACAATTAAGTTTCTTTTTTTTTTTTTTAAAGAACGTGTAGGACCCCAGTCTACTTCTTGTGTAGTGTTTAGACGGCAGTTTCTGCTTTGCTTTATAAAATAAATGAAAGTGCATATATGTTATGAGGGTCCTGAATGTCTGGCTAATCATCATGTCCCTTCCAAGTCTCCAGATTTGGGATCTTTTACAGGCATAAGCCAGACTCAGCTGCCTGCAGAGATGCTGTCCTCTCTTGCTGGGGTAAATCAAGAGTGAGAGATCAGAAAATGTGGCCACAATCAGGGTCAGGCTGCAGAAAAGAAGGAATGGGTCTCTATTTTGTGTTCCCGTGCTTTACTTCCAGTTAGAATATGACAAATTAGGATTTAAGGTAATATAGATGTTCAAATGCATAGGAAATCTGGCTGTATTTCCCACCTGTGACTGTTTGGGGTGTTTTTTTTCCCTGGAGTATGCATGTGCTACTGCCAGAAGAAATGATTTAGAGAAAATGGCAAAGGATTCTGAAGGTTATTTTGAGCTTTGATGAAAGATAAAATACAACATTGTCACAAATTCTACAAACAATGCCTTTCATCAAAGTTTTGGTTAATGTTCTCTAGCGAATTCGTGCTCATGACTTCAATAGGAGTCACAGATTACATAAAGAAGAGTGGAATTTTCTCTGAGTCACTAAAAGAAAAAAGAGTTTAAAAGATAATGTTTTTACAATTAGGCTTTTAAAAACTTCTTTGTGAGTTTGTTTGTACTGTGGTTCATTCCACCCCTGAAACCCTGAAATTGAAATGCTTAATTCAATAGAAGCAGGGAGTTAGCTTGCAATCTGGGAAAATATTTCAGACTGAATCAAGATGAAAAGTCAACTTAAAAGCTTTACCAGGATTCCTCCCCAAAGATGTTTTCACATGAAGATTGCTTTTAAGTGATTTTTTTTTAGAGGTAGGAGGAAGGATGGTTATAGCTGATTACACTAACCCAAGGAATTTGATGCTGAAATCAAGACAGGCTGAACCAGGGTGACCCAACATGATACATTGCTGTGATGTGATTGCAGTTAATTTCTTCGAATAGGTTTAAAATAAGTTTTTAATCGGGTTGTAATGGAATAAAACTCCAGGATTTAGCTGGTGAGAGGTGCCTTTTGCAGTTTTGAATTAGCTGTTCTTATTGAACCAGTGATTTTAAATGCCAAGAAGTTCTTTTGCTACTTGATTCCATGTGCTTTGATCCTTCTCCAGGGCTGCAGTCATTTGGACAAATCTGTGTTTGTAGAGAGAGGTTTCTGAGCTTCCAATATGTGCCAGAGTCTCCCTCATGAAGGGACTCAGAATGGTACAACCAGCAAAGAAAAAACTTCATTCTGGTAATTTTATTTCAGAATGCAAAGCAAATAGAGAGAAATATGTGTAGAAGACTGCCAGCTTCATAAATTCTTGCAATTCTGCTCTGCAAAGCTGGAAATGAGAACAGAATTGTGGGTTTTATTCTTTATCATATTTCAGTGTTGTTTATAACTTTTATTGCTGAATTTGCAAGTGAATGGTGAGGAAAAAAAAGGTGAAAAATTCCTATTTGTGCAACTTGGAAACTCAGCTTGATTTCTGAGCATCAAGCTGTTTTGATCAACCTTCATTTATAATTTCTAAAGTGTAGGGGAAGTTCAATAAACAAAACAATCCTGTAGTTAAACATAAATTCTAAAGAATGTTTCTAATTTCAGTGATTTTGTGCACTGGTAGTGAATAGATACCAGATTTCAAATTGATATAGAAGTGCTCATAATTTTTGTTGGCTGAAAAAAGGATCCTGACTTCTAAATTGTCTGCAATTGCCACATTGCCTGGAGGGAGACAGTGCTTTCCTTCCTGGAGATTTACGGTGTTCAGAAATTCAAGACATTTAAGTCCATGGGAGTTTCGTTTGTTCAATAACTATTGCTTCCAATCAGAGTAAATAGAGATGCAACAAAATAGTCCCTTGTGTTTTCCATGCTACAGAAAATCTGTTTCTGTTCAGAGAACTGCACTCAGGGGTTCTCACTGAGGTTCCACAGAAAGACAGGGTGTGAATCATCAACCCAGAAATAAGTTCTATTGGGGAAACTGAAGTAAGTTTTATATGGGAAATTTCTTGAAACTATTGCAAATAATCATATTTGTATTGCAAATATACCCATTTTTCCAGAATATGCTGGCCATCCATAAAATTTAACTGATCTAGAAGCTATTTTTTAGGCAGAGATGGCTTGTCTTTTATTCCTTATATGCTGCTTTTACCTTGTCTGATTGTCTGGGCTTGATTTCTTTTGCTTGCTCTAATTTTCTACATCACCAAAGCAGATTGAAGTTGACTGTGAACTCTTGTTTGGTGTTTTCTTAACATCAGGCTGTTGTGTTACACACAGCAAATTACTTACAATCTCAGGGCGAAACTCTTATTTGGATTTTGATTTTTGCCCAAAACTGAGAATTCTGATTTTACATGAATTTGGAACATTTGTTCATATTTGGAGTTAACAGGGAAAGTGATTTCCCTGTTTGGGACCAAAGCATATTGTACCTCCTTAGATCAAAACCTTAGAAAGTCAGGGAGTTGGATGATGCAAAATGAAAGAAAGACGATAATGCCTAATTTTTTAGTTTTTGTTTTTTCACTTCTTATGACTCTGTTACAATTCTTTGCTTCAGAGGCACTTGGGTAATGTGCTATATTTAGGAATAGGAATATAGGAGTGCAGCAGCAAGAGCCTTTTGCTTGACAAGCCTTTCTCACAGCAAAGAGACACGGTGTGTTAGGCTTGCCAAGAGGCGAACGTGATGGCAGGGGTTTTAAGCTGAGCTTCCAAACCCTGCTAATGCAAAGGACATGTTACAACATTTCTGCTCTGACAGCTCTTTCTGAACTCCCTGGTATAAATAGAGCCTTAATACAATAATCCCACCCCGTTCCTCCACTGCTGTGGTGCATCCTCTCGCACGTGTTGTCAGAGATAAGAGGGGACAAGGCTCTGGATGTGAGGCTATTTTTTTTTTTTTACTCCCTGAACTGTTTTTAAAAAAAGATGGTGCTCCCTTTGTTTGATTTTTGTTAGAGCAGGACAGGGCCTCAGCGCATTTAGCTTAAAGACCAATCGGCCTTGAGAGTTCACTAAAAACTTCCACTCAGCTGAACAAGAGAGGATGCAGCATCGAAGACACAAAGTCCACCAGCCCTAGATGCTCTCTAAGGAAAACGCCATTTTCAGACAAAGCAAAATATATTCTGGAAACCTGAGCTGCAGTACTCTCAGGAGAGAGCAGACAACATTATTGCGTGGCTTTTACAACAGTAAAAGAGGTTCTTGGTAATTCTTGTGTTTTATTTGCAACACCCAGAACCTTGATCTAAAAGTAAGAAGCAAAATATGTAATTAACATTGATGGAAAGACTGGCTGCAGCACAATTTAAAGGTGTCTTTATTTTCACTGCTTGCAGTTCCCTGCTGCTTTAAACTCTGCTCAACGTTAATCATTTGAACTTCAGCTTTCCAGGTGAGATGTGTGCCTCAGGCTGACTGTAATTATGAGGAAAATACCAGTTTGGGTTTTCTTTTTCCAAAACCGAGAATGAATAAAACCATATTATTTTGTTCATGTTGGAAAGAATCCTGGCAAACTTTCTCTGAGAAGTCACAGCAATTTCAGTGCTGGCAGAAAAGCTCCTTTTATAATGCACGTTTTTTGAAAAGCCTTTATTAATTATAAGCATTTTAAAGAGTTTATTAGTATAACTCTGGAAGTGATGAAGATAATTGTCCATGCTGAACTCGCCAAAGCCAAGAACTTGACAGGACTCCCATTGGAATTTCACCTGTAATCTCCTATACAGTTGGATCTTGGTTGAACAGAAGAGAAAATGAAGAGGAGACTCTCTCCTGTGTTTCCTTGATGTGCTTCAGCACCATGGTAGGGACTGCTGGACATGGATGTTGATGTCAAAGTGCAAAAAAATGTTGATAAGGAGCCCAGGAAGGAAGGGATGGAGGGGATACACGAAATAGTGAAAGGGAAGTAGGATTTGGAAGTCACTGGGTAAGAAGGGATTAGGAAAGGAAGAGTGGGAAAGGTCACTCAACTTTAGACTGGACAACAAAAAGGCTGGATCTGCCATGATATGGAAGAGGGGAAATGTGGATGACGAGGGTCAAAGGTATATGGAAAAAAACTGAACAAAAAAATGAGACCACTGGGCATGGAGATGTGAAAGAGGATAAATGAGAGCCACCTGTGGTGAGTGCAGGTCAGGAAGAGAAAAGAGGAAAGGAGATTATGCTGAATCAAAAACTGACTGACAAAATGGAAGCAAGGAGCAGCTACATGTGGAAAGGGAATATGGGCACTGGGCAGAGATGCTGACAAAAGTGAAAAATTGTGATGGCAAAGAGGGTGGGAAGGGAGAGGATGAACTGCAGGGCAAGGCAGGCTGTTCAAAAGGCCTCAGCACCGTGGCTCCCACCACATGGAGATGGGATGTCATGTTTCAAACTTGATTTTTCTCCCCAGGTCTGAACCATACCAGAAGTTCCTCTTGGAGAGTGGGGATGGACTGCTGTTATAATTATGCTACTGCCTTTAATCAGAGGCTCAGACTGTTTGAAACTCTACCTTTCTCCATTTTTGAGCACACACCCTGGCTGATGTTATTTTACAGCAGGTTTGTGTTTGTGTTTGTGCAATACACAGGTGATTTGATACTACCCAAGCTCTGGTTGTGAAATACCCCTTAAGAAATTCAGTGTAATAAAACTAGAATGCCTTCTTAATCATTTTAGAAAGGAAAACATCAGAAAGTCTCTCGTATATCAAAAAGAAGGGTGGGGAACTGCTGGTTTCAGTGAGGTCCTAGAAGAAGCTGGCATTGTGGCAACACACAGTCATATACTGGTTATGGATGAAATCCAACCCACTTTAACTAGAATTTAAAATAAATAACAGCAGAAAAGAGAGGAAAGGAGTAATGGTGGAGAGAGGCTTGTATAAACAGCTTTCCTTATAACCAATTTGTATTATTACATTTCAGCTGAACAACAGATACACTCCAGGTTTTTTCTGAGTACAGAAACCAGACATTTTCGAAAGCAAAACATTAATCGCGCTTATTTACTCCTACAGTGACAGTGCACGTTCAAACAATGCATCTTTGTTTTCCTTTTTCAGAGATTTATTGAAGCAGACAACTGCTTGTGACTCTCAGGAGCCACTCAGGGAGTCAGATTCACAGCACAAGCTTGATGAGGAAACCAGTGCTCTGTTCTGGTGGTCCCTGGAAAAAGAGAATGGTTCTGCAGGGGCATTGTTGGTGAGGCAGGAAAAGGCAAGGGCCATGGAAGGCATAAGCAAGTAAAATGGTGTCGTTTGGCTTTTTTCCCACAAATCAAATTTGCATATTTGCTTTGTGGCCCACCATGAGATTAATTTGTTGTTTGACTTTAAAGTGTCATGTTTTGGTTTGGAGGGGTTTTTTTTGTTTATTTTTTTCTTTAATGTTGAGAAGAAGGTTGTTGCACTCGTCCTTACCCATCAAGAACATTTAACAGTTTGATTTAATCCCTTATGTCTAGACTAACAATCCTGTCATCTGACAGTCTATCCCAAGTTCTTGCCTGTGTTTTGAGTACTGAGCACTGGCAACAGCTGGGGAGGAATGAGAGGACTGGGAGCAAGGTAGGAGGAAGCACAAACAAGTTGGGATATTGCAGACAAAGTTTACTCAGGCACATGGGACAATTTAATAATTCAGCTGTTGCTGAGAATCACCCATTTTTTTTCCCTGAGTTTTGTCTTTGGGGTCAGGAATCTTTTTTGTCCCCTCTCTCTCTTCCTTTCCCTTCCTTTTTGGATGTGGAAGGAATGGGTGTAGGGCTTCCTTTAATATCGTTTAGTCTGCTGAGCACCAGATCAAGGACGCATCCAGGAGTAGTTTTTCAGGCCAGTTTCTCGGATATGGATGGCTTTGGTGACATGGGTGATGAAAACTTCCCTGAGAAAGATATCTATCTTTCTTTTTCTATCTATCATAAGAAATATGCAGGGGGAGGAGTAGGTGAAGTGCCCAGATGAGACCCATCTCCGTGGAAATACGTGATATTTTCTGCTGGTGCATGTGCAGTTTTGTCAACTTTTATCTGTGTAACCTACAAAGGCAACCTCTTTATATTTAAGAACAAAAAAGAAAATCACAATAAGAATTAATCTGGGATGAGTTTTGTTGAGTGACTGAACAACAACATTGTTTTCTTTGGTATTCCAGTTGAAAATCTTGCTCTGGGGCTGTAGAACATGCACTGGGGTGAATGCTGGTGGAAATCCAGCGCCCAGAGTCAGCTTGGTGGGTGGCAGGAGTGAGATGTCAGAACCTGACCAGGGGAAGCTGTAGGCATTTGTTGTGCAAATAGATTTGGCTTCAACTGGCAAGCACTGGGTTTGGCTTCCCCAGGTAATTCCCAGGATGAGATGTCTTTAGGGAACAGCAAACTCCACTTTTCTACCTTTCTAGGAAAGGTGCTATTATCTCATAGCAGGAGCCGTGCTGAGCACCTCCCATGGAGCTGACTACAGAAACAGGCATAAAATGACTATGTGTCAGATCAGACAGTGATGAACTGCATCTCTTCAAAGAGCCAGGAGGAAAGTTGCCCTCCCTCTCTTGACATCAGAAGAAAATCCATAACCCACAGGACATTCAAAAGCAGGTTTTTTTTTTTTTTCAAAGGAGGATATTACTGCTAATACAATAATTGCCTCTGGCTAGTTTCCTTTGAATTCCTTTGTAAATTTTTCTCTTTTTTTTTCAGTCAGACAAGTTAATTATTTCAGCATTTAAATCATGGAGTGGTAACAATCTCTCTATGACATGTAAGCCTTTACTGTAACACACTAATGTATAAACGTGAATGTGTTATTTTTTCTTTCTTCCCTGATGAAACCTCTCTGCTACAGTTTTCCGTCTGATAAATAACTTGATTAGAAATCTCACAGCTCTGATTATCTGCAGCAAGATTATGGTTTCACATATTCCTTAACCATAAAACCAGCTTGTTTTTTGGAGGCTCTACAATAATATTCAAAATGACAGGAGGAACACTAGTGTCCTTAAAGCAACTTTGCACCATCAAAATACTACAATAATAAATCCAAACAACGCATTATAAAAGAGGCCTTGTTCAGGGTGTCTTTGGTACTCAGCATTGGTCTTAATGTGAATTACCTGAAAAGCACAAGGAGAAAAGTTTGGCCTTCAGGCAGCTTTCTGTAGAAAAACACTACAAGCAAAGTATGAATTACGAAATTAAAATATTTAAAGTATTTTAATTATGAATTTTCTCTTTAAAAAAGGGAAAATAATAATTTCTATTTGCTACATTATTCAGCAAAACTGGCGTTGTCTACAGAGAGAATTAGAAATTAATTCACTTTTCATACTGAACAGTACTCAAAGTCTAGTGTTAACAATGGATTTTATATGTTTTAAATTCTTCTGAACAGTGGTGAAATGATTGACAGAGACTAATGGTAGAACTGCAACTCTGGAAATATTTGGCTTTATTTTTCCTTGAATCACATGCAGAGAGGAGTTATTTTTACTCCCTCCCATGTTAGTCCCAATAAACTTTAAGAGCTTCCTGTTCTGGTACTGTGAACTGTTTGGACATAGGCCTGGGTACTGTTTATCTGGTTTAGCGCTTTGTCTGGGTCTTAGAGCTTTTTCTGGCGGCTCTTAAATGCTACATCTCAGGTGCTATTGCATGCATTTAATTTGAAGGTATTCCCTGGGCCTCAGGTGCCTGATAGGGAAAATTTTAGCAACTCTGATATAGTAATGAGGAATTGTATAATCAATTTATATTGCTAATGTTTGTGGTCCCTACTTCGTTCATGGGAATGCTCTTTTATCTCAGCTGAGTGCCCCCCACCAGCTCCCCAGCTTTAATTTGATTTGGTAGCTTGGCACAAGTTGTGCTTGTGAAAAGATCCCGAGGAAGTTTGCAAACATTTTATATCCAAACAGAATTTGATGTTTAACCTGGAAAGGGAGAGGGCTGTATCCTGACCCTTCTCTAAGGAATTATACACTCTGCTCTGCTGTATTTGGGTTAAACAGGCACAGTTCTGTGACGTCCTGGTATCCATGCTGTTTGCATAATTCTGCATTTATTTTAAGGTATTTTTCATCCGATTGTAAAGACTGATGCAGAGGTAGTGTGCAATATTTCTGGTTTCACTCTCATCTGGCACAGCCCTCCTCAGTTCATCCCAGTGGAAAAATGCTCAGCTGAAAGCAGCATGGACTCTGGGAAAACCTGCTTTATTGTGGTGGTAGGTGAGCCCAGAGAACACCCAGTCAGAGGGGCTCATTGAGGTTGGACATAAAAGAATTACTGAGCCCTGAAAGGCTTGGGATGCTCCTGCTGCAGACCAGAACTTTTGATGGTTGGGTGTTCTTTTACTAAAAAAAAAGAATGATTGTCTGTGGGGCTGGAGGATCCATGGGATCTATGGGATTGTCATGGAATCCGAGGATCCAGTTTGGATCCAAAAGTTCTCCTAAAAAAGCCCTTTTGTGGGTCCAGCCAGAAATACTTTCATAGGGTTGTAGGTGTTTATTATAAATTCACTATATCTAACTTATTCTTCTAGAGATTTTACAGTTGTTTATGGGATTTAATCTTCCTTGCTTCGTAACCTCTGGCAGCAATTTTTACACCTAATTGTCCGGTGGTTATTGTTATAAGCAGTGTACATAGGAAGGTAAAACACTCTTAAATCCACATTCAATTCTTCCCCTTGATCTGTGCGTGAATATCTTCCTTAAGTCATCAGAACTGAACCTGAAGCCTCTCATGACACCAATTTTTGCAAGAGCAATTTGCATTTGTGATTTTATAGACACCTCTTCAAGAGGAAGAATTTATGTGTTACACATGTATATTTTGGTTCTTGATACAGTCATGATTATTCCTTGTCTCAATCAATAATGAACATACACAGTAAATCAGTAATTTATTTGATGATTTTATAAACCCTTTGATTAGCTCAGCACAGACTTTCAAGTACAGTTTATGCTTGTGGTGGTATGGTATAAGGGATAAATTTCACAGTAAAAGTGATTTTTTGTCCCAAAGGTAGCATGATCATCAAAACGCTTGTTGCCAAATTGGTTCCTTCACAGGAGAAACTGCTGGATGTTTATTCGCAGAGAGACAAAAGCCAGTGATGGGTGAAGAAACCTCCTATTCCATAAATATCAGTAAAATTACCCAGTGTCTCGTAGGACTGAGCTGCACCCTTTTGGTCACTCTGACTTGCAGGACTCCTTTCCTATGTGTTTAAATTAATTTTAGGTTTGCCAAGGGGAATACATCACAGCTGGGACTGGGGTGTGAAGGGCCCAGTAGTCTCCTTTCTCCAAAACATTTTTGTTTTAAAATCTGTGAAAAGGACAGAATGCATGCTTACATATTTCAAAAAACTATAGGAAAAAATGGTGAGGGTTTTCTTGGTCCATTATTTTAGTTTGGCTTGTTTTGGGGTTTTTAGATGGTTGTTTTTTTGTTGCCGGTTGTCGTTTGGTTGGGGTTTTTTCCAAAATTGTACACTGCAGTACAATTAGTGTAGGAAATGGTACTAAAGCTCATCCAAAATTATTCTGGAGGGGGTTAGTGCAGGCAGAGCACGCTGGTTCACCCGGAGCCACCTCACAGAACAGCATAGCAGAACCTTTTCTCAAGCAAGGTCAAATCTCTCACCTGGACACTGATGCAGGAAAGCTGGAAGGTCAGGGAGGAGGTAGGTTAGAGCTCCAGGTACTGTCTTTTGCTGTGTGTGGATGTCAACAGGGACCCACAGAGCAGCTAGGAAACCAGAGACAGGTTTTGATCTCTGTCAAAAATAAATAAAACCCAAAAAAATCAGTTTAATCAGCTTTACGTTAGGAACATGCTAGTGGCACTTTGCAGACGCCTCTTTGGGAACCTGATCAGCTGAGAGCAGTTCAGGGTCCAGCCCTGGTTCCCTGTTGGAGCTGCCTGGAGGTCACCATTCCCAATCCCCCATCAGGGAATATCTCTGTGAAAAGGCTACTGCAGACAAGACACGGATTTGCAGTGTAAATGTTATTTTGAGCAGATAGCCTAATTACTACTGATGGGTTTAGCCCCATCAATCCCTCTAATCCCTCCCAAAACTGCTCCTGCTCTTGGTCTCCCTGACATCCCATGACAGTCAGTATCACAAGTATAACACTCTGTGGGACAAATCCAGAAGAGAAAAAAAAAAAAATCTTATGTTTGGGGTATTTTTTTTAGCTCTTCTGAGAAGTTTCACATTTTTTTCCCAACAAATTCACTAGGTGACCTCTTTTGTGACTTAGATTTGTGACTTCTCTCAGCAAACACTTCTTTCCCAGGAATTTTAAAGCTAAAAAAATTACAGCATGTCATCAGATACTCATCATTAAATGTCACAGTTTTCTGGTGAGCACGGCAGTGTTGGGTTAACAGTTGTGAACTCAAAGATCTTTGAGCTCTATTTCAATCTTAACAGTCATACAATATTATGAAATTAGCCTTAATTGCTAGATTAGCAGTTCATATAGATGATTTCTTATTTTAATAAAGCTTTTTGCATGATAATGTTTTCTGCAAGGAACCCTCCATGTATTTGTCAGTTTGAGTAACATTTTGAGGACTTAAGAACACAGTTTGAAAGAATCAAATTTGAACTATCCCAGAATTAATTCTGTAGCTTATAAACATTTCATCTTGCTTACCAGATTTTCCCTCTATTGGAAGTTTATAAAAAATGATAAGACATGCCAAGCTCTCCCATTACAAAATCAGTAATAAGATGTTGTATGTCCATCGTTGTCACTCCCAAATAATTCAGTAAAATGGGAAAGGAAGACACTTTTTTTTTGAGAATTTCACTTTTTAATACTTTGGAGGTACTTCTTTTCTAAAAAGAAATGACACTGGGCTAATGGCTATAACTGTAGCTTGTGAAAAGGTGAGAATACCCACCCTGAGACTGCATTTCTGGTCAAACAAAAAACAATCTAACAATGAGGAGATGCAAAGAAACGTAAAAGTTCCAGCCAGGTTTTCCTGTCTGTGGTGGTTTTTAGCTGCATAGACCCCTTCTTGTATATTAGCCTGTGCTTAGGTAAAGCAAATCATCACGATGGGCAGAGAAAATGAGAATTTTCTGTAGGGACATCTTATGTTCAAACAGGCAGTAGTTCCACAGGAGAGCTGCCTGAAAAACAACCGCAATTCATATTTAGGAAGAGATGGTACCTAGAAATATTCCAGTTCTTTCCTTTCTATCTACCCACTGCAGGAGGAGAGTAGAATTTCCTTTATTTCCTATGTACTAGAAAAAGAAATTAAAAATATTCCAGTATTCTCCTTATGATCTTAGAAACAAATAAATAAATTTGCATGCAAACTTCAAGAAACCTATGTTTGCTTGTCTTTTTAAAAAAGTGCTTGGATAAAGCCATTTTTTGTGTTTGGGGAGGAAAAATTCCACAGCTGTGTGTAGGTAGAGACAAGGAGAACCTGAGATCAATGCACCAAGCAGCAGAACTGCTGCAGAAAGGCCTTCATCACTGCCTAAATCAGTTTGGGTCTATTACTCAGTGAATAGATGTTTCTAGGTAAAGATTGGTGTTTCTAATAATTTAAGGGGAAGTTTTCTTTAATGAAGAAAATGAGAAATGCCATCATTTGGTGTTAAAACTTCCTGCATTTCCCTGGGGTCCAAGAAATATTGATTTTCTGTTCTTTTCCTTTGACAATTTTTCCTTGGGCTGATGTTCCATAACTCCATAATCAGCCTCACAAACTTTTAAAAATTTGTTTGTTTTTGTAGGTGTTTGGGTTTGTTTGTTTTTTTTTTTTAATAGCATTAACATACTTCTGGGTTCAAAAAACATGGTGCTTTTTAGAAAAAGAGGAAGTGTTTAAAAAGTAAAACAAACAGAAGAATCCATATGGTATCATCTTCTTGATACATGGGTTTTTAGCACTTATTGTTGTGCTGTTTTGGAGAAGAAAAATTAAAGTTTTCTGCCATAAGTAGGCAGGCAGTGAATTGGGAGCTGGGAAAATCTGCCCTCTGCTTGCCCTGATTCTGGTTCCAGTTCCGTTAAAGATGCTCCCATTCCTGCTGTGCATAAAAATGTCCCCCTCCAAGAGCTCAGGACCTCTCCTGTGCTGCTCCCTGTGCTGTTCCAGAAGATTTAAGAGCAGGCCCAGAGTGGCTTCATTGTTCAATGTCTGAGCCTTGCATTTCAGTGGGAGGTTCAAATGACACTGATTTTCTAATGTAGGGTCATTTTTGGATTTTCTTTTTGGAGCATCTCTGGGCAGGGAGGCCGGAATATGCAAAATCCCAACTGAAAAGGTGAATTAATGCCAAAGACATAGGCAAAGAGTGATAGGAAACATGAGCAGGGCTCCATGCGTGGACCTCAGCACTACCCCCAAGAAATGAGCTCAAGCTGTGGATTTGATATGGATTCATATTTCAACCCTGCAATAGTCCAAAGGTCTTCAGCTCCAGGGATTCGATTTGTGCTGTATCAAAGGCAGAAGTCAACTGAAAAACGTTTGATCTGGGCTAAAGTTTAAATCTAAACAGTCACAGAGTTGAATGGGGCTTGAATTAGGAGTTGTGGCTGGAGGCAGTGTTCACCTCTAAATACAAATTTACTTGCAGTACAACACACACAGAAAAAGTGAGACACGGCTGAGAAAGAAGCTGCAGCTAAATGAGAAACAGATTTGTAGCTAGCACAAGTGAAATCAAAGGGATGTGGGTGCAAGCCAGCCAGTGTATTCTGTTGTGAGACAAAATGTTTGATTTCCCATTTGTGATAACACTGAGGAGCTGAACAGGGCTGTGGCATGAATGTTCCTTCACACAGCACTGATTGCCAAGACCTGGCAATGCAGGAAACCTTCCCACTCCAGGCTGCTTGCCTAAAAACCTCCTACCCCTCTGTCTTGACATTGCAACAGACCTTTTGAAGACTAGCCCTTGAAAAAACGGAATCTGCAAGAAAAATACTGGGATTTTTGCATTTCCATATATTTAGGATGCCAGCCACAACATGTGGACAATTTGCAATAAGAGCTGCGCATCTGCTTTAGAAGTGGGTGCCTTGAAGTATCAGATTATGAAGAGCAGAGGTAGAAATATTTGTTCTAAATATAAACATTGTTAGACTGGTAATTTTTAAGTGGTGGAGATTTACCTGCCCCTCATTAAGGAGATAATTAACTTTCAAGCCATAACTAAGAACAAAGGGTGACATTTACTCCATTTTCTTACTCCTGTTTTCTATCCCTCCATGTTAGTCTTACTTCTTCTTTTTTTAAATTACTTTTTAAAAATGAGGGATTAGACCAACTGGATTTGATGCTTAAACCACACAGGGTTAAATGTATAGCTTCCCTTATATTTCTGAACTTTCTTCCATAAAAATCTTGAGGAAGATGATCTCTAATTTCACTTCCTCAGCATGAAAAGCAAAACATCTGGTTGTCTTAGTTTCCCACCCTGGCAGCTGACTTTCAAGACAGCAAGTAAGCAATGACATGCTTGAGATTAAAATGCAGAAATCCGCTATGTTGGCATGGGAGAGCAGCAGTGCAATGGGGAAAAAGCACAAAGTTTCTATCACACTCATAATTACAGAGCACAGATAACAGCCTGCAGTTAACACTTTAATATATCCTGGCCCTTGCTCTGTTTTTTCTGGCCATTGTTAATGGGAAGTGGATGGAAGCAGCTGGTTGGGAATTCCCCTGCAGTGAACAGAGCCCAGCTGCTGCTTGGGGGTTTTTGTGTCCTCCCTTCCTCACACACACAGACCCCGGACACCTGCCTGGGGCAGTGTCAGGATGGAGTCACCAGGAGGGGATTTCAGCAGAAATTTGGTCAGGACACTCTGGAAATGAGCCTTTCAGTGTTCACAGAGCCACGAAGAATGGGGAGTTTGGGAAGGGGGCTCTATGTGCTTCGATGTCTTAGCCAATATCTGGGCCCAGTAGAGGATATGACTCTAAATTTGCCCCTTTCATTTTTGGTTGAAAGTTAGACCTGATGGTCTTAGAGGTCTTAATAATTCTATAATTCTTTTCTATTACCTGTTCCACTCGCACAGTGAAATTGAGCATATTTTCCTTTTATTATTAATTTTCCATGTTCTCTTCAATGGCCAATATTATTATGATGATAAATATAAGGGGAAAACCTTCCTATTTCAAGGTATTTATTGTAATACAGCTCAGGCAGGACAACCGATACTTCACCAGTGTTCAAAACCTTGCAGACAGAAATTAGTTTGTGATGGAACAGTGGTAGAGCTGTTCTATTTTTTTTGTGCAATGGCTGTTATTTTTAAAAACATTGAGCTGGGATCCTCTCAGTAATCTCCTCTTAGTAATCTCTTCTGAGCTACTCCTCACTGACTAAGGTCTTGAAATATACTTAAGGTGAGAATCTGCAACACCTGTTTCTCCACAGAAAGCCTTTCTGCTGCAGGACTTTAGTCTGCGGTTTTGTGGGGAAGCCAATTCTCTGGAGAGGGCTGGAAAACTCAAAGAATCAGATTTTTCAGGTAGGAAGTGACCTCTGGGCCAGCCTCTTGCTTAGAGCAGGGCCAGCCCTGAGGCTGTACCAGCTTTCTCCAGGATTTTGGCAGACAGGTTGTGAAAACCTCCAGGCTGGAGATAACATGGATGCTTCAGAAGGTCTGTTCCAGTGTGGGCCTGTACCCACAGGGAAGGGGCTTCTTATCTCAGCACCTGGGGAAGGTGCTGGAGCCCCA
>WBMY01018861.1:0-61275 GCA_013397315.1 Donacobius atricapilla
CAGCTGTAAAGTTGTAAAGACATTACTGCAAGCTAGAATGTATTTATAAATAATTGCTAGTTGTGAAGAATTTTGGAAATGTTAAAAAAATCCAAGACCATAATTGTATTGGTGTCTATTAAGTGTGCTAATCGCACACTAAGCACAGAATTCCCTTCTAAAGTCGGGTTAGAGGGCCCACTGAAAAATGCAGAGGCTCTTGAACGTGTGACATGTGCAACACCAAGTTTGGAATCAGTCTTAGATCTTGGAGAGGAATTGAATGTTTGGTCCCATTTCTGAGAGGACAAGAAGAAGCAGCCTGAAGTTGGGCTAGGGGAGTGACAGGCTGCATATTAGGGAAGATTTCTTCCTCGGGAGAGCGGTTAAGCATTGGAAAATGCTGTCCAGGGTAGTGGGGGTGTTGCCATCCCTGGAGGTGTTCATAAGAGGCATTTGGTGGCATGGTTTAGTGGTCAGGGTGGTGCTCTGTCAACAGCTGGACTTGATGGTCCTGGAGATTTCTCCAGCCTTAATGGTTCTATGCTTCACATGAGCCATAGTATATTGATGGTATAAAAAAAAAGACATTTGATGCTATAAAAACCGTTGTATTGCTTATCAATCCTTGTGGCTCTGGAGAGCTCCCTGAAAAGTAAACTACATCTTTGTAATGCTGTTAAACTTTCTTCATTCTTCTTTCTTTACATTTCTGGGAATTCAAATGTAAATGTTCTAGCACAGAATTAATTGTGATTTAATAAAGAAATTGACTTTTAAGTCCTTCCTCCAGTGCATCATGATACACGATTTTTTTTCCACCATATGTGATTTCACCTAGGAGTCAGCGCCACTAATTATTAGCAAAGGGTTTCTCAAGTTAATCATCTTCTTAGAAGACTTTTGGGACCTTAACTGGTGTTTACTGCAGGGCCTTTTGAAATGCAAATCACTTCTGCAAACTTCAGAAAGCCCCAAACTCTATTTGGATTCATTTGTAAGTAGTTAAAGATCAAAGTCCCTCCAACCAAGAAAGAAGATACAACATCTTTTTGTTCCAAAATGTTGATTTATTTTCCCCACAAACTTTCACAGCAGTGTTTGGTCTCATACTTTTGGTACCTGCAAACAGCAGTCAGAAATCCTTCTGGCTGTTTCTCTAAAGATTAATGAGTTGCAAGATGCATTTCTTTATTTCATAACCTTTACTATCACAAGAGGTCACTCAATCTGTGAAGGTGACAGCTTTGGATATAACTTTACAACATTAAAAATGTGTGACCCAGAGTAAATTACACAACTTGTTCTTTTTGTGGGCAGTGCTGTCAGTGTTTTTCATCTGTGGCTTGTCTGCAGACCAGGAGAGCTCTTGCAGCCCCATTTGTCATGTAGAGAGAGCTCCATGGTGGAGCCCGTTAAAAAATTCTCATGGACCACTTTGTCAGAAGTGAAGTGTCTGAACCTATCCATTACACAAAGTCAGGAGGAACTGTAGCTGCTTGAAAATACATCAAGCTATTTCTATCCAGACCCCTATTTGAAGGTGTTCCACTAGTTCCTAATATGCATTAGGGAAATTATGCCAGCCTGTGAGTCCTGGTGCCATATGGACGAATCGATTTCAACATGCTGCCCCTGTTACAGTTTCAGACACAATGATTCGATTGTTGGTACACTGATTTTCCAGCTTCTTCTCCACTGAAAAGAAATGGCAGTGAAGGTCTATATGTACAGTATGGATTATTTAAAATACTGGAAACATCTGAAGTTGTTATTTCTAACCATTGTAACACACAAAGGTACATCCTGCTGCGCCTGTGAGAAAGGGTTGGGATCTTAATGCGCATCCAGTACCACCCCTGCCATGGGCAGGGACACCTCCACAGGCTGCTCCAAGCCCCATCCAAGCTGGCCTTGGACACTTCCAGGGATCCAGGGGCAGCCACAGCTTCTCAGGGCAAGGTTACAGGATGACTGAATGACTGAGGTTGGAAAAATGACCATCAAGTCCAAGCAGTGCCTGACCCAGCCTGCCCAGAGCACCGAGTGCCACCCCCAGCCCTTCCTGGGACACTTCCAGGGAGGAGGACTCCAACACCTCCCTGGGCAGCCCCTGCCAAGGCCTGAGCACCCTTTCCAGGCAGAAATTCCTTCTGGTGTCCAACCTGAGCCTCCCCTGGCACAGCCTGAGGCCGTTCCCTCTCCTCCTGTCCCTGTTCCCTGGGAGCAGAGCCCGACCCCCCTGGCTGTCCCCTCCTGTCAGGGAGCTGTGCAGAGCCAGAAGGTCCCCCCTGAGCCTCCTTTTCTCCAGGCTGAGCCCCTTTCCCAGCTCCCTCAGCCTCTCCTGGGGCTCCAGCCCCTTCCCCAGCTCTGTTCCCTTCCCTGGACACGCTCCAGCCCCTCAAGGTCTCTCTGGCCATGAGGGATCCAGAACTGGACACAGCACACAAGGTCCCCCAGCAATGCCAGCACAGAGGGACAGTCATGACAGGAGTGCAGCATTTCTACATATCAAAACACCATTGAAGGGGAAAAAAACTTTTATCAAACTTCTGCATGTGATGGTTTTCTTTTTTTCTTAGAGCTTAACTTAAATAGTAAGTGGAAATTGTCAGTAATTAAAAAAAAACACAAAAGGATAAAAAATCATTTTAAAGCCCAATTTATCCTAACTAGAACACAGTTACTCAAATACTGAGTAGAGGGGTGGTTTTTTAGTCCTGCCCAAGTCACAGATGCCAAACTCGGTAGATTAAGCCAGCAAGTATTTCAGGAGGCATTACAAAAGTCAGGTCAGAGATCAGAGAAGAAAAGAACAGGCTGTAAACCCCTCGTCATTCCCATGCATGGATAGGAGCCTGAGGTACCAGCTATAATTAGCCGGGACTAGAAAGCATGGCTAACTTTCCTGCTGGAATAAATGGCACAGATCTACCAAAGCCAGCACACCTATGACATTTACAGTGGCAGAATATCTGACCCACATTCCTCCTGGTCCCTTCATTTTGCCCTGCTAGCTCCATCATTCCCATCCACCCTGCTGCCATCCTTACTCCTGCCTCTCCATCCTCCCACCTCCCAGCTTTTGTCCCAGTAACCCCATTCACAATCCGTATTTACCTCCCTTACCGGGGGATAGAGCAGATGGATTAGCATGATTCCAGACAGATAATTTCAGGGACATATCTCCTTCAAAGAGGAGATGAAAAATGGTGCAGTAGAGCTGGAAAGATACTTATAAAAAGCCAGAAAAGACAGTTAGTGCTCAGCATGGGGGGAGGGAGGGAGGGTGGAAAGGTTAATACACTCCACAGAGCCATTGCTTAAATTAAACCTGGCCTTTGAATGCTATCTCATTCCAAGATACACCGGATACTATCTCAAATTGCCTCGGCCTTGCTTTTTTCTTCTCTCTCTTTCATCCATTCAGTGAGTCCCGACTCCTGTCAAAGGCACCTGACAGAAAGCTTGAACTCCAAAGCGATCCCAGGAAAGAGCCTAGACGAGCTCTCTCCCTCTCCCACACATTTGTCTGCTCACTCCTTGGCTGCAAGCTGCCAATTCCCGAGCAGGAATGCTCAGCCACAGTTTTCCTGGGGAAAGGATGACACTGGCAGGCACCTGGAAAAGTTAAGGAGCAGGGAAGGACCAAAGCGGGAAGAGAGGAAAAGTGAGCCAAGCTTGCTCTGATTGCACAGGTAATACATGTGCAGCTGACCCTTGGTGTTGAGGCACATGGAAAATCTACGGAACAGAAAGAGTTTTCTTAATAGGGAAATCCTGCACTGCATCCCAATAGTTACTATGGGGAGGAAATTGCACAGTGCTCTCATTGCTTGCTGAAATTGGAGAGCTCAGCTCGGGCACCAGCAAATTCTCTCTTCTTTTCTCCTTCTGGCTTCCCCTTCTCCCAGAGGTCACAGAATATCCTGAGTTGGAAAGGAACCACGGGGGTCATCCAGTCCAACCCCTGGCCCTGCACAGACACCCCAACAATCCCGCCCTGTACCTGAGAACATTGTCCAAACACACACTCCTGGAGCTCTGGCAGCCTCGGGGCCGTGCCCATTCCCTGTTCAGTGCCTGACACCCCCTGGGGGAAGAACTTTTCCCTGACCCACCCGAGCCTCCCCTGGCACAGCTCAAGGTGAGGCCATCAGGAGCTTGGAAGAGGTTATAAATAAACTTCATGGCCTCAGACTTCCCATGGGCATCCAGGAGGCCACGTGAGCCACAAGAGGCTCCTCAAATTGTGGGATTTCCAAGGATTTCCAAACTTCCTAATACCCACATCATAGCTAGCAATTCCAAGACAATTATGAACTGACAAACATCATAAAGTCCAATTGCTGGGATCTGAATGGAATAATCCATCTCCAATTCAAGAAAATTGCCGTGCTTACTCACAGTAATTAAATATTATGTGCATGTATAATTAATAGATGTCGAAACCATCCAGAACAACAAATCCATCTTCATTTCAATTTAACAACAGAGGGCGTTTAAATGGAAGCTGATTGATGCAATGGAAACTGATGGATGCAATTACAGTGTTTACCTTTTTTTTCCCCCAGTTCTTGAAAGCAATTCTTTACAAGCTCATGGCACTGAGAAACTCCACTTCTGTGGAATTTAATGGCAAAATTCCACATGGGATTACCATGACAATGGATACTGACAGCACATACCCAGGGCTTTGAAAACTCCATCCTAATGTTTCTTCCATGATGTGTACAGGCTCTCACAGTAGGAATTTTCATATCCAGCTGCTTAGTTATATGGAATTTTAATCTCAGGCTATTACCAGCTTTACAATGGCTACAAGCACTGGACAGAGATTCTTGGGAAACACACCTGATCCAGGTTACAGCTCAAATGAATGTAGGAAGCAGGCTGGCTTCCATTCACACTGATTACATTTCAAATGGGCCTTCAGTGCATAATGATTAATATTTCACTATAATTATTTGTTCCAATTAAATGTAGCATGATTAAGCGACATTTTCCCCTGTGAAGCTAAACTGCATATTTTTCTTAAAAAAAAAAAAAAAGATGATAAAATTAATTAAGGGAGGTTTTACTTGCTTATTTTGCCATTTAAACTGCTCCTCTTTTTCCATTGCTAATTGAGAAATTTAATTTCTCCAGGATGTTCTATTGTACACAAAAGAGGCTACAATCTGGTAATTAAAAGGAAAAAAGGAATATTGCTCCCCAGAAACATTAAAAATAGAGAAAAGCCATTCAGAATGATAAGACCAATAAAAGCTCCTGTTGATTTGGTCACCAGCTTTAGATTTGACAATAAGCTCTGAATACTTGGTTTATGAAAGACACCAGATACAACAGCAGGAAGAACAAACTCTTTATACCATTATTTGAATTTTCCATGAAATAAAAGTTGAGTAACATGAAAGGTGCTTAGAATCCCCTACATTTTCATAGTATTTTTCTCAGACAGGAATGTTGACTTCTGAAGAATTGTCAGAGCCGTGTTTTTTCTGGAAGAACCTCAACTGTGACTCCTGACCACACAAAGCAGCAAAGCGGCTCTTTAGCAGAACTTTCACAGCAGAGAAGTTCCAACTTGCTCTGGAATTCCATTCCCTTGAATATTCATTATCTTCTGGCTGATATTTTTAAACCTGCCTATGGGATTTGGATGCCCAATTCCCATTAAAATTAAAATGGGAAATGAGTAACCAAATTAATTAATTGAGTTAAAATTAATGAGAGCTGGGCATCCATATCCTTAAGGCAAGTTTGAAAATTCCAGCCAGTCAAGTTTTAGGGCAATGCATACACTTCAGGACATATATATGTATGTGCTCTGGATGTGCATTGACCTACCGGAAACAGAGAGAGGTGTTTCTGCCAGACAGTGGAAAACATTTCCCTCAGTTTAGGAAAAGATCTCCAAACACTGACCAATGCTAGAAAATGACAGAATTAAACCCCGTATATATCCACATCCACATTCTAGGCAATGGCGGCTCATAATTCAGATAATAATAGCTATCAGAGCATGATTTAGAGCTGCAGTTTGATTTTTAAAGAGGGATTGTCATAATATATTTGAACATTAGTATATACTATTATTCAGAGCTTCCCAAAGATTTTCCTGTCACTTCAAATATTATTATTTTATATTTCTAGAAGAGATCAATCACTTCCATTTAATATATTTAAAATTACTGATTTTCCCCTGCCCCCCATACCCTGCATAGCTCTCCTGTCATAAAAAAACAGTCCACAAAGTTTATGGGTCAGCAAGAAGCTGGCTAATAACACAAATCATAGATTTATATTCGCACTGGAAGTAGGATTTAGGTCTCCCAAAAGTATTTATACTTTTGCTGACAACTAAAATCACATAGCAATAGAAACAGCAATGTATCTGTCGCAGCCTAATGGACTTGGGCTTACTTTTTTTGCAGTTCTTAGAGTGAACTCTCATTTACCAGAAGACTTTAAACTGAGTTTTTAACTACCTCACTCTCATTTTTGTTACAGTGAAGAATTTCATGGATGTTCAGGGATCTCACTACCAGTCAGCCAATTCTTAAAACAAATTCCCTTCATGTCAAAGCAAAGATGCCGTATTTCACTGGCACAATCAGAATTCTTGTGAGAGCTGAAGGTATGGAAAGTGTGACACCTGTGTTTTATCAAAGAAAAGAACTTTCTATTAAATAATCCAAGTATTGATGGAAATGTAATGGTTGGCCAAATAGTTAATGTCGTAACACTGACAGTTCCCTCTCTAGGTAGAACTTCAGTTTTCCTTCACGCCTTTCAAAGAGTCTCTTAATCTTCTGTAACTCAAAGTATACATTGGCAAAGCAGCTCCAGGTGAATCACTGCATGCCACAAAATCCTGGATGTGCCTGATGCCTTGGGAAGGCTGAGCTGGAACAGAGACTGGACAGAGCCAGAGAATAAAGTAGGGATTTTATTGAAAGGCCTTTAGGACACACCTTGGGCAGGACAGGGCCTGGCCAGGGCTACACCCAAGGTGGACTAAGAATGGTCACGAAATGAATGACCGGTCACAAGATCTCACACTTTTATAAGTTTGGGTTCATTTGCATATTGGGGTTTAATTGTCCAATTACAGCATCAGGTTATGAGGTCCCAATCTTCTTGTTTTCCTTCTTCAGCCCGCCGTTCTTTGTGCTTTTGGGCCTGAGACATGTACTCACTGCCCTTGGTCTTCAGCAGGAAAAGGATTTGTTTTGTCTCCCTACCCTGTGCAGAGCTGAGTGACACTGCACGTGAGCTCAGAACTGCACCCCGGGGCAGCCCAGAATCCAAAAAACATGAAAGCTGAAACTTAAGGCATCATTTCCCCCCTATAGAGGCTTGACAAGGCCTTTTCCTTGTCAAGTCTCTATTCTAAATATCTACTAATAATAGGTATTCAATGACAGATAAGTATCTAACAATAGTAAACAACTAACAGTAATAAACATCTAACAAAAGTTGTTGTTACCAGATCTTGTGCTACCCCTGGAAGGGGTCACCGGACCCTTCCTCCACTCCAGGTTGTTCCAAGCCCCATCCAGCCTGGCTTTAAACACTTTCAAGCATGGTTTATAGGTACTCTCCTACCTAATCCGTTCGGATGCAAACCCAAGAACTGCTGGTGGAAAAAGCCTTAACAAAATTAGGAGAGGTTAGGAAAAATCCTGTGAAAACACAAAGGGTATTCACTGTCCTGTGATGACCTGTGATATACATCATTATTGGCCACATCTCTCTATTCATTGTCCTGAAACTTCTCAAGCTTTCTCTCCTTCTGCTCCATGTTTTATTAGTTTCTTTCTAATTTATCACCACATGCATCCAAACAAGAAGCTGTGTCTTATTAAGCACTTTACAGGATTTACATTATAGAGCCATTACTGGAAATGTTGAGTGTCATTAATAAAAGCGCTGCTAATTTTAAATAAACTCCACCGTTTCACAGAGGAACACGAGCAGACATAAAACTTGGGGGAAAAAATCAGATTTATAATGTCATAAAGGATAATTACCGAGAACATTATCAAGGCAAAATTTCTACTCTTCTCTCTGTAATTGCTGTCCAAGGATCTATTTAGAACTTCTGCTTCCTCTAGGTAACATAACAGTGGTTTGGAGGATACACAGCACAACTCACTGATGTAGACCTGGAGGGGAATTTGCATGAGGAGTGGCTGCGGGCACTTGGCTTGTTCAGCCTCGAGAGGAGGAGCCTGAGGAGAGACTCCGTGGGGGCTGCAGGACTCCAAGGAACAGCTGGAGCTGGGCCAGGACAGGGTCAGGCTGCAGATCAGGGAAAGGTTCTTCCCCAGAGGGTGCTGGCACTGCCCAGGCTCCCCAGGGAATGGGCACGGCCCCAAGGCTGCCAGAGCTCCAGGAGTGTTTGGACAGTGCTCCCAGGGATGCACAGGGTGGGATTGTTGGGGTGTCTGTGCAGGGCAAGGAACTGGACTCCACGATCCTGGTGGATCTCTTCCAATTCAGTGTATTCTGTGATTCTATGATTTTTTTCAGTGCTAGAGAGTTAGAAATTAAGTAGTCTCCCAAATCACTTTCACTTCAGTGTTCAGCAGGTCCAAAGGTTTTTTGGGTTTTTGGTTTTTTTTAGGAATCCCTGCACAGGAAATGTTGACCCCCACCAACTGCAAACCCCAAACAAAGCCTGGCAGTTGTCAGATACAATAATCTAAGAAGAAAGCTGTGAAAATTTCTCCTTTAGAATGTCTGCACTGTGCTCCCAAGTGGCTCTAAGTTGTTGCAGATGTTCTTTGCAGTGGCTTGTGTTAATTCTTCACACTGCCTGGGCCGGGCACTGCCGTGTGTGTTATGTGAGATGGGAAGAAGAGGGGAAAATTACATTCTCAGCCAATTCACATCACCACTTCCCTAAATTCCTGGGAGACACTGGCAGGGTAGGATCTGCAGCAACAGCCCCTCCTGGGAGAGCAGCAGTTAAGTGTCTATAGATGTCACAGTGTTCCCATCCAGGCTGATCCACAGGGATGACACTGGCACTCACTAAGCTGTTACAAGCCTGTGACAAACCTCCTGAGACCTTTATTTACTGCGCTGTTATTCTTCCTGGAGCCCAGATAATTGGAGCAATCCAATTTACAGTCTGTCTGACAACAGTCAGACGTGTTGGGGTGTTAGAGGGGACCTTTGACGTGACCTATCAGTGAACTGTATCTGTATTTGAGGAGAGGTTAAAGCCAAGTCCAATCTGCATTTTCCCTAGGGAATTTTATGGTACTTTCCAAACCACAGACTTGTCCCATATTTCACCCTTGCTGCAAACACCAGCTGATTTATTCACTATATATGCTGCTTAACTATTTCTTTCCAGCTGTTTCACATGTGCCTGTTGCTTTTCCGCCAGCAAATCCTGAGGCATTGTCCTTTGGAAACCAGCACAAAATCACTGCAGTGGCCGTGGTGGAAAGAGTTTCCTTGTTGCTTGCTTGGCTCTCTAGTCCTGTGCTCTGAGGGAACTTCCAGTTTAATTTGGGAGTACTGGGCAGAATGGAAGCTTTGGACAGGGTTTATTAGGGTGACCCTCCTGCTGAGCCACGAGGTGCAGCAAGGAGCCCCTGGCTTTCTTAAGTCCTTCTCAGAGGGGGCTCTGCATGTGGCTGGATCCAATCCCAGTCCCAGGCTTGGTCTGCCTCAAGGACTGAACGGGTGTAACTGAGCATTTGTACGGGATGGAAACCCAAACATAGCTGTATGAAGAATAAAATTATTTATTTAAATTGATGATCATAATAAATGTCTTAATCAGAACTATTTACTACGAAGTGTAGACAGCTCTAACTATGAGCACAGTGCACTATATATTGAATTAATGATATTAAAGCCAAAAAACCAGCTGTTAAGTAGGGATTGAGGTCACTCACCCATCCCAATGACTAAATGTCTTTCCTCAGCCTCAGTGAGTGACCTTGAGGGTGCCCCCAGTCCAGGGAGAAATCTCTACACACTCCCAGAAGGGGGATGTTAGACTCTCCTGCTAAAAAGTGGAGCTGAGTTTTTATGGCCTAAAGTGACTGATGTCTGTGTTTCCCATGAATTCATTTAAGACAAATGCTGAATATTTAAAAACACTAAGCAAACTATTCAATAACAGGAGGGCTGAGTCTGGATTTTGGCTTTACTTCAGCAGATTTTTTTTTCCCAAGCGTATGCACACAAGACCAACAAAACAGCCTCACACTGACTAATATTTATTAATCAGCAGTGCCTGAAACCAGTTAAAAGCTGAAAAACAGGCATCTGAAAGAGCTTCTCTCTGTCTCAATAAAAATATCTAATAAGTAATAATTTTCCCAACAGGGAGCCTGCTTAAAAAAGCTTGCATGTTCTTCCGTCAACTCTGTGTTTTTCAGAGGTTTCTTTCCATATTTCTCCCAGAGTTTGTACACAAAAAGGAGAAGAAAGACAATCAGGGTCTGGTGGAATTCATTTTTGTAGGCCCAGAAAGTGGTAAGTCAGGTGTAATCATGCCTGGACTATCTCACACACCTCGGCCATGCCTTTGAGGATCACGGCATTCAGTAGATCTTCATCTGTGTGGGGCTGACACAAAGTTTAACCCATTCCTGCTGAACATCCCTCACTTTTCCCATTATATGTCTGTGTTTTTGCCAAAATATAAACGGATTTATGTAAAATTTATAGAGAATATAGAAAAATAGAATAGAATCATTCAGTTGGAAGGAACTGGCAGTGATAATCTTGTTCAACTTTCTCACCAGTTCAGGGCTGATTGACAGATTTGTGAACCAGCAGAGGAAGTTTTATGCCAGATAAGGACTTCTGAACATTAGGATAAGTCTTTCTTGGTCAAGCTGTTCACAATAAGAAACCAAGTGTTCCAATAAGTGTTCCAATGTCTTATGAGATCACAGAAATGGTTCTTTTCTTTCAGCATTTTTCTTTTTATGGTTATAAGCTTATCCAGCAGTCAATCCCTTCCACCCCCTTACACTGTTACCTGAGTTTAGGGTGAGCATAAGTCAAAATAGCTTCATACATTTATTTTTATTACCAAAAAGCCTTGAAGGCTCAGGAAATACAGCACTTGCTGTGGAAATGCTGAAGGTTTTCATACTGGCATAGTCACTGTCTCTAAAACCTTACCAACTTGACATAATGAAAAGTGTAATGAATTAGTCTGTATAAAAGCATGGCATTGAAACTGTGATTTTTATTAAAAAATAGTACTTCAGGAAGCAGTCAAATTTGAAGTTATAGTTAATTAGATTATTCAAGTCAAATTGCTTGTTCTAGGAAGCATGAGTAATGAAAACACTCGTTTTATTTTAATTTTTATACAAGTCAAGTATTTGTTTCAGAAATTTCCCAGATATAATAAAAAGGCATAAAGCCAGACAGGAACTTTAAGAGCAAAACTCAATTACTGAGCTGAACCTATTTCTTCTCCAGCTTTTTGGTTTTTTTGTTTTTCCTGTTTTATCAACCATTCTCACCTCACTATTGCATGATTTTTCACTTGAGCCCATGAACCAGAACAATCAATCAGCTTTACTGTCCCTCTAAAATCTTTGGAGTCTCAGAAAATTCCAGCCATGGATATTGAGCAACTTGCTCAAGGTCACAGAAGGAACTAGGAAATTATTTGAGTCACAGTCCAAGGGCTTGGACCTCCTCCCTCAAGAGACCTCATTAATAAAAACTGGCTGAATTATATTAATAGGAATTAATTTTTTCCAGGCTGGAGCTGTGTTTGATAGGAATAGGATACAACTGGCTCTCTGTGGCATTCCTAACCCTTAACTGTAAGATGTGTGTGTAAGGCTGTGACAAATGAAAGGACTCACGTGAGCATCGTTCTGAGAGAAAAATTAAATATGTAGGTCAAGAGGCAAGCAAAGACAAACCAGGTTCATGCATTTGGACCACACAGTAGAAGCTTTATTTGTTTATTTTGTGTTGTTTTATGTGCTTTTCCATGACAGGGTTCTCATACAGGCTCTCCCTCATGCCTAATAATTAATGAGTTTATGACAACTCTGGTGTGACAGACAAACTTCACCCAGCATCCTTTGACATGGCATCATAATGGTCCCTTTGGTTCCATTTTACAGTTTGAAGCTTCTATTTCAGTTTCCCTCCTCTTTTTTCTACTCAGCAATGTGCATTCTGTGCCAATTAATAAGCAAACTAATCCCATGACAAAAGTTCCTCTGCTTTAGTTTAGAGATTTCCCCTCTAGATTTCCTTTACCACCCCCTCTGAGCTGACAACAACCTTTATCAGATTTATTACCTTTGTCAATCAGTAGATTATGAGCATTCATCTGAAACAAGAGTTACTCACAAAAGCAGACAGGAATTTGCATGTAAACAACCTGCTTAATTTCTCCTGGTACGAGCCTGGCTGGAAATGCCCATTCATTAAGCTAGAGGTTACAGAACCAAAGCCTTTTTTCTTCCAAAACATCAAAATTCTCCCCATTTCTTGTCCTTCTCCCCACCATTAGTACAAAATCCCAGAGCACACAACGTGCTGGCCGCAGATTTTGTCTATAAAAACTGCACACTGAGTCTTGTTCTAAACTGCCTCCAAACTTAAACTGACTTCTTATAAAAATTGATAAAATCAGATTAAAACACCCCCAAAACTAAACCAGGCAAACCCAAAGATCACCTAGACATGACTGAAGCAACAGGCCTACTAAAAGTGCTCAAAATCAGATAAAATCAGATTCCTTCAAGGTAGCCACCATATAACCATGAAGTGAAAGCTGGCATTCCCAAAGATTCCTACTCCAATGGTGGGATCTCCATCATTACCACAACTCCATCCAAACACGTAGGCTGCAGTTAATCACTGCTAATCTCAAAGTTAAGTGTCTGTCTTCCACTGTGGGGAACTGTGAGGAGTTCTTTTAAAAGCAGATGGTCTAGGACTAAATTAAGTCAACTGAGACAACCTTGTATCTGAGAACCATTTACTGGTAATGAAAAAATAACAAAAAATGAGCACTAGAAAAGACAGAAAAGAAGGAAGGAAAATGGAAAAGGATGTGGGCCGGCTCGGAGGCAGGCAGGGTTGGACACTGAGGGCTCAGGCAGGAACACAGGGACAAAGCAGGCAGGGCATTGTTCAAGGACATGGTGGAAGGACAGACCCGAGGGCGAGCGAGAGCCAGCGAGGGCAGGAGAGTCAAAAGGCAGGCTGGAGCCAGGACAAAAAAGGCAAAATCAAGCTAGGGCCCGGGCAAGAAGCAGGCCTCAGCAGGCTGGAGCCAAAGCAAAAAACACAAGACCCAAAAGGTCCCCAGACGCAAAAAGCCCAAAAGACAGAACACTAAAAGGCCCCAGTCACCAGAGCTTCTGGTACAGGTCCTTTTATGCCCCCGGGCTCCTCCCAAAGTCCTCCTGCTGACAGATCTCTGGCCCAGTCCAGCCTCCCGCTGCAGGCCATCGCTGGAGACCTTCCACCGTCTGACTGGAGAAACCCCTCTGGAGGGTCCTTGGTGGTCTCCTGCTGACTGCCTGTCCCATGTGAGCTGTGAAATGGCTGCTGGGCAAAGCCTCCCCAGACACAGGGCTTTGTTCTCCTCCATGACTCCTGTAGGTGGCACATGTGCAACCCCCCCTCCACATGGCTCTGACAATCAGCACTGAGACAAATCAAAACTAAACTGGCTCCTCACAGTATCCCAAACTTTCCAAAGTGATGGAAGAAGGTTACCCTTTTGATAAGTCCCTAGGCCCTGTGTCTTAGTTTAAAGACAGGTGTCTGCCAGAGAAAGCCAGAGCTCCCCTTGGAATGGAGAATACAAACCCACTCCCTCCAAATTATTATCATTTTGAAATAAAGGGGCTCTCAGCCAAAGGTATGGGGATAGGAATAATAGTTCTTTGCTTGTATGTGTAACAAGGCAAATAAAACAACAATTACAGCATTAACAACAAAACAGAACCAGGAACCTCACAGCAGCCTCTCAGCACTGAGACAAATCAAAACTAAACTGGCTCCTCACAGTATCCCAAACTTTCCAAAGTGACGGAAGAAAGTTACCCTTTTGATATCTCCCTAGGCCCTGTAATTAACTTCCCTCAGTACTGCCCACAAAGTGTAAATCTGTAACCACTGATAGCTTTAAGGCCCTGGATAATTCCCAGACATTAGGCCTCTCTTACAGATGATCATATAAAGAAATATATGGCTTGTGATTTTTTCCAGCTGATTTAACACCTGATTTATTCCCAAAACACTCAAAACTTTGAGGAAATTATTATTTGATCCTACCCATTTCAAATACTTGGGAATTTGAATACCTCTGCCCATCTATATCCATAATTCTGGCTCTTTGCTCACTGCTGCACACTGGGTTAAGGGATAAAAAATATCAGAAACAGAAAACCTGCTCCATTTTTCTTTAAAGCCCTCCCTCTGAAGGGCTTATTCAGCTACATAAACAAGAAGGGAATTATTTCAAGTTTATCCACTCCAGAGCACAGTTTCTGTCCCCAGAAGAAGGTTTTCATGTCATTGTTTCCATCCTAAAGTAACTTCCCTTCTAGAGTGACCAATAGCTTCTCATTTCTATCTCTGCAAGAGGAGTTTGTTCAATAAGAAGGGAGATTTTGAGACAGGCTTGATTATACTGATGGGCTAAACTCCTGCCTGTGCTGTCTTGGGTGTTAGCCCATAATTTTTAGCATATTGTCACTCACACCTCAGCTGCAAGAAAATATTGGAAATAAAAAAAATACTAAAAGGTTGGAAAAGGCCTCCAGGACCCTCAAAGTCCAAACTTCGAAGTTACCTGAAGTCACTCCTGCCACAATGCCTGGCTGTATTAGGACTCTTCAGGCATGGGAGAAGGCAGGAATGTCTGGCATTCAACGTGGCTTTCAAAAATGCTTCATTTTTAATTAAAAAGGACTCATCTACAAGGTCTTCTAAAAGTAAAGGATTTCATTAAAAAGAAAAACAAAACAACACTTCATTCCTGTTGCTTCAACTCTACCTAACAATTTATTTCCAACACTTATTTCACCATGAACTTCCTGTTTGGAATGACTTAGCTATTAGGAACAGATAAAACCACAGGTCCCTCTTTTCATATAAATACACGCCCAAAGTGCAGGTAACATGGAAATAACTTTCTTAATAATTGCCATATCAATTTCTTCCTCCCCAAAAAATTCATTATCGAAAGAGCCTCTTTACCTTGTGCTACAACAGAGCAGGGCTTTGTTTCCTCTTGGAAATCACTGATTTGGTTAAGACTTTTAATCTTGAAACATGCTAAATTGTGATAACAATTAGGTTGATTTCCTTCCCTTTGCAAGTGCTATACAAAACCCCATCAATCAAGGTGTATCTAATTATGAAACTAAGTTAGGAGGTGTTTGAACAAGATGGCTCAGGTTCTCAAGGGACCCGAGAATTGAATTGGTGCTCGAGACATATCAAATTAGTTAATGATTTGGGGACCTTTATTCTGCAAGAGCATGGAAATTAAAAAAGAATAATGAAATTCATTAAAGCTTGGGAACATGAAGAAAGGAGGACATTTGGGCCTCGCTGCATGTGAGGTTTAGGACTTGCTTTATCTTGGTAGAATGACAAGTGGTGGTGAAGGGAGCACTCCTGGTTTCACAATTCTCCTTACAGGTGACCACAGCACTGCTCATCTAATTAATTATCAAACACAACTCAGCCCTGAACTATTTCAAGCACTCATAAACAACCATGGCTTGGAGCTGGGGGGGGTCTTTTCCCCCTTTTTAGAGGAGGAAGAAATGCAAATCCAGGAAGACCCCCTGCCTTTGGAGACAGGGAGAGCCTGTCAGGGTACATGAGTAGTGTTGGTGCCTGCCCTGACAGCAGCTGCAGGACACCACGCCTGAGGAGAAGCTGATTTCAGCCAGATGGTTCCAAACAGGGCTTGCACTAATCCTGCATTCCTCGCTGCTGTGTTGTTTCTGGTTTATAAATGGAGCTCACTCTGTGTGTTCATTTTCTGGCAGCTTGTCTGCACAGCACCTCTGAAATCAACAGATAGAAAGCAGAGACATTCCTGGCATTAAGGAGCAAAGAGCTTCACCACAACACCTTTGAACAGGGGTGGAAATCTCTGCATTATTCAGCTTAAAGTGACAGGGAGTTTGGTGGAACATTCTACCTCACACTCTGCACTGCCTCCATTTAAAATACCAAAATATCTCCCAATTCCTAATTAATTCCTTCAGTTTGGTAATCTTTTACCTGATCAGCACCTATTTTAACAACACAGAGCCATGGAAGGGACCCTAAAGCCCATCCAGTGCCACCCCCTGCCATGGGCAGGGACACCTTCCACCAGCCCAGGTTGCTCCAAGCCCTGTCCAGCCTTGGACACTTCCAGGGGTCCAGGGGCAGCCACAGCTTCTCTGGGCACCCTGTGCCAGGGCCTGCCACCCTCACAGGGAACAATTCCTTCCCAATATCCCATCTAAATGTTCCCTCCTTCAGCTTAAAGCCATTCCCCCTTGTCCTGTCACCCTTGTGCTATTCCTGAATTGTAGTATTATAAAAGTGGATAAAAAGAAAGAAGGTCCTATTGCCTATGTTGATTTTGGAGATTTTTTTAAGTAGAAAAGACAACCTAAAAAGTTTAGTCAGAACTGAGAAGTTGCTTTTAGATGAAGAAAAAGCAATCAGGTAAAAATATTCCTTGGGTAATCCTACCTGCTATAGTAGAGTGGTGCAGTAACACTGTTGGTATCAGTTGATACAGTTCCTCTAAGTCGAACAATTCCAAACTACAGGTGTTCTATAACTTGGTCTTTTTAAGAGCCTGTTGTGACTAAGTATTTTGGGCTTAAAACTGTGCTTTTATTTGTTTTCCTTTAGGAGAATCGGAAATGTTGGAAAAAATCCCCATTTCAGAGACAGATTCCTCCAGCCTTGCAAACCAAAACCAGATTTCAAACAGTAGCAACCACTTTCCTCTTTCTTCAGGTCCTTCAGAAGAGTTTTCATAATAACCATCTTGTAAATGACATATTTACAATCCACTGAGCTAAAGATGAGGGTTCAGGAGGGTTTGAGGAGATCTTGGGGTTACCACCAAAAGCCGAGACAGATTTGGCAGAATTGAATGAAATGGTGTAACATAAATTTCACTTTTGGGGATCCTTCACTTAAGTGAGACACATTTGCAATACATGGTTGCCTTGGGTTACCAAAAACATCACAAGATTTATTTCCCAATAATTTTTCTTTGGAAAATTAAAGGCAATTACTTAAGTGCCTTTTAGGAAGACATTAAACCCAGATATTTCATGAACAGGGATTTAGAGCATGGGCATGGAGCTGCTCACACAACTAAACAGTCACTGCTTGAAAAATAAGGATTAGAGAACCAGCAAAAAATAACCAGGCTAATTAAATCTGCTAAAAACCAGGAGAACACAGGAGAAAATTCATGCAGCCAACAGAATTGACTTGCACACAGGGTTTTTAAGATTGATGAGGTATTTGTTGAGAGAGGCTTGAATGGTTTTAGTCAAAGCAAGGAGTTTGGGGGTTGTGGCAGTTTCAGTTTTAAACATCTGCTATTTCCTTAATTAAATATGTTTGAGAAAATTATTACAAAAGTCCATTTCTGGTAGCTTTGGAGCTCATCCAGAAAGAGCCTGCTGAGTAAACATGCTGTTAATCTATAATAACTGAAAAGTGTTTTCCAGTCCCCAAGCATGCTGTCATCCACCACCTTGCCTTGCTGACTAAAACTAACTTAGGTGGTTTGAAAATCTCCTTTCAACCTCAAGCCTGGTGCAAGGGTGGCAAAGATGAACCCAATACCATCGAGAGATCAGTAAAAAAAATAAATTGAGATCATTCCCCTAGGAGTGTGTGTCGGATTTCACTGTGTTATTTGTTCTTCATTTACCCAAATGCTTTAACGCCCTGGGTGCACAATGATGGCTTGACCTGGTGTGTCCCCTCACACTGAGCTTTCCCACTTTTTTCCTTGCAGAATCATTAAGGTTGGTGAGACCTCCAAGGTCATCACATCCAGCCTTTGAATAGCCCTGTATTCATTTTTGAACACCTCCATGGATGAAGCCTCCACCACCTCCCTGGACAGCCCCTCCCAATGCCTGATAGCCTTTCCATGATGAACTTTTTTTCCCAGTATTCGACCTGAACCTCCCCTGGTGCAATCTGTGGCCATGTCACCTTACCCTTGTTCCCTGGGAGCAGAGCCAGATCCCCACCTGGCTGCACCCTCCTGTCAGGGAGCTGTAGAGAGGGACCCAAGACTCCCCTGAGCCTCCTCTTCTCCAGGATGAGCTCCCCGAGTACTCCCAGCCACTACTCAGAGGATTTAGGTTCCAGACCCTTCCCAGCTTTTTGCCCTGTTTAATGCCATTTTCTAATTTCATGGATTCTTTTTTCCTTTTTTTCAGGATGACCTGGTGTCTTGGTTTGAAAGACAGGTATCTGCTGGGGAGGACAAGACCTCCCTTTGGAACGGAGAATTCAAACCCCCTCCCTCCGAATTATTAAAACTTTGATATTAAGTCGGCTCTCAGGCAAGGATATGGGGATAGGAATAACAGCTCTTTACTAGTATGTATAACAAGGCAAACAAACAACAACAACTACAGCATTAATGATAAACAAAACCAGGAACCTCGAGGGGCTTTTGTTTCACAAAGCCCGGGNAAGAAGTATCCTGGTTAGGATGGATGTTGGCATTACTAAGCTGTGTTAAGATGTTAAATTGTAAAAATCCTGCCAGCTTCCCTTCTCTATACCTATTTTTGCTCAATACTTGAAAAAGGTGTTCTTTTTTTGCTACAAAAACCCCCAAACCCCAGCATTGTGTTCAAAAATCCTGGAAGGAAGAGAGGCTTAGGAAAGCACAGAATCCTGGAACAGAACCACCACAGCCACTGGGAGTTTCTCCATTTTCTTTGAGTAAAGATCTTGAGGACAAAGACATATTTTTCCCTGGCATTAATCAGACCCCTCAAACAAAAAATTCTGTAAGAAGAAACTCTGTCTTTTCCACACTTTTTGATATTTTGTTATTTCTTTTTGAGCAGACAAATCATGCACAAGAAAAAGCTGAATTCCATTATAATAACTGAGACTTAGGGGATAAAGATACCTCACATTTGCTTTTCTCTTTAATGTTCTCTTTGCCTAAAGGGATATAATATTTGTATAATATTTGTAGTTTTGGGATAACTCATTCTGGGGCTTACAGGAATTTTGAAGAGAATCTTAGTGTACATGAGTAGAAACTAACATTGTGCAGTTTTATTAAAAATCCTCTTATTTCACAGTTTTGTAAGCTTCTGTATGAAATGCATTCTGATAAAATGTTCTGATAATGGTGCACTGAATGTCTTTCTTTGTCACAATTTATTAATATTTATTTGGGGGTCAAGCCAATCATCAAGTTTGTTATGCCCGTGGAGATTTATTAATTATTCCAGGCCAGGTTGGAGGGTGCTTGGAGCACCCTGGGACAGTGGAAGGTGTCCCTGCCCATGGCAGGGGTGCCACTGGATGGCCTTTAAGGTCCCTTCCCACCCAAACCATTCTGGGATTCTGTAATTCACTAACATTTGAAACTGTTTCATAAAAGGTTTCTTTTTTATAAGCATAATTGCCTTTCATTCACTCACTGACAGCCATCAAGACATGAAGTGAATTTGTATAGTGAAAGTCTTATTAGCTGAAATATATAAAAATTACATAGATTAAAATATGTATAGTAGGTAAAAGTACATAAATTAAAACAAATCGCATAAAATACTGCATTTCATAAAATAAGTGCATGTTTTCCCAGGACTCCATGCCCTGGCCCTGGTGCTGCTGAGACTGAGCACTGTGAGTCAGGAAGGGACTGCTGCCAAAGGACAGCCCTGCTGTGGAATTTAGGAGTGCAGCTTGTCCTGGGGTACAGCTCCTGGCAAAGCCTGGAAATACCCTTCTAGCCAGTATCTCACACTGTCAAAGAGAAAAACAAATAATGAAATTTTAAGCACTATTGCCAAGGCTGGCAACATAATTTTGAGTGCCAGAAAGGCTTAATTTTGTTAGTTAATTCTATTTTACACTACCATGCAAGGCACTGCTTTGTAGGGTAAAAGCTTCCCTAAATTTCATGACTACTGGGAATGGATTCTATTCTAATGGTGTTTGTCTAGGAGGAAAAGACAGGAATATAATACAGTCCTCTTTTATTATTATAAAATAAAGATAGAATTCAGCATCATTATTATTAGTAGTAATAGTATCATTGCTATTATTATTGTTATTATTATCATTATTAGTATTATCTAGGCATGTTGCTCTTTGGAATTTGGAACTGAAAAGAATACACACATTGTTTCTGTATTGGTTCTCCATGAAAACACTTCCATGATGATATTGGAGGTGAAGAAGTATACGCTTTTTGAGCTAAATAAAAAGGTTGATGAGTTGGCCTAAAATTGGCAGAACCTGTGAAAAAGGTCTGAGGAGGAAAACCCTACTTCTGTTTGTTCTGAAAAGCACTTCTTTTTCATGGCCAATTTGAAAGGGGAAGAATGAGATGGGAAACTGCAATTCCAGAAAAAGAAACCAATTTTCATATGCAAATATAAACAATAAAAGATCCCATTTTGCTTCATTTCCTTGAATCCTCATCACTCAGAGGTTTTTTCCTTCATTTCTCTCTGTGCACGCTCAAAAAGCAGAAAGTTTTGTACTGGGACATCTGACAGATGTGAAGGATTTCAGGTGCCCTGTGCTGTTTATAAACATTATTGTATCAAAATTTTTTTGCCAAGGGCAAACATTACCTCTGGAAAGATTTCAGCTTTCATGAGGAGGAAAGTAGTATTTCAGGAACTGTCTGCAGAATTTCCATTACCCAGGGGCACATGCCATGGATCTCCAAGGTTACCTGCTCTCCAAGGCACAGTGCTGAATATGTGCAAAGTTTCCATTTTCCTGACAGGAACAATTACAAATGCCATGCAAGAATAATTCCATACAAAGAACTGAATCAGGCACCAGGAACTCTCTGAGGTGGCACTTACAAATGCTGATGCTAATGCTGCAAAACCAAAAGAGTGACTAGGAATAAACAGGTATTTATGGTTATCTTAAAACTCAACTGGAGGATTTTAAAACAGTGCATGGAATAGGTGCTGTTTGACACGGAAACATGGAATTGTTTAGACTGGAAAAGCCCTGCAGGATTATGGAGCATAAACCCAGCACTGCCAAGCCCACCACTGAACTACACTGCTTAGCCCCAGAACCACAGGGTTTTTGAACCACCAGGAATGGTGACTGTTCCCTTGGGCAGCCCATTCCAATGCCTGACAGACCTTTCCATGAAGAAACTTTTCCAATATCCAACCTGAGCCTCCCCTGGCCCAGCCTGAGGCCGTTCCCTCTCCTCCTGTCCCTGTTCCCTGGGAGCAGAGCCCGACCCCCCTGGCTGTCCCCTCCTGTCAGGGAGCTGTGCAGAGCCAGAAGGTCCCCCCTGAGCCTCCTTTTCTCCAGGCTGAGCCCCTTTCCCAGCTCCCTCAGCCCCTCCTGGTGCTCCAGCCCCTTCCACAGCTCCGTTCCCTTCCCTGGACATGCTCCAGCCGCCTTTCCATGTCTTTCTTGCCATGAGGGATCCAGAGCTGCCCTCAGGATTCCAAGTGTGGCCTCAGTACAGGGGGAAATGAATCATTGTGGTGACACTATTCACTTTCGGATACAAACTCTCCATCCTGAGCCTTTTCCAGCAGCCACCAGCAAGAGCTGCCCAGTGTCCTCTTCAGCCTGGCACACGTCACACCAGCACTTGTTGCTGGAAAGCAAAAGCACATGGACAAGAGCATCTCCCTTCAATGGCCCGGGATCTGCCACACTGAGCAGTCAGTGCACGTTCACTCCTGGGATTGGATTCCTGCTTCTCCTGCTGAGTCAGTGTGTGGTTTGTAATTTCTAACAGAGCAATGGGATGTGCAGAATGCTCAAGTGCTGTGTTAGGCTTCTGGAGGAATATTAAGAAGATATTTTAAAATATACTTTGAAATACGGCACTATGAATAAAACATGCTGTTTTTCACCAACCATTTTGTTTCAGCCAGAGGATATCCCTGGCACCATAGATTCATTTTGTAATTCTGCTCTGGAAAGCTCCAGGATATTTTGACACTTTTCCCACTGCTTTTTCCCCTCAGCCTGTGTGTCTGTGGAGTGAGGGATAGCCAAGCAGAACCCTCCTTTAATAAAGGACAGAACTGGAGCGTGGAAGATGGATAGGTCAGTGCTGACATAACTCACCTGAGCCAGCCTGGGCATGCTCGGAGGTTACCAGCATTCCAAGATGGGGTGGAAAAGGGGCACTGAGGGCTGGTAAAGGTGTCCCAGTACATGGTCTAAAGACAAGGTTAATGGAACAGCCTCTCCCACCACATAGGACAAGGGGGGATGGCCTTAAGCTGAAGGAGGGAACATTTAGATGGGATATTGGGAAGGAATTGTTCCCTGTGAGGGCGGGGAGGCCCTGGCACAGGGTGCCCAGAGAAGCTGTGGCTGCCCCTGGATCCCGGGAAGTGTCCAAGGCCAGGCTGGATGGGGCTGGGAGCAACCTGGGCTGGTGGAAGGTGTCCCTGCCCATGGCAGGGGGTGGCACTGGATGGGCTTTAGGGTCTCTTCCTAATCCTTTCCACTGATCCATGAATTTGGCCTGTTTTCAGTCCTGCTTCTCTGCATTTTGTATCCTTTAAGGTTCACCTATTTATATTGCTCCCCACCAACTACTTAGTGCAACAGAATTTTCCCAGGGAACAGGCAACCTCATCAAGAAAGGGATGGCTTTTAGAAGCTGTACAGGTCCACAGGAAGGCTCTGTGGGATCAGGGTGGTCTGGGGTCCATAGGAAAGAAAGAAACTTCACTGCTCTGTAACTGGAAAATGAGAGAGCCGCCCATTCCAAGTGTGTCTTCACCCTCACTCTGGAGAGGGCCATGAAGCTGCACATAGTGAGGATTGCTGATTTCCTGTCAGAGGAGGAAGTAAACCCTTCTGTATTTAGGCTCTTTTCCTTTTTTTATTCTTTTTTTGTGCCATTATCTCTTCTCTAGCAGCTCTCCTCCCTCATTCACTGCAGGCAAGTGGACAGGATGTTCACATTTTCAGAGTTCCTCAATTTTGGGTTTTTTTTCCTTTTTTTCAGGGAAAGAGCTTATGTGTGAAGCCTCCCACACATGAGCAACACAAACTCCCCAAACACAAAGCAGCATTTCTCAAACGCTGTATTAAAATCCCAGCTCTATTCAAAAGGACATAATAGTAACCCTGTCAACTCAGCATAACAATCCAGGGCCAGTTTTATTTGGTTAAGAAATCTACATTTTGCAAGGAATGTAGATTTGGTGGAGGGGGGCGTGTCGTGAGTCAGCCACTGGGAACTCAAAACCAGTTTTGAGCTGCAGAATTTTTTAACAACTTAAAGGCTCTCCTGGAGCTTTAAAAATTTTAAACCTCAAAATCTTGTCTTATTTTGCCATTTTACACACCAACATGCATTAATTTCCACACTTAAATGCAGCAGCATAAACTTTATATACAGTGGCATTGTCCTCTGGGAGGAAGCTGTCAGGTCAGCTGATTTTCCCATGGGAAATTCACAAACCTCAGTTGTTTTTCATGAGCTTGGAACTCCCTGAGGAGGATTTGTACATCAACATTCCCACCAACTGAGGTGAGCTGACTGGGCCACATCCTGTTCTTGCCCATCTTCTGAAGAATTAACAGATGGCTTAAAATTTCATAGAAGCACAGAATCATTAAAGTTGGAAAAGACCTCTAAGATTCATCAAGTCCAGCCATCCGCCCAGCACCAACACCACGTTCACCTCTGAAACTTGTCCCCAGATGCCACAGCCACAGGTTTTTTGAACATTTCCAGGGATGATGATTCCACCACTTCCCTGGGCATCTCCTTCCAATCCTTGATAACCCATTTACAGAGGAAAGAGCAGTCAGGGATAGGGGTAGACAGTGAAGCTTGACATTCCTTACACGGCATCTTTTTCCCCTAATTTACCATCTAAATAAAGAGTTTTAATTCTTCTCTGTCCCTCTCTACCTCTCAGAGGATTGCAAATACAAGATATTCTCCAGTCTCATGGTGCCACCCCTAAGGCTTCTCTTTTCAGCAAGCACACCGTTCAGGTAACAAGAACACCAAGCAGCTCTTCCTCTAACCATGTGTTTTCCACAGCCAGACACGGCATGAGCTTCACATTCTTTTCCAATCCTTCTGGATGCACCCCTTGGAAGGGGCCCCACCTCCTGGATGGGATCATTTGGGAATTGTTTCTGGCCAATAGCCCCAGTCATGGCTTAATGTAACCCTGTGGATCCGTTCACTGCAGGGATCTCTGAAGGACAAGCCAGTCGAGTTAGTTCCAACATCACCTGCAAAGCTTTATTCTTCCACCTACAGTAGCAAAAAAAAAAAAAAAAAAGATAAAAAAATCAATAAAAATGATGAATATGTTGTTGACCTAACCTTTAGTCCCCCTTCACAGAGCTGCCCAGCTGCTGCCTGTTTACCTGGGAGGGCTCAGGCTGAGCTGCTGCTATTTATGAGAGTCTGAGAGCTCAGTTAATGAGTAGGCAGCAGCTTCCCACCAAACTCCCTCTTGTCTCAAGTTTTGGAAGCTAATAGTTTAACATCTTCCTTATTTTTCCCAGGGAGCAACTTGGGATGAATAAACCATTCTAACCCAGGCTGAAGCGACTATCTCCATTTCCAGTTGCCAGACTTCTGAACCCTTTTCCCCCCAGGAGCATTCCCTGTGCTTCTTTCTGCACTTTCTCTGGTTTAATGCTGTTCATTCGAGCAGGATTTGAGAGGGTTTGAAATGTAAGTACAGGAACGAGTACCTCCTGCTTGTTTCACAGTTTGGTTACAGAGCTTTGACATCTACATGGAAATCTATTCCAATGACTTAATTAGTTTCGAAGCAGGTAGATTTCAGATAAAGGCAGCCCATTGTCTTTATAAGTAGCCAAGAGACATTTTAGTGGTGCAGAAAAGTTTCCAAGGCTGTTCTCATTTGTTAATTTGGGATTACTCTGTAATTTTAGTGTCTAAGTACAGCAAGTAATCCACTGATTTGTCCGATACTGAGAGAGCACTGCTTTTGAACAAACTCACATGACAAAAAAACCTGCTCTGGGAGTCTTCCATGAAAAGAATAAAAAAGCCAACAGCAAAAATCTATTTATTAAATGCCTAGAGATGTTCCCAAAATTCTTGTGTTTCAGAAAATTCTGTTGTTTCTACTGGCACCCTGAAGGATTGTTTTGATGACCCTGGCAAGGATATTAATCATTTATGGGTGATACTGTACAGAGAAGGGAAGGATTTGCTGCAGTAAATAATTCCTCTTCCTTTCCTTTTCTTTTTACATTTTGAGGGGCTTCTTTTTGAAAATGTACCACATCAGCTCATTATTCCACAGAAAGTCTCAGTGGAAAGGATGTGGAGCCAGTCCAGAGGAGACTCCAGGATGATCAGAGGGATGGAGCAGCTCTGCTGGGAGGAAAAGCTGGGATTGTGCAGCCTGGAGAAGTGAAGTTTTGGGGTGACCTCACTGCAGCCTTCCCATGCTTGAGGGGAAACTACAGAAAACGTGAAGACACACTCTTCACAAGGGCCTAGCAAGGGGGAATGGCTTCAAACTGACAGAGAGTAGGTTTAGATGGGATTTTGGGACGAAATCCTTCCCTGTGAGGGCAGTGAGGCCCTGGCACAGGGTGCCCAGAGAAGCTGTGGCTGTCCCTGGATCCCTGGAAGCGCCCAAGGCCAGGCTGGATGGGGTTTGTTGTAAACCAGGATAGTGGAAGGTGTCCCTGCCCATGGCATGGGGTGAGCTCTGAGCATCCTTCCAAATCAATCTGGGATTCTAGGATTATTAAATGCAATGTATTTCCTGTTCAACCTGCATTTTTGTCATGGATTAACGGGCTGTGTTTTTTCAGGACACCCCTATACACTGATAGGCATTTGGAAAATGTGTCATAGGACAATGTATTTTAGGCACAGATTTTTTTTCAAGAATCCACTGTGCCTTGAGGATCCCTCAAGTTTGTTGCTGCCATCAGCATCCAGAAATGCAGGACCCATTCCCTGGCAGGGAGTTGATCTCATACATTCATGGAATAGTCAGTCATATATTTTGGGTATCTTGTATTGACCCACAGGTGCAGTGAGATTTCCTTTAATGAGGTAGATCCTGTTTGTTCCAGCCAACCAGAAATAGAAAATCCATGTTTAATATTCGGTTTTGTTTAGAAAAAGAGGTTGAGGGTTCCTAAACCTTTCAGAGCCATCTCAGGCCAACATTTTGTAGTGCTCTGGGACTTTCTTGTGTCCCTCTAAATTTAGTATCTTTAACCCTGAGTTTTACAAGGAGGGGATTAAGTCTTATTTCTCATGAAAATTCAGGTAAATGACAACTATTTTTTTCTCCTTAAATAGGGAAAAAATTGTAGCACATGTAAGACACTGTCATGTTTTTCTACTTCATTGTCTGCAGGATTCTCACAGTCCACAAAAAACTAATAAAGACTAAAATCAGCAAAATTATCTGCTCTGATAGCTGATATTTTGTAAAGACTAGACCTTCTCTCAGAGTGTGTCTAAGCAACGTTTTGGCTCCAACATTAATTTCATGTAAGTTATATGAGCATTATTTCTTCACCAGTGTGAGCCAGTGTTTGATGCCTGCCCTGCTTTCGGATATTAAAAACCATCTCGCTTATCACTATCTGTATTCTTATCTAAAACTATAGCTGCTCATTTCCTGCCCCTCACCCTTGGCCTGACAGGTGCTGGATGCTACAATATCAGGGTCCCTCTCCTGGAAGGTTTGCAGGCCATGGCAAGGCACCAGCCAGATGGAAAAGGGAGCAAGAATTAGATGGAGCAAGCCAAATTCCCCTGGAGACTGATCCAGAAATTGGAGTCTAATCACACTGCAGTGCTAGATCTGAATTAGGACAGATCTGAAAACAGTTAGGAACAAATCTTTTCCTTCGACATGCTGATCAACTGCAAGAGCATTCAGCATTCACTTTAATATCACCCTGCTGGAAGGAACAGGAGAAGCCTCAGGCAAAAAGGGAAAAAAAAAAAAAAAAAAAAAAAAAAAAAAAAAAAAAAGGGAAGGATTTCGCAGTGTGCACTTGAGTCAAGTTTGCACTTTTTTTGAAAAAAAACAATGATTTCATCTTTGGAGATAAAAGCTTTGACTTGAGAGTTCCAGTGTAGAAAAGACCAAGAAAGCAGCACTTAACAAGACACTACAAGCCAGACCAATCTGAGATGGGACAAGCTGAGCAAGTGAAAAGACGTTATCTACAAATGAGGCCCTGGTTATTTATGGCATCCTATTTAACGAATGGACAAAGCTGTGCTGACCCCCCAGCATAAATCCCACCTTTCCCCTGCCTCGTGCCCCAGGTCTAACAGCCTTTCCCACGTGTGCACGGCCCGCCAACCCAGCCAGCTCCTCAGAGCCACACTGACCAAAGAGCAGCTACCAGGATCCCCAAGGAACAGGAATTTCCACTCTCTAAACGTTTAAAATCCACCTGTGGAATCCTTTCTGACCTGGTGTTTCACAGTAAAATAAATGCCACTCGTTTCCTGGTGAGTTTTGCAGTGTGAGAAACCAGCCCTGCTTTCCATGCGCCCCTCTGGATGGGTTGGGAACTGTGTGTGTTTAATCTGTAGAGCCCAAATCCACATTCTGCACAGCCAAGCTGGGTGATAGGCAATTACACCAAGAAGTGTTTTTTTAATTTAACAGCCTGTCTCTTGCAGATAAGCATTGTAATCACGGTGCAAAAAAAAATAACAACCAAACCCCAAACAAAACCCAACAACCCTGAAAGGCAGAAAAACAAGTGTAGTTAAGAGCCACAATTATAGAGTTTAAACTTCATTTTAAATGTTTTACTTTGTGTATAGAATGTTTTTGTCAGGCTCAGGAGGGATGAGACATGCTGTCTGTTCCCCTGCAAGAAATGCCACACAAGAGAGTGGGGAGTTGTGAATGAACCCCAAATTATGTCACTTTATCATATTTAGATTACTAAAGTTCTCAGCCCAGTGGGATGTCTGATACAGCACCATGTAAAATCCTCAGTTCCACGATGTGAACTCAGGGGCCACCATTGAAAGTTTGCCACATTTATCCCTGAAAACAGCAGGAAAAAGGAACAGAAAACCTGTGAAAGCCACTAGAAAAACAATGGAGCTTAAGGCCATTGGGTATTGGAGCAGTCATGAAATGGGTGGTAAATGAGTCATGGCACAGTGCAAGAAGATTTAGGGAGATTAAATGAATTTTCCATACAGTGGACAAGTCCATGCAGCCTTTTCGGTGTCATTAGCCCATTATTAATACAGTTGTGTGATTTTTGAACAGGTACTATCACTCCAGGATGGAATTTCCAGAACTACTTTGCTTTTCACTTGGGAAATACAGTGATAACTTAGAACAGGGATACAGATGGGGAAAACTGAGAATATTACTCGCCTTTCTTTCTCTCCTTCCTTCCCAACCTAAAGATCTGCAATCCACACAGTAACAGGAACATCTGGTGCATGTGAGCACCTTCACAGCACCAGGATTTGTTAGAGAGGTAGTCAGAGACATCTGCTATGCCACGCTGCCTGCTCACATGACCTGCCAGCCTCAGGAATTTTTTCCAGAGGTAGCATTTTTTCCACTCTAGGATTATGTGGGCCTCTGCTCCATGCAGGTGCTGCACATCTGTTGGCAAACCAAAGCAGAAGGGCTCTGTGGAAGCAGGAATTTAAATACTGGTATTTTTGGAAACAGAAGAAAAGAGCACAAACAGGTTTCCAAAACAAAGCCCTCACAGGCTTCTTTAGGGGGTAAGTGGCATAGGGAGGGAGTTTGGTCATCATCTCCCTCTATAGTACACCAAAATTCCAGTAAAGCAGTATTGAGACCAGTGATTCAAATGCATAAACCTAGTCCCCCTTCAGGAAAACCCATTCAATAAAAAAAAAACAACAAGCACTTAAAAAAAAAATAAAGACTTACTGCATGAATTTCCATGTCCAATCCATAATAGAAAAAGCCTTGATCATACCTACAATACAACTGCTCCCTAAAAACCTGTGGTGGGTTGACCCTGGACAGCTGCTGGGTCCTTTCCCAGCCACTGTCTCATTCCCCCTCACAAAAAGGCTAAAAGGGTTGGGGTAAAGACAGGGACATCACTTGCTGATTACCTTTAAGGGCAAAACAGGTTTGACTTGGGTAAAATTAATTTATTTGATTGCCAATTAATTACCTGTGGGTGGTGAGAAGGAAAGACAAACTAAAACACCTTTCTCCTAAAGCACCTTATCCCAGGTTCAGTTTCATTCCCAAATCCTCTTTCTCCTCCTCCATCCCAGCTTCAGTTTTAGGCCACTAGGCTTCAGAAAGCAAAACCTTTTTAAGTTGTGAACACCACACTAAAGGAACTGCTCTGTGAATTAAAGTTGATCAAACCATTTTGTAGGTTTAGATTACAGGGATTTTCAAGTTTGTTCTCCCCAGTCCCTTCCTTCCCACAGCCATGAGAATCAGTGTAAGACTGCAAAATAATCCTGGCAATGCTGCCTTGTTCAAATATGAAATACTGGCGGCACATGGCCTTCAATTAAACCTGACATTTCCCTTAGAAAAGCCTGGGTTTCCTGCATGGAGGCAGAGCCAAGCAGGAAAAGAATCCCCAGGGAGAATTACAACTGCAAGGCCTCCTCAAGCTGTTAGGGATAAACCAACATTAGCTAATTTTAGCTCTGGGGGTCAGCTGGATGGGCTGCCTGGTGCCGCTGCCTGTTCTGCTGCGGTGCCAGATGGGATTCACAGTGCCAGGGAGGCTGCAGGCAGCGGGAGCTCAGCTCGGATGGATTTGCTGCTGCCTGAGCAATCCCTGGCTCACTGCTCCCCCCTCCACGCTGCTGCCCACTCTGAGCTCACACATGGCCACAGCTCTCCCCTTCCCTCAGCTAACTCAGCTCAAGGGTTTCCGACTGCAGCCAGCAGATAAGGAGAGGAAAAAAGGAGGTACTCGAAGGATGAGATTAGACAGGAAAACGCCAAAAGAGAAAACGTTTTTTGTTTCCACTCCAGGTTGTCAGCACTTTCCCTGCTCAGAAGGATCTTCCTGACACATCTGTTCCATTGTCTTGGAGAGACCAAAGACTTGGAAGGCTTCACTTGCCTCTAAAGTCATCACGATAAATTTTTCAGGATGTGTTTCTAAGAAAACTGCCATGGAAAACATCTTCTTACGCCACTGTTGAGCTGAGGCTTTTGTCCTTGACCTGTCCTAGCCACCTTACAAGGATTTTTTCTGCTTTGCTGGTCCTGTCCCACAGATTTGGATTCCTGGCCCTGCCCTGGCCCTGCCCCAACACCATGGGGTTATTCCTGAAGGTCCCTGCCAGGAGACCTCCCTGGTCCCCTCCCTGGGTGCTGCCGGATGGTGGCCCTGGGTGGGAAGGGCACTGCCAGCCCCTCTGGCACCCCTGGCTCTCTTTGCCTCACTCAGCAGCCAGCTCTCTCTGCTCGCTGCCACGGCATTTCCCAAAATTCATGTGATGTGTATCCTCACATCATCTTCACTTTAAGAGTGAGGGACAGGTACCAACAGACACAGGGAATTTATTCCCTTTTGAAATCCCCAATTTAGCCATACTGGTAAAGTTTCTCCTCTATAAAATTAATTTCCTGTTCTACTTAAGCTTCTTCTGTTTCTCAGCAAACTGGTCTAGAAAAAGAAATCTCTGATTCTGAGAAAATGGGAACCTGATATGGGAATTTTATAATATAATAAAATGTCCCTATGTAGGAACATTAACTGACATGGTAAAACTGCTGTAACAGTACAGTCCCCCTGAAATAATTTTTTTTCCATGTAAAACCATTAATGTAAAACCATTAGAATGGTTTGGGTTGGAAGGGACCTTAAAGCTCAACCAGTGCCATCCCTGCCATGGGCAGGGACCCCTTCCACTATCGCAGGCTGTTCCAAGCCACCTTCAACCTGGCCTTGGACACTTCCAGGGATGGGATTCCTGTGTGCTGGCATCCTCAGCTGAGGTGGCTGCGAACCTCCTGAGCTTTTCTGGTGCACATTTGTCACCTGCTTCCTTAGGAAGTCACACTGGGAGCAAGACGGACTCCAGGCTGGGAGGAATGGGGTAGAGCTTCTGCATTTAAGTTCCTGCCTAAGTAAAGCAAAGTTCATTGACTTCGTGTTTTAGGGAAGGGTTGCTTTGTTTGCAAAACTTACAAACAGCCTGGGCTCTACTAAACCAATTTTTTTTTCAGCCAGATCTGTTTGTACTCAGCTGTACACACCAGCCTCAACATCTTTCAGCACATGGCTCCAATGCTCCTGAGACAAATTAGCTGAGCATGTGGCAGCTGCTCACCCCAGTCTCAACCTAATAAAATGCTTAGATTGCGACGGAAATCTTGGCTGATAGTGGAAACCACCAACAACAGCAGATCTGAGGCTCAGCTAGAGTTTTATATGTTTTTAAATAAATAAGAAAAATGAAAACAAAAGTAAGGATGTGTAGTTTTTGTTACCTGTTGTCTCATGGGCAGCTGAAGTTGGTATCACCTGTCATAAAGCACCTGGGGGCCAAGTCACTTTGCCATAAGGATCACGGGAAAGGAAGGCTGGCAAAGTATTTGATTATTTTTTTCCTGTGATTGGGGAAAGTTGTTACTCTTTCTCTTCCAAGCTTGTCTTCTGACAGAAGCTCGTGTGGCCCTGACTGTGCCACAACCTGGTGCTGCTCCACACATCCACTGTCAGGATTTAAAGAGACGCAGGACCACTGGGAGATGTCTTAAAACATGATTTATTGCGCTTCTTCTACAGTCCCATGAAGGGTAAGAATGCCTTCACCGCCTATGCCTGGAGTTCATGGCCAGTGGTCGTCAGTGGTCACAAGACCACAGGTTACAAGGGGCTTTTAAGGTTTATTAGCCAATAATGTCCTGCCACACATATTGTTTTAACTATCACACCAATGGCTAATTGCACTGTATCACACATCCTGATGCAATGCGGACAATTTTGTCCAATCATACAGTGACGCACAATCCTACAGAACTACACCTTGAGACTTCTTATTACCTTTGTAACTACTTCTATATCGTAACTTTAAAACCTTAAAACTCTCCACTACCTAGCTTAGTATGTTTCTATCTAGGCTACAAACCCACACTCTTACTTGTGGTCTCTAAATCTGGAAGCCTTTTTTAAGGTCTCAGGTCAGACCCCATATTCTCTGCTGTATTTGGGCCTTCATGCACAAGATTTTGAAAATGATCTGTGCTTTGATTTCCCACAACCCATCAGCCCCAGAGAGGGGTGCCAAGGGAGATGGATAAATGGAATAGCCACTACCGGAGCTGCTGGTGACACGGATCCCTGGCTGCCCTGTGGGAAGAGATGGGATGGAGTTGAGCTGCGGGCTGTGGGATGTGCCTGCAGAAGGCCAGGGCAGCCCAGCCGGGCTGGTCTCCACCCGCCCCTGGGGGCTGGAGGTGCCACAGGGCAGAGCCCTAGGGGACAGGAGCCTGCCCGAAGCTGCCAGATGGGTGAGCAGTGAGTGATTGCCCCACAGAAGGACACTGAGAGTGCGTGTTGCTGATGTGGCGACATGGGAGAGGTCACGTAGTGAGAATTGCCACGTAAGGAAATATCGTGCCTTGAAAAGTGTACAAGACCGGCTCGTTTCTTCGAATAAACCACTCAGATTCCCTGCCGGTCTGGGTCCGTGTCTCAGTCATCACACTGCCCTGTGCTGCTGGCAGAGAGACTGGACATGTGCTGCACCATCAGGGAATCAAGGAATTTTCCAAGGGACTTGTGAGAAACAATGCTCACTTTTAAAAATTTCAAAGCTTTATTAAGACTTAACAAAATACAACAAAAGCCTGAATAAGGAGAAAGAGCAGCACTGGGAGCTTTGGTGACCAGCAGCCACTTGCTTGTCCACAAAACGGCTGCTTTGCCTTTTATACTCTTGGCTCCTCCCAAAGCCTGTCAGCCAACTCCTTCTCTGCCATGCATTGGTGGAGATCACTTTCTGGAAATTTGATGGGAGGTCAGGTGTGGCCAGAGTAACCAGCCGGCCCTCCCCAGTGCCCCCACTGCCGAGGCCATCCTGTGACAGCGATACCGGGGGAGAGGAAAGAGGACTATGGGAGGGCATACTACAGTTACGCAACTATACAGCAGTAAAACTTCTTCTAACACACACATAATATCCGTCCCTTAATTGGGAGAGCCAACTATCGCACTGCTCATTTATAACGGGACCCACAAGGTTGATCCAGTCCAACCCCTGGCCCTGCACAGACTCCCCAACAATCCCACCCTGTGCATCCCTGGCAGCGCTGTCCAAACACTCCTGGAGCTCTGGCAGCCTTGGGGCCGTGCCCATTCCCTGGGGAGCCTGGGCAGTGCCAGCACCCTCTGGGGAAGAACCTTTCCCGATCTCCAGCCTGACCCTGCCCTGGAACAGCTCCAGCTGTTCCCTGGGGTGAACAACGCATTGCACACAACACCAAGTTGTTTCTGGAATGGGCTGAGCCTGCAGACAACTATTATGGGAGATGAACAAAAATTGGATAGAGTGACAAAGTATTTTTGTTGGTTTTCAAATGCTTTCAGTGATCATTTATGGGTAGGTACATGCGCCTGCCATGCTGACTTCCAAGGGACATTGACTGCAGCAGTGGCCAGGGAAAGGCACCTGAGCTGGAAGTAAAGCCACCCTCAAGTTGTTTTCTCATTTCTGTATTATCTGCTTTTTAACTTGTTCATGACCCCAATGTCAAAAGATACGAGAAAAAAAAGTCAAACTGAAACAAATAAAGAAAACTATAAACTCTCCCAGTTTGAGTGTCCTCTTCTAGTCCTCACCATGCGCCTTAAATCCATGTTTGCTCCACTCACACAAAGCGCTTTCTAATCCCCTGCTCTTCCCTGTAGCAGTAGCAGGATACTTGTTCAGTGTCTCCTTGGGGAATTTGCAGGTTTCACTTTCCTTCCATGCCTTTATCCATTGCTCCCAATGAGTTTGTTTGCTGCAAAGATTTTTTGTTTTTAACAGATATAAAATGCCTGCAAATCCCACACCAGCCTGTAACATCCATAACACTGTCACAGATGTCATGAGGTCATTGTAGGTTTTATTTACAAGGGTGTTGTTAGAGGACAAAAAGAAATGCTTCAGACTGAGAGAGAGGAGGTTTAGATTGGATATTAGGATGGAATTGTTCCCTGTGAGGGTGGGGAGGGCCTGGCACAGGGTGCCCAGAGAAGCTCTGGCTGCCCCTGGATCCCTGGAAGTGTCCAAGGCCAGGTTGGATGGGGCTTGGAGCACCCTGGGATAGTGGAAAGTTTCCTGAGCTCTTGTGCTGCAGCTGCTCCATAATCCCAGGAGAAGAAGCTGTATCTGGGGCTGGATTAATCCCACAGCTCTGGGCACAAGCTCCCGTGAAAGGGAATTAAGTCAATTATATTAATTGCCAGCTGCAGCAATTAGAAGCCCTCAGAAGTTAGTGATAGCCCAAACCATAAACCTGAATGATGTCCTTTCCCTTGAACATTAAGGATGCCAGCCCCTCCCAGGGCTCTGTGTTATCTAACAGGGATTAATTGCTGCACAAAAATGACAGCAGGACAAGGCCCATAAACTTCAGTACCTATCCCAAAAAACTAAAGAGAATTAATAAAACCCAGAGCAACAAATCATTCCTCCACTCACAAACAGGAAAAAAGCACAAAATAAACAGGAATACAGGCAGGACATGTTTTATCCCATCAAGATTTAATTGCACCATTACTTTGGTCCTTTATGGGTCAAGATAATAATCTTTTTAGGTGCTTATGGCAGGTGGAATCAATCATTAATTTACAATATGTGTTTTGTAACCTGCTTCTCTTTTCTTAACCATCAGTTACCTGAATCACTCCACAATGTTAAATACATAAATATTATATTGCATCTCCTCAGGGTGCCAGGGATATTCTTAGCTGTTAATCAAGCTGCCTCATTTCTTGATTTTATTTTTCCAGTAATTGTTTTTTGGCATTAGGATGAGGGGTTTAGAGACCAGCAGGTGACACTGGCGGCTGCCTGCTAAACACATGGATCTAAACAGCCTCTCATTTCTGACATGAGAGAAAACACCTCCTGCTATGATTTTAAACTCTTTAATGGAAAAATAGAGTTTTGGGGAAATGTTTGGTTCTTTTCCTTGAACCTCAGACATTTCCATTAGTACAGTTCTGGTATCAGGGAGATAGGCAGTGAATTATAGTCCCATATTCATGTTCTCTATCCCACTCATGATTTTAAAATCTTAATCCTATCCCATACCCCAAGCCTGGAATATCATTCCCTGACTTTGATGATCCTTTCTGACCTCCTGTGCTCCTTTTCCAGCTCTCTTCTTTTTTTTAAATTTTGAGGCAGGGGATCAAAACACCAAATAATACTTGAAGTGCAGAGACAGTACAGTTGCACACAATGCAGCAACTACATCTTTTGGGAAATTTTTCCTCATCTGTTCCTTTTCTAAAAATTCCTAACATTGTTTTATTTTGTCTGCCACTTGTGACTTAAATGGTGTGAGGATTTCATAAGCATATGCATTATAACCTCTCATGCAGTAATATTTTGGAGCTCAGCATTGGTGCCTGGACTGTTTCTCTTGTGTGCCTCACGTAATATTAATAATTCTAACCCTCCTGGATTTTCTCTACTCCCTTGGAGAAGTGCACACATCTCTCTAGTACAAGACAACTCTATAAGAGCCACTTGGACTATAATATTTTAAATTTACCCATGAAGTCCCTAATTTTTTTCTTGACTCTAGAGCCAGAAACCTGAGTTTTGGAAGACAGTCATGGGCTGCGAGAGTTAATGTCTTAATCTCGTCCTCACTGGAGTTCCTGCTTTTCTTTCAGCATAACAAACAACCCAGGAAAAAGTTTTTAAAGTGCAAATTGAAAAAGTTGGGGTTTTTTTCCAAAAAGGAACTTTTAGAAACAATATGAAGCCCGTTAATTTATCTCCTACAAGGAGTAGTCACACTTACCTAAGATCACTCTTCACCAATCACTGTTAAAAGACTTTTAAAAACATTATGGTAAATAGCGCAAAACACGTTTTCTTCCCAAACACTAGATTTTCTCTACTATAAAAAAGCTGTATATTTCCCCAGATATTTCTCTTTCTATTAAGACATTAAAAACATCTTTTAAATGGGCATGAAGTAGTGAATTGCTGATTTTTCATTTTGCTTCATTTCAATAGAGCTTTGAAAGCAATGCCTGGATCAGGTTTGTGTGAAAAACAGAAAGGCTGTGGAAATAACAAAGGTGTCTGGAGAACCAATTAAACCTTCCATAAGGTTATTATGCTGAAAGGAAGTGTTGCTATGCACTTTTTTTTTTTTTTTTTCCCCTGCAAATTTACAAAAAAAGCCCTGAGGACTGATATTTAAATGCCTTAATACCACCTGCTGAGCAACATCAATAGCAAAGTGAAATGTTGAAAAGAGTGTCCTGGTTTGGGACTGTTTGATATTTAAAGACGGGATATATTTACCTTTTTCTAACAGGATAAATGTAACACAGTTGATCACTTCAAATTAGAACTGAATTTCTGTTTATACAGGACTGCAAGAGCTACAGGCAAAACAACTTTGTGAGACACAAGTAGGGAACCTGAGACTTCTCTCTCTTCTCCCTTCCCTTCCCTTCCCTTCCCTTCCCTTCCCTTCCCTTCCCTTCCCTTTNTCAGATTAAGCCTCCAAAATATTCATTCAGACCCCCGCAGATTATTTTATATTTCATGCCAAAAATTTTTCTTTCTGGCGCTTTAAAATTACCTCAGGATTTATCACAAAATTTTCTCTGCCCATCCTCCCCAATTTCCCTCAGACTTTTCCCCCAAAAATACCTTTGTTTTTACCCTTTAATGTTGGAACAACCAGCCAAAGAACCTAAACACCCCTCCCTCCCTCCCTAATATCCCCAGATTATTGCTGTTTCCGATTTTGATGGGGAAGCTTACCAGCCATACAAAAGTTAGGATGTTATTTAGAACAACAACCACACCAAAGGGTCTGTTTACGAAGAAACCTGAAATGGTTTAGGTTGGGAGGGACCTTACAGCCCATCCAGTGCCACGCCTGCCATGGGCAGGGACACTTCCCACTAGCCCAGGTTGCTCCAAGCCCGTCCAGCCTGGCCTTGGACACTTCCAGATTGAAGAGGCAGCCTGATCTGAAGAGGCAATTGCTGATCCCATTGTAAGCAGCAGAGAAACTCATCAATCTCATTATAACACAAGGGAGTAAGTAATCCCAGGCAATAACTCCAGTGTCTTTCCCTCAAGCCAGTCAGACCCATTGGGTAGCCCTGGCAGGGGCAGGGGATTCCTCACATGGAACACGTGCGGCAATTGTGACACGTCAATGGCTCTGGCAGCTTGCAAAGTTCTGTCCAATCACCTAAACTGAAATTTTTAAACCTGATGAATTGCTGTGCTAGCCCTTCAAAAGTACACTTTGATTATTCCCTGCATGGCTTTGTTGTAAGTGATACATATTGCATAATCAGGAGGAAACAAATTTAATCAATTTGATTGTGAATCAGTTGATTGTCCTAACTGCTACAAGATCTCATTTATACATGCTTATCGTCACATGACTTTTTGTTATTTATTTGTAATTGATTATTTATATATACATATATATATATATATATGTATATTTTAAGATGTGCTAATTTGTAAGTTTTTTGCTCCCTGTAATCAAAGAGGGTATTGTAAAGAAAATGGGGCTGGAGTTGGCAGAGCATCATCCCTTGTAGTTCCTGCTGGGCACTGACTGCTTCCCGAGCTGTGTTTCCCTGTGTTTCCCTTTGAGGCTGGGTTGTTTATTTGCCAATCCAGCAGCTCCAATCTCACTCCTGTTTCCTCTAAATCAGGTCGGTTTTGATGTCTGCTCATAGTTTTTCTCTTCTTTTGGCAACATAAATTTTTTTTCCGCTTATATTGCTACATTCTCCTAGAGAATACACAAAATGCTTTTAATAACATGTATGAGCACTTAGTGAATGCAGGAACTACAGGACTCAGGGGAGGCATCCTCTTTTGTTGGTATCATTTTTAGGTAAGGCTGTTTTCTATAATGCAGCTACAGCTACAAAAATGTAATGACCATGGAGAGCCAGACTGGAGAGGTCAAAATCATCTGTTTTCTTGTTTTCCTCACCCATCTATAAACAGTGCAAGGTTTCTCTCCATGCCCCGTCCTCAGGAATTTTAATTTTCCTTGGTGAAGAATCCCCAAAGACCCCCTAAAATATCTGTGTGCAGTTAGGTCAGTTCCAGCAATATGTTAGGACTTACTGTAAATGAGAAAGGGGCCCTTGGAGGATCGGAGATATTGAAGTGTTGCCTTTCGGGCTTATTGTAGCCAAATAAAATTCAATCGTTTTCTCTGACTGACTGCTCTTAATCCAGCAGAATGAAAAAGCATCTTATTAGAAGGTATTAGCCCTCTATTGAGCACATGATGCACTGGTTGGGGGATTCCAGCTGAGTAAAAACTGCTGAACAAACCCTTTATTAAGTTCTCACCTGGTACAGCAACTCTGGAATGTCAAAACTGGCGCAGACATCCCAGCCTCCATTCCCACCCCAGAAACCACCAAAGCAGGTTTTGTCGTGGGTTCCTGGTGACTCAGGGATGGAATTGCTGTTCCCTTGGCTCTTCTAGCCTCCAAGAGAGGGCAAAGAGAGGGGGCCATTGGGCAGGATCCTGCAGTGGTGAGCCCAGAGGCTCAGGGAGTGGCAATGACACCGAAAAGCACAGGAAAAAGATCATCTTTCTTATCATGGAGTCATCAAGGCTGGGAAAAACCACTTGGATGGAAGGTGCACAGTGCTGTCCCTAAACTCTCCCATCCCCTGGGGGGAAGCTGCACAGTGCCACCCCTGCCTCCAGCCCATCTTGCCACTTCCCCGCTGTGACTTCCACCACCTCAGGTTTCACCAGGACAAGAGCATGATATAGCTGTTGTCTTCGAAGAACAGGATGATTATTTCAGCCTGAAATCCCCACCAAGTGATTTAAGTCTTGATGCGGCAGCTCTTGGAAAGTGTTTTTTTCCCCACAGTAAATGGGTGGGCACAAAGCCAAGCAGTGACTGAACCTTGCCAGCATTTGGAGATGGAAGGAAGCACTGGGCTGATGTGGCTCTGGATAAACCTCATAGAACGCACAGCAAAAATCCCCAAATAATGTAGGAAATTACAGGCTCAGTGTGAAAAGCTCAGTGTTGCATGGCTGCAATTATTTTGGATATCAGGTATCTAAATCTGCTCTGACAAACAGCCTTGACCTTCTGACCACACACGGGGCAGCCCAAACCTACAGTAACCAGAGACAGCTGAATGTAGCAATTCTGTCTGAACTGAATTGCAGCACAACTTTCAAACCTCCGCAGTGAAATGGCACGCTGGGTTAAATTTAAAATGTTCAGCTTGTCTTGCACGTGGCTGCCCCACAGTTTCGGGCATATGCACAATTAAAATAAAGATGATGCATTTTATGCAGTACATTTGTAATGCAGGAAAGACTTGTCATAGCAAATTCTCCTAAACTGACTTCTCTTATCTCATGATTATGTCTGTTTGCACATACTCTGAGTAGGCTGCGGGTAACCTCCCTACACCCACAGCTGAGACAGCTCTTGGTTTGGGTCTGGGCTATTTCTGCAAAGTGTTGCTGATTCTCTGCAAAGTCGCTGAATTTTTTGAAAGACCAGACAATGCAGCACTAATGAGAGCAGATGGTTCACACCAAACATCCAAGATGCCAGCATTTCAGAGGAAAAGAATTCAAAGGAAAAATCCTATACCAATTATCTATGGGATTAGGAAGAAATTAGGAAGGAATTGTTCCCTGTGAGGCTGGGGAGGCCCTGGCACAGGGTGCCCAGAGAAGCTGTGGCTGCCCCTGGATCCCTGAAAGTGTCCCAGGCCAGGCTGAACAGGGCTTGGAGGAACCTGGGACAGTGGGAGGTGTCCCTGGCCATGGCAGGGGGTGGCACTGGATGGGCTTAGGGGTCACTCCAACCCAAACCTCTCAGGATTCTGGGATTTTATTAAATTCAGTGTGAAGAAAATAGATCTTGGATACACATAGCAAAACCTAAAAAATTATTAATATTTTTTGAAAGCTATCAAAAGTCTTTCTTTTTGACCATATGTAATGAAAGGAAATCTGTGTCAACAACAGGAAAATAAAAGAGAAAATAAAAAGAGAAAGGGATGGAGTAAGAAAAAGAAAGAAGAAGGGGAAAGGAAAAGGAAAAAAGAAATTAAAACAAAAGGCAAAAGCCTGGGAATTCTCTTAGCTATAATAAAAGAAGCAGAAGAAAACTGGTTGTATGTGATTAAATGGATGCCACGGTTCTGCCATTTGGAGGAAAAATTGTTCCTAGATCCTGAATCCAGACACGCCGGGCCAGATATCCTGCTGTTGCATTGGATAACTCTCTGCTCTAGGAAGCAGTGAAGGTGCACTCACTCTCAGAATTCCTTCTAGACTGCTCCAGAAGGAGTGTAACACAATTTGCAAACTCCTGACCTGACACATCATCACATCCTGGCAGAAAGGCACAGTTTTCCCTCTCTAACAGGATTTAGAAAGGGTGACCAGTAATGAAAGAACACACACAGGCACACGCACATCTCTCAAAGTGACAAATCTGTCACTTAACCCCCTGCTTTAACAACCACTGATCAGCAGAGAATTCCTTTCTTGGAAGGGCTCCGTAGGCTGGACAAGGTGTCCTTAGGCTGACACATTCTGTCATGCTGCAGATTAAACTGCAGAGAGACATAAAGATACCTCCTGTGAAAGTGACATTTGTGTGGTGCCTTCCTCAGCTCAGGGGATGTCCTTGAAAAGTTGATTTATCTGTGAAAAGAAACCTCAGTGGCTCACAAGAGTGTGGGGCTGAGATAAGGCATCAGCACTGGATGGGGCTGACCTGGACATCATCCACTGAACACAAACACAGCCCCAGTTCTGCGCTCCTGCACAATTCCCAACCTAAAGGCAGCTTGTAAAGGACAGGAACAATTTTAATATATCAACATATTCCTCAGTGGACTGAACAGACCAAGATCCCTGGTTGGAGTTCATCAATACAGTGGGTTCTGGGCAGCTTCTGGCAATGAGCCACCAAGGTTTGCATTTGATTTACCATCTCTGTGGCACCAGAATTTTAAGATTGCTGAAAGCCATATTTCCAAGGACTCAGCAGCTTCCCTGAGCAGTGCAATCCTCCTGTAAAAACCTCCCAGGATGCAGTAGTTCCTATCATGACCAAAAAGGATGAATTAAATCATTTGAGAAGCTGGTTTATATGTGGAAACACAGACGTTGCAAACCTAATGAAGCTGTTCTATAACTTGGGCTGCACAACCTCTCTACGGCTGCATTTTTGGGAGCTGATAGGGGCTGAGGTCACACGGTGCCTCCCACTCACAGAGGTTTCTCACTGTCACTGACTTTGCCAAGAGTTGCAGAAATCCAGCATTTTGTGATCTGTGCCCTGCTGTTTGTTTGGTTGCACTTTACCTTTGAGTCTGAAATGGGATCTTCCACCCAGCACTGTGCTGGGATCTCTTTGTTCTAGGGCTGCAGAGTGTTGCAGTTTTGGGTAAAAACCCCTCTTACTTGCGTTGTAAAGAACATTCTTTCCCAAATGTCCTTCCTGTGGACACTCCCAGGAGTGTCCAGAGTCTTTACCCTTTCAAAACCATCCCTACCAATGCCAGCACCTTAGAAATAAATCAATGCACAACACGTGTTGAAGTGGGAAGTGCTGGTTCCTTCCAGTCAAGCACGAAAGTGGTTGGGTGATTTCAAATTAGTCAACAACACTCCCAGACTCTCATTTCTCCTTTTCAAGATGAGCAAACACAGATTTACAATAACTTGTCATAACATCTCAGTCTAATGAGAAGCGAGCAGGATCAGCTGAATATAAACAGAGTTATGACCCAGCTCACCTGAACGTGGTTTGCAATATAATTCTGTACCAGTTGTGCCAAAGAAGACAAAAAATATTAAGCATGAAAGCATGTATCTCACTTCCTGGGATGGCACTTTCCTTTAAATGTTGTAAACTTTTGAATACAGTGAAACTGAATTTAACTCTTGGAAAACCCCTCGTGCAGCAGAAAGTAGCTGCACAGTGACTCAAACCCATCATTGCAACCGTAATTAAACAAAGGAGTATCCATGCAAGAGGAAACATCTACCATGTACAGAAAACGTTGCACCCTTAAGTGCCTTCATTGGAAATTTAGTTTTCCTTCATGGCGCAGGAGCAACGGGAGCCATAAAAGCATAATTTAACATGCCAGTAAAAATAAATTGTAATGCATTTATTCCATATCATATTTATTATGAATGGTGCTGCTCAGCAGGGTAGTTAAAAATTAACATCCTATAAGTCACAGAGGGGAAGTTTAGGAGACAAGAGGTGAATGTGTCCTTTGCCAATAGATCTAAATTTTAACAGAAACCAGGCAGGCTGCTGAGATCTGACTTTATTCCACCAGAAACAGAAAAACTTGTGGAAGTGTTAAAGAACTCCAGCTCCTAGAGTTGAAGGCTACACAAACGGAGATTTCCAATGCATACATTCAGGTTTTGGCTGATAGTAATGAACAAATCTGTCCTATTAACTAATCCAGCCAAAGCAGCTCCTGACACAACCTTTGCTGTCTACCCTGAGGAGGACTGAGGGTGTTTTGTACTATCCCAGAGACTCCAGGGTCAGTGGTGCCAGGTTTTCATCCAGAAGCCCTGAGGAGATGGAAAAAAATGCAAAATCACTGATGGTGACAGCTTGGGCTGTTAATGATGGGGACAGTGGGAGGCTGAAGAGGAAACATAAATGAGAAATTCATCCCGTTCCCTCATCTCTGTGTCCTGGTGTGCAGCTTCTCTGGTTGCCTCAGGAATCAGCTTCTCTTGGAAGAAATTGGGTATAACTCTTTCAGTCAGAAAAGAGATGGGGTTTTTTTGATTGGTTGGTTTAGGGTTTGTTGGGGTTTTTTTGTTTGTATGGGTTTGTTTGGGTTTTTTTTGTTTTTGTTTTTGTTTTGGGTTTTTTTTGTAGCTGTTGTTTCACCTTCTGGAAGTTGGAAAACAACCCCTGAAATGCTGAATTCCTCAGCTCCAGCACAATAAAGGACAACTGGGTAGGAGCTCCAGGCTCTTCTGGGGAGGCAGAGTTGTTGGCCAAGGGCTGGCTGAAGAGCCTGGAGCTCTCCCTGCAGCCATCCCTCTGTGTGCCAGGGAAATCCCTGATAAATAATGACATTCAGACCAAGAGGATGCCAACATGAAATTCTGTCCCAGAATTATATTCAATATCATAATCAGTAGTGTAGTACTTATACCCCTAGAGTAAAGGAATAAATAAAATAATTAATAGAATTATCATGATAATTATGATAGTGATGATATTACAATAATAATAACAATCATAAAAAATATTTCCAGATCATTTTTACTGCCCAATTCTGCTAATTTCACTCCAAATGCAAACTTATGCCAGCTGGATGTTTGTTCACAGCAGAACATCAAAGGAGGTGGGGCAGAATTTTTATAAAAATTATTTTGATTTCCCATGAGAAGAAGAAAGTTATCTTAAATCACTTCCTACCACTGTCTCTTCAGGTGAGTGCTGGAGAAAGTATCAATCATTTAAAAGCTGGGTTGCTCAGAACATTTGGTTTCTCAACATTTCTTCTGACTCCTGGGAGGAAAAAAAACCCTTAAATTACCCTCTGTTTTTCTGTAGTTCCAGACATATCTTTGTGCTTTTTTCCCCATCTCTGCTTTTATTCATGAGTTGTCACAATAGTAGGAAAACAAGTAGGAAACAAAGAAAAACAAAACAGGAGATAGCTCAGAGAGCTTGACAGTGAGCTCTGCCCCAAGGCCACCAGTTCAAACCCATCAGAAGTCAGCAGCAGCTCCAGTATCTGAGATTTAATGGCTGTTTGACGACCTCAGTAAAGTGTGGAGCCTGTTGGTTTCTCACACTGTCACAGCAAGGAAGTCTATGCAGAGAATTTGGAAAGAGCTCTTGCTGGGTAGGTGATGCTTCGGGTCAGTGATGAGGAATGTGTTATGGAGAACAGGTTAGAAAAGTTGGTATTCCTCGAAAATACACAGAAAATACTGCTCAGAAGCCTGGAGCAGAGCTAGGCTCACCCCAGAAGAGAAGGAATATGTAGAGAGGGAGGTCAGAAATTAAAATATATTTAAAAAAAAAAAACTAAAACACACAAGTCAGACTCCTAAATTGGTTTTTAATTACACTAAAGTTGCTGTACCCCACTATGGCTCGTAGTGGGAAAGAATCGAAGTGTCAATGGAAACTGGAAATAAAGGTTTTAAATCCCTGCTTTTAATTACTCTTATAGAACAAGACAAGACAGACCAGGCTAAGGGAGGAAAATATAAGGAATTTTAAAAAAACAAGTGAGCCCAGTCCTTTTCTTCTTTACTGAGGTTGCCATCTCCATTCTAGTGCAAAGTGTCTCATGGCAGGGGTTGGAATGAGATGAGCTTTAAGATCCCTCCCAACCCAAACCAGTCTGGGATTCTATGAGGGAAATACATATATATATATATATATGTTTTATTTTTTTTTTAACTGAAACAGCCTCTATGCTACAGTATAATCTTACTGATAAAAAGCTTTATCCTGCTTTAAAAAATCCCGTATAGGAATATCTGTTCCTGCCATAGACGTAGACATTGTTTCTATGGGATTAAAACCTGGTTTCCATCCATGTCCTTAGGAACGGAAGCAAGAAGACCTTTCCTCTGCAGAGACGTGTGAGGATGAAACAAATCCTCACCTGGACTGTGCTTAGTCTGTCCTGGAAGTCTTTTGGTGGAAATTGCTAGAGCTCAGCTGAGCTTCCCAGGCTCCCAAATGAGCTACTCCATCTCCCACCAAATGAGATGCTTGACAGAGGAATTACTCTGCAAGCTCCTTGTCGGGGTGATGTGGAGTGCAGATTAGTCTGTCATAAAGGTGCTCTCTGGTCTGGGGATGGATGGCAATACTCAGGGTACAATTAAGCTGTTTTATTACTGTGTTACCCATGAGTTGATTACCAGGGCAACATTTGTTGGTGGTGTTGTTACAAAGAGGGGACTTTTATTAGAGCTCTTGATTTAAATAATCTGCCTGTTTGTGGTCATTAAGGAAAAGCTATGTCCCCTCATTAAATCAATACTCTGAAATGCCTTTCACTGTCAGGCTCAGCTATGGTGTAGGGATAAAAGTGGATCTGATTATTAATTAACCACCGATGAACCCGAGGAGACCGACAGCTCATGTCTAATGGCTGCTTCTAGGGCAGCCCTACCCAAACACAACATTTGTAAATCAATCACCATAATAAATACATAAATACATCACCACAATCACGAGAAGTCCCGTGGCAGCAGTGATGCCCCAATGCCTCCACGGCTCCAGGGTGAGGTGTAGACACAGGAATCCTTTCTCTTGGCTGTGACAATTCATGTGTCTCTCTCACATTGTGGCCTTTTTCATGCTTTCATCACAGAGGGAGGTTTTTTAGGATATAGGTCCTTTGAATAACAAAGGGCTCATCTTTCGGTTCTCAGTGCACTGTGCACGGTCATGGAAATACATCCCTGGAAAAGAAAATAATCATTCCTGGTACAAAAATACAGACCTCAGGCTCATTTCCTTGCTCCTTCTATCCATTTCATATCAACTGATTCAGTCTCCAGCTTTGTCAACCAGCCTCAAAGATGTCTAGCTTTATGTCATGCTCCTCTTCTGGGAAACTGCGCTCTTCACCCACCTGGGAAGCGGTCCTGGGGAAGGCTGGTGGTGTTCCCCTCCTGGCAGAATAACACCAGTAATTTGGGATCAAGAAGGGAAATTGGCAATGAGATTTTTACTTCCACATTCATAGAGTTATGGAATGGTTTGGGATGGAAGGATCATTAAAGCCCATCTCATTCCAATATACCTCCCACTGTCCCAGGTTACTCCAATCCCCATCCAACCTGGCCTTGGACACTTCCAGGGGATCCAGGGGCAGCCACAGCTTCTCTGGCCAGCCTGTGCCAGGGCCTCACCACCCTCATAGCCAGGAATTTCTTCCCAATATTCCATCTAAACCTACCCTCTGAGAGTTTGAAGCCATTCTCCCTTGCCTTGACACTCCAGGCCCTTGTCCACAGAATCCCAGAATCATTAAGGTTGGAAAAACCTTCCCAGACCATCAAGTCCAAGCTGTGCCCGATCCCCTTGGTGTCCCCAGCCCAGAGCACCGAGTGCCACCCCCAGCCCTTCCTGGGACACCTCCAGGGTGGGGACTCCAACACCTCCCTGCGCAGCCCCTGCCAAGGCCTGAGCACCCTTTCCAGGCAGAAATTCCTCCTGGTGTCCAACCTGAGCCTCCCCTGGCACAGCCTGAGGCCGTTCCCTCTCCTCCTGTCCCTGTTCCTGGGAGCAGAGCCCGACCCCCCTGGCTGTCCCCTCCTGTCAGGGAGTTGTGCAGAGCCAGAAGGTCCCCCCTGAGCCTCCTTTTCTCCAGGCTGAACAACCCCAAATTCCCTCTCCATTCCTCCTGTAGGCCCAAGAACTTCTCAGGAACCTCGTCACATGGAAGGAAAACAGCTCCAGATAAACAAGCTGGTGTTCCTTTTTTTGAGAATAATTGGCTTTATCTTTTGCCCACCAGCTATAAGACCTACTTTTAATTTACTCTTTTTCTTATTCACTTTTTGATGTAAGAGTTCAACGAGGGTTTAAATTCCTTTCCCCATGCAGCCCTTTCATCATGCTTCTAATTACCTCGCCTAATTGCTCTGAACTGGTACGAGCCCGTAATTTTTTTTTAATTATTTTCTTTAATTACAATTCTTTTCCAAAGAAAATGTCACTGAAATACATCTCACTAAAACAAAACAAAACCCAAAAAAACAAACCAAACAAAACCACTGAAATACATCTTCCAGCCTTTTAAATAGTTTGACACACCAATTCTTCACTCTGAGTTTGTCCAAAATCATGCACCACATGCAAAACAGGGCAAAAATGTACAAAGTATTAAAATAAGAAGAAGGATAGAGAGGAGCACATGTGGAATATTCTCTAAACCTCGGTGTAAATATTTTTCCTCTTTGAAGCACAAATGCCATCCTCTGTGGGGGAATAATGTCTTCATTGTGCTAAAGCAAGTCTTCGAATAGATTTGAGAATCAATGGATGTTAATTGGGTGTGAACAAAACACTTGACATTTCCAAAACAGGACCTGTGGATGAAAATTAGCAACTGCTTCTTTTATATCAGCAGAAGACAAGTTGGATTTGTTGGGGTTTTTTTAGTCTACGGAATGTTTTCATAATTCTGCAATGAAACTTCAGCAGTGAGAGATGCTCACTTAGGGGGTAAGAGAACTGTGATCATAATTTAGAGTAACAGTAGAGAAACTCCCCTGTAAGACACAGGTCACTGACAAAAATAATAATAAAAAAATGCATGTTAAAAAACTCAACTTCAAATTGAATCACATCCAATACAGCGCTGAAAAGAGGTGCCTTGTTCAAAATTCCTGTAGCCTTGTGTTCCGGAAATTTGATAATGCCAAAGTGGTTTGTATTTACATTTTAAAATGGAACCAAAGAGATTTTCTATTTAAGTTTGTGAACAAACTGTAGTGTATGTCTTTTTCCATAGCCCAACACATCGCTTGGGATTACTCCAATACAAATCCCCAGAAGGGGAAAATCATTTGTTTAATGATAGTGAAACTCTGAGGACTGAAGCATCTTTATGTACATGTATTGGCTCATTTATTGCCTTGCAAGGCTTAGCCTCAGCTTTTACATTAGCCTCCAGCACAACAGATGACATCATTTCTATTTTCCAGGATATTTTGGCTGTCACTGATCTGCAGCACAGTGGCTCTGTGAAAGATGAATGTCACCCCTCATCAATATGCTTTGCAACTTAATTAATTTCTCAGCAGTGTATTAATTAGGCAATGAAAGTAGCCTGAAACTTCCATAAATGAGATGAGAAATGGATAAAAACTGTCCCAACTCAGTAAAACAAGGCCACGCATAAGGATGGTCCCAGTTTCTTTGGGACCATTGCCTACCAGGAGGGGCAGCTCAGCAAATTCCCAGCTAAGTTGGACATTGGGTTTTGTCCTAGCTAATGACCAGATTCCACCCTATGGACTGGAGAATCTGATGCTAAATGAGGAAAAACTACTGCCATGCTGAGAGGGAAGAGTCCAGCCTTCAGCACTGGGGAAAGAGCAGAAGCCAAAATGTGAGAAACCTTCCATGAAAGACAAATTCAACCCAGTCCGTGCCCCTCTGATGTGCGGAGACACTGAAAACATTCACTGTCCACCACCAGGGCAATTCTTTCTAACACAAAGTTTATTTTTGAGAAGAGAAGCGCTGAAAACAACAGGATGAAAGAGGGTTAGAGTTTTAATTGCTGTGGCCATACATTTCCTGCAATGCCTACAAACAGGGCCTTGAAACCAGACTCCATCTCCAAAAGAGACTCAGAACTGGTTGGGGCAGGGAGCAATGGAGAAAGTGCCCTGGGTTAACATGGTCATGTCAAGTCAGCAAAAGCTCTAGGATTATAGTTCCTCAATACATGGGACATGCTCTAGTCCAAAATTCCAAACATTATGGAGCTCTCAAAGGGGAATCATTGAACCACCAAACCACAAAATGGTTTGGCTTGGAAGGAATCCTAAAGTCCATCTCACCACACTCCTGCCATGGGCAGGGACACCTTCCACTGTCCCAGGCTGCTCCAAGCCCCATCCAGCCTGGCCTTGGACACTGCCAGGGATCCAGGGGCAGCCACAGCTGCTCTGGGCACCCTGTGCCAGGGCCTGCCCACCCTCACAGGGAACAATTCCTTCCTAATCATTCTTTTCCTATTTACATGGCTGGATTATTACCATCCACAGGGATAAAATGGCACAGCTCAAATCAGTCACCATTTCAGAGAAAAAAATAAAATAATCAAAGAAAAATGAAAAAATCATTCCTCTTTATTTGGGATCAGCTTCCTCTAAGTTTTCTTCTAGGGCTCAATTTGAGCGACCCAATGATTTTCCATCCTGGAGACTCTCAGCACAAGACAAATGCGGTTTTTTGTCTCAGGATGCAGTGAGCATTTTAGTGCCTCTTGCATGGTAGGCTGACCTCAAAGCTAACAGAGAACAATTTTAAGAGTTGTTTTCATTGCGTTAAGTAGGATGTAAATAAACATGAAGTGCTTGGACGATTGGTTCTTGAGTTCTAAGGGAAACGAAAAAGACTGTGCTCAAGTGAGAGGGTCCTCTCATCGCACTCAGCGTGTCCTGCTAAAACAATAAACCCGGGAGGGGATGCTGAGGAATGCCTGTTGGTCCATGATTACCTCAGCCCTGCAGCACAGCCCAGGTTGGAACGACCGCAGCCAGAGCTCGCAGGACCTGGGGAGCAAAGCCAGTCAGACAGAAAGGCACAGCCACCACAGCTGGGAGGGGAAACAGCAGTCATTAGGAAACCACTGTGGTGTGGAACGATTTCCTAATTGCTCCTGCTGGTTCTGTCAGATTCCCTGGAGTGCTGGAAGTCTCAACACTGCAAAAAAAAAAAAACCAAAGCTAAACCCAAAGAAGCTGGCAGCAGTGCCACACTGGCGGTGCGAGTTCAGGCTGCTGCACAGGTTCTGGCAGCCTATTGTCAGCTGGTAAGAACCCACTTTGCTGCTGTGCTTGCCTTCAAAAGAAGCCTGTGAGGATACCTAAAAATGACATGCAAACCATAAGTCTGGTGTCCGGGAACTAGCAGAAAAATCATAGAATCATGGAATGGTTTTAGCTGAAAAAGACCTCAAAGCTCATCTCATTCCACCCCCTGCCATGGGCAGGGACACCTTTCACTGTCCCAGGCTGCTCCAAGCCCTGACCAACCTGGCCTTGGACACTTCCAGGGATCCAGGGGCAGCCACAGCTTCTCTGGGCACCCTGTGCCAGGGCCTGCCCGCCCTCACAGGGTAGAATTTCCTCCAAATAATCTAAATCTACATCTGCCCTTTTAATCAGCATTAATCAGAACAAGCAGCAGAATTAGCAGAACTATGACTTGTGACCCAGGGCATTTTAATGAACTAAAACCACCTCCATACTTCACCTTGTTTGGGTAAGCAACGAACTTTCCTACAAACAACAGAGAAAGTTGTCCCTGTGCCCCAAAACCTCCAATCTCAGCAAAACCTGGGTCACCACGAGGGTAGAGACGTGTGAAGGAATCAGTCCTCTATTCTCTCTTAGAGTCCTTTGAGAATAGCAACAAATAATGGCTAAAATTAGTCCAAGTAATTTATTTGGATTTTCAAACGCCTTTTGTCAAGTTCCCTGGGGAACATTCAACTCAGCAGCCTTTCAAGAAGATGTAAAATAACAGAAGGGAATTATTTACTTTAATCACCCGAAAAAATAGAACTCTTGGGAGCTGCAGAATTTCCATACGCAGACAGAAATGTACAGACTTAATTTTTTTTTTTTTTTTTTTTTTTTTTTTTTTTTTTTTTTTTTTTTTTTGGGATGAGGGACGGAGCAGCAAGGTAGCAAAGTTTGCTAATTGTTTGGGTAAGTTCAGATGAAAGGAGATGCATTAAAGCAATTCAAAGGGTTCCAGCAAGTCTGGGTGAGTGGGACAGACACTGGCTCCTGGGCAGGTGCTGCTGATGGAATGAAGACTTGGAGCTATTCTGACACATCCCTGTAAACACCACACAAAAAGGAACCATAATTCAGAGGAAGGAAGATTGGGGGAATTCATTAATTTTTATTTTTTTAACTCGGTTGTTTGCTTATTTAACTGAGGTGTTGTGCTACACAATTTACATAGACGGTCAACACTTTCAAAACCTCATTTCAGCTATTGCCTGTCTTTAAACATGTTACAGACTTTCCACTCAATGACCAACCTGTCCCATCTTGGATTTCCTTGGCTCCTTCTCAGCTATGCCTTTGCCGCCGCTCCGATGCTCTCCAGATGAGTGATGCAGCACAACAGGGCAGTGCATTCCTGCAGGGAAGGGGCAGGAATTTATCTGCAAGGACCCCTCGGGAGAGCAGGCTGAGCTCCCAGCAGCAGCCAATCGAGGGCTGTGTGAGGGCAGCACCAAAATTATCCCGGTCCTGATCACCACCGGATTGATGTTGTGCTTTGCTGAATAAAATACACAGCACCAACTGCTTGGAGCTCGGTTAGGGAAACCAGGATTGATGGACAGCATCAAAACACACCATACTTACAGAGCTGTTAAGCCCCAGCCTTCTAATATTTCCAAACAATCAAATTCCAGTGCTTAGCAAGGTTCAGGGCTTTGTACTTTTCCATCAAAGTAGCCAGCTTTTGGCAGGTGGGAGGAATTTCCTACACTGGCTACTCGGAAAAATGTGTTTGCAATTCCTCTGCTGCCATCTACCCTCAGAAATGCCTTTGTGCAGCCAGGCTAGTCCTATCCACGAAGTTTGAAAGTCATTAACCGAACTCTAAACCCTACAAACAAAAGGTCTTAACAACAGGCAGCTGTGTTCATTTGCATTTTCTTAATGACATTTTTGAAAAAACCTAAAATAACACTGAAATAAAAAATAAAAGGATGACTTGAAGCATCATCCATCACAAGGAAACTCCTGAAATAAAAAACAATTGCAGGCATTTAACACATAAAATGCTTTCTTTTTAGAGGCAGAGACAACATGTTTGATTCTAAGGATGTGAAGAGAAATTCTGGTCTGATGAATGTTGGCAGTAACAAACAGGAGGTAAAAGGTTTGTTAATTTTCTCTGTGATTTCATTGCCTCTTTCAATTTGTCCCTTGTTCGTGTTGTGCTCAGGCTCCATGAGAAGACTGCAGAATAAAATCCAGTCTCTTTTTTTTTTTTCTATTTTGGTCAAAAGAACCTTTCAGCTGGACCTTGCAGTCTGTTCTTTGCCGAGTGCAAGACTTCAGCCACTGTCCACCTGCAAGTGTGGACTCATGCTCCAGTCCAGCATGGAGCATCTCCACTCCTGCGCGGGAAGAGGGAAGAGCCGCAGTCAGCTGGGTCCAGGGGTTCTGCCAGGATTTGCTGTGTCCCACTCACCCATTTGAGGACTCCAGTTAGTGCTGGGTTAGTGATGGCCCTCAGTGCTCTGATTCCCAGCCTGAAGGATTCCGTGATTCTGGCATGAAACACCTTTCTCTTTTCCCTTGCCATAAAACAGGTGTGCAGGGATGACAAAGAGGTGGGTTTTTTACCCTGTTCCTGATTCCAGATATTTTCCAAGCATCAATACCTTTTCCATGGAGGTGTGACCTTTAGGTATCTCTTTGTCCAAGCAGCAGCTGACCGAGGGGGCCAATAAAGATGTCCTTGAGAGGAAACCAAGCCCTGTGCCTCCCTCTGTCCCCTTCTCTGAGAACATGAGGTGGTGAGGCAGGGGTTTCTCTCACCCCATCTGAGAGGCTTTTCTCTTCAACCAGAATAACAGAGCTGGGATCTTAAAATCAGACAGGACTGATCCATGTCCTCTGGCTGCAGGTGGCACCGATCGTCACGGGTCAGTTTATGGTCCCTAACCAGTTTCCATGGGAGCACAGCGTGTCCTGAGCTGGGAGGGGTCCATCAGCATCATCCAGTCCAGCTCCTGGCCCTGCACAGACAGACGACCATCCCACCCTGTGCCTCTCGGGTGGTTCTGTGTGGGGCCAGGTACAATCCCCTCCTTATCGCGAGATCTTTTGGAATCATGTTCTAAACCAAGACCAGTGACAGAAATAAAACCCAATAAAAATTCCTGGCCCGCCAAATAAGGTCAATCTCAGCAGATAAGTCTGTTCAGGAACAGAAAACATTCAGGCCCACTGAAGGGCTGAAATAAAGCCCAGGGTGACACAGCTGTCTTTAGCTTCCCGAAAAGAACAGCTTAAATGCTTCCTTTGGGGAAGTTTTTCTCCTTTCCTGCATTCTGTCACACTGAAATTGAAGAGGAATTAACAATGTATTTAATGCCACATCCCTAAAGCACCCATGCCCCTGCAGAAAGTGTCACAGGAAGTCAGGACTACAGCCAAAGAACAGTTTCTGTTGTGTATTTTTAATATTCCTCCTTGGTATAATCCAGTACCAATTTTATTTAAATACAATGGCCCTTGTTTCTGCCACTCCTTAAACATACCCCTCTCACCTGCCACAAGCAGAGCAGACCCAGCTGCTGCTGAGGGTGATTGAGAAGTGAGTTTACTTTCTATACCAGTAACAAAAAATCTGCTGTTTGTGAAAAGTTTGATCCCTGGTACTTCTTGCTCCTCACTGTTTTCTCACTCTGAATTCAAGAAAATACTTTATAATTTTAGAAGACAGATACTACTAATCAATGTCCACTGGAAAATGCACAGGTCCATACATTACATCATATCATATCATAGTTTCATATATGTAATTGCTATTTCCTTGTTTCTCCATATTCCATGGAATAAAAAACACCAAATAGTGCTCTATTGGATTAACTGAGATATCAAAGAGCAAATTCACCCTGGCCCTGTCTCTCCTCCATGGACTCCTGGCACTGCAGTGAGTTGCCAATGAAATAAGAAAGCAGATTAGATGTAATTCACTTTGAAGCTTCTCTGATAAAACCCAACAAAGGGATCTGACTTACTTCAGATGCTCTATCACTCCTTATCCACCTATTGCTGCCAAGGGCTGCATTGCCAAAAGACTGATGGAAGATTAAGGAAAAAAAACTGCACACCAACACCTTCTGCTGCAGAAAAGCCCTGCCAGGGTGTTTGCTCCATCTGGATTGAGATGCCCAGATGAAGAAGGGCTGCTGTTGGTCCATCTGCAAAACAGGCCCCACACCTATTGCCTGAATTATGGTAGATTAGAAAGGCTGTTCTACGGAAAAGGTGTGCAAAACAGCTTGGCCGTCTCCCCATCCTGCGTTTTCCTTTTTCTCCTTTTTAGGGAGATCCTCCATAAAAATGCATTAATTCTGACCTGAGCCTGCTCTCTGTATTCTTGTGTCTACAGATCCTTGCTGAAGAAATGGGTGAAATGATTTACTGGACAATTTTTTTTTCAACAAGACTTTCACATTTTCCTCCTGTCATTTCTTTTCCACAGAATTTTTTTTTGTCTTCCTTCTCAATACAGAAATGTAACTGTTCTTCATGTTAGTGGTGCGAGCAGGGAAGGACTCAGGAAGAAAGAATTTAAAACCTTCAATGTTTAGATTTACTAGAAAGAATTTTCCAACACCCCACTAACTAACAGCTTTAAATCACAGAAGTTCAAAGAGCAATCACATGTAATGATAAACTCCTTTTTAAGATGGGTTGCAGGTGTCACATCTGAGGCAAGGCAGAGAAATGTAGAATATGTGTCCTCTGTTTTCCTTGTACATAGATCAGAAGCATCCTCGCTTTCCTTGCTGCTTGTTAAGGGATATAATTTGTGAAAAAATCCATAACTAGCAACAATTCAGTGATTAAACATTAAGAAAACCAACCAAACAAACAAAGCCCTTCATTTTAAAATGTCCTTAAATAACACTTTTTCGTAGAAATCCACAAGCCTCAAGTGAGTCCAGTGGGAGTAAACATGAGGGGCTCAAGTAATAGTCTAATAACAAATTAAATTCAAAATACAAGCAGCAGACAGACCTTACTGGTTAATAACAACTTTCTTTAAAAAAAAAAAAAATCAAAATAAGGTACCAGATGGGGAAACCAACCAATATTCATCATCGTGTGCAGTCCCAGAAATGGTGTATCTATAATATGAAAAGATAACAGACCATATGCGCTCCAAAAATTAACCAAAATAAAAGGCAGCTAATTCGCTTCATTTTCATTTAACTGGGCCCATCCTCTGAGCTTTAATTTGCAGGAACTGAAGGTGAAACTCAAGCTGCTAATCTTAATCATTGTTGTGTGCACATGAAGATTTATGATTATACAAGTTTTTGGAGAAACAAAGAGGATAACTTACAAAAATGTGGTGATACAACTTGCATATTATGCAGAGGGAAATATTACAGTGGGAGCAAGGAGCGGGATATCAGAAGTCCTTGGTTCTGTCATTTGTAACCTATTTGAAATGAGGTTTTGGGAAAAATATAAACAAATCTTCTGAAGCCCTGACAGCTGCTTAATCCTGCAGTGAACTTGTGCTTGCAGAGGTATAGAGACAGGAGGGAAAGCAATTAATATGGACCTAGGCATGAATGCAGTCAGAGTGAAAGCTTGAGCAATGGGAGGAACTGGGATTCTGAAGGATTGGTTTGTAGTGCAGGAGGGAGCCAGCATTGCCTTCAGCAACGTGTCCCTGTCCCTGTGCTGTCCCTGCCGTCCCTCTGGGCTGGGGAGCCTGAGCTGGGCACCTGAGCACGGCCAAAACTGCCACTTCAGGTACTGCAGAACTATAAAATCATGGACTATCCTGAGCTGGAAGGGACCCACCAGCATCATCAAGTCCCCAGCTCCTGCCCCTGCACAGACACCCCAACAACCCCACCCTGTGCATCCCTGGCAGCGCTGTCCAAACACTCCTGGAGCTCTGGCAGCCTTGGGGCCGTGCCCATTCCCTGGGGAGCCTGGGCAGGGCCAGCACCCTCTGGGGAAGAACCTTTCCTGATCTCCAGCCTGACCCTGCCCTGGAACAGCTGCAGCCATTCCCTGGGTGCTGTCCCTGTCACAGGGAGCAGAGATTGGAGCAGCCCCTGCTGAGCTCTGCCCTCAGCCCCCACAGCTCCAGCTGAACAAGGCAAGTGCCCTCAGCTGTTCCTCATTTGTCCCCTCCAGACTCTACACCCTCCTCAGGTCCTTCCTTCCTCTCTCCAACAGCTTTGGATCTTCCTCATCTTGTGGCACCCAGGACTGGTAGGAGACCTTGGTTTTGCACTGATACTTTTTCACATGTTTGCATCCTCCAGCTCTGGTCCAGCAATTAAACATCCCATCCACTTCTTTGTGAGCAGATTTCCCCCAGGGTGATCTCCTGGGATCATACACTGAACCCACAGTGAGAGAGAGCAGGTTCGTTAGAGGAGCTGAGCAGGAGGAATCTGTCTCTGCTCCACTTGCCAGAGCTTCCAGACAGGATTTCAGTCATGCCTGCATGTCAGCAGCCTTCCTGGGGATTCTCTAAAGAGCCGATCAAGCTGACCACCTCAGACAGGCAGGGCCAGGGCCCCTCTGCTCTCCAATTCCAATGAGCTGCGCTTAATGCAGCATCTGCCTTGTCTGTCTTCTGCCTGCCCATGTATTAACACACAGCTTTGTGCCGCTCCCCGGGGCTCTCAAGCATATAATAAATAGAGTTCCAGCTCGCTGGAACCTCCTGCAGCAGCTGAGATTGTGATTTGTTTTGCTGTGACTGCTCACTTGGAAGTTCCTGGCTTTGGCAGGAGGGCAGAAGTATCCACAGTTGAACACACATGCTTGGGAAGTCGGTGCTGCTCCAGCATGCTGCTGCTAAAGCTGGAAGAGATGGACCCTGGCTGAGGAGCCCTCCTGGGGCAGGGAAAGATCCTGGGGGGGTCTCGAGCCTGAGGAAAAGGATGGAGGACACAGGTGCATGTAGAGGATATTGGTTGGTTTCCTACTGGTCTGAAGTATTCTGCCACTTGGTAGCAGAAAACAAGGAGGGAAAGCTTCTCTTCCCTTCCCTTCCCTTCCCAGTCAGAAGGATTATGGTAGTGATTTTTCCTTGAAATAAGAACATTTATGCTGATCGCTGTCTGTAATCTTGAAATAAACTGCTGTAAACAACAGCCAGGTTGTTTCCAAAGTGACTTCCTCAAGAATCTTGCTCCATTATCCAAAAAAATTGATCTTATGCTGCATCTTCTGCTCAGCAGAGAGACTTATGGCACCTCATGGCTTTATTCAGACATTTGTGTCAGTGACACCTGCAGCAAAGAGTGGGTGAGAAATCTCTACTACCCAAAATACCAAAGAAAGGCTTGGCTTGGAAGGGACCTTAGAGATCATCTCATTCCAAAGGTGTAGGGGGAGGAGGAGGTGAGACGGGAGCTCTGGCAGACACAGTCTTCTCCCAGCAGCTTTTTCCTCAGGGCAACCAAAGCTACCAAACCAAGCAACACCCCCACTGGGACACAGAAAATAAACCCAAGGTGCCAGCCTGTGTTTCCTGGCTCGTTTCAAGTTGGAGCACAGACATCACAATGTATGGGTGAGATGAAACCTACGGTGTCTACCAAGTGCAAAATTAGCGAAGTGTTGTCTCCTGGGTAAGAAGAGGAGTGTCACAGCCTCCTCTCTCACTGTGGGATTTAACATAAGGGAGCCTCACTAAGTTCTCATGGGGAAAAATCCAGCCTGGAGCTACACCCCTGGCCACTGCAGGTGTTTTATTCCCAGCACACTGGTGCCTGCTAGGAGCTGTGAGTTGTACAGAAAGCTCAGCGCCCCGTACCCAGCTCCTGCCACGCATGACTTTTCAGTATCCAAATCCTTTACGGGCTCCAGAGCCCACAGTCCAAGCTAAGAAAGGCTGCTCCATCCAACATTTGTCTCCACATAGCTTAGGGGGAAAAGAGATGGATATCTCCTCATCTTGCTCCCAAAGTCAAATGGAACAGTGAAGATCAGTGTAGCACACACTCATTTTGGGAAAACCCGCTGGTGGCGTCATTACCCTGTACAGCCAACCCTTGCTGCTGGGGCTGCTTCTCTTCCTCTCCAGGAAGTTAAACAAATCTGCTCCCTGGGCACTTCAACAAGTGCAAAGGGAACACTATTCCCCTCCAACCATAATCTACCCTCTTGTTTCCAGCTGCCTGCGACAGTTAAAGTAAAAATCCATGAGAGGAAATTCAGCGCAAACAAACTAAAGCTGAAAATCTGTAAAAGTAAATGTGACACCCACAAGCCAGAGGGGTTGGCAGGCAGGAGCAGCCCCTGTCACGTTAACAAGTCATCCACTCCAAATCCCTGCTCTGAAAGGTGATCTCCTTTTCCTCCTGCTCCTCCTCCCCCTGGAAAAGCCCCCGAGCAGAGTGGCTGCCAATCTCCAACATTCTTGTAATGCAATTAATGGAATTAATTCTTCTTCTTCTTCTTTTCAAAGAGGAATCCTGGTGAAAATACACTGTCATGCTTTTGTGTTTATTCAAGTGTTCCCTGCTGGCTTTACCTCTGGCTCAGGAGACTTGGATATGGTTCCCAGAGCCATTTCTTTTGGGATTGAGCACCCACAACAACCACAGGCACGGGAGCAGCTGCTGCTTCCCTGGGACAGAGAAAATCCCTCTGTGGCTGTGGATTCTTGCCTGCAGTCACAGCAAAGCCCACCTGAGATCCAACGCTGTTATTGGACAAATATCCTCATCCCAACAATCTTTGCATGGCAAACAAAACAGGTCCATCAAAGACCAAAACTTCTAAAGCAGCAGCATGGATTTGAGACCGGCTTTATTTCCTTGCCTCAGGCCTTTTAATGAGGGTTTCTCATCTGAGGACATGGCTGGGGCTCCTTGTGCACAGTTTAAAGGAAAGTGAACATCACTGAAGCCACTGCGCTTTGTTATCTCCTCCCTAACCAGGGCTATTTTATTTATATTTAGGGCCATCACCTAAAAGCTTTGCAAGCTAAAATAAAAGTGGCTTGGAAGGAGCTGTGAGATTGCTGTGAAAAGGCAGCTTGAAAATAGATCGTGGCTGAAAGGAAAACCTCTCCTGGGAAACTTTCATGTCCTGACGTGAAACAAACCCAAAGAGTTGGCTTTCAGTGCCAGTTCTCACAGGTATTGTGGGTGTTAAAGATCCCGGTGCCACACAAACCTTCTGACAGTGGGAAAGGGGCCTGGGCCACTCCCTGAAAGCCGTCTTTCCACAGGAAAAAAAAAAGGTGACCCGAGGGGACAGTGCCTCACTTAAAGGATTTCCCAGTTGCACCTCCCCCAAGCGACAATGTGTCTTATAATCAATGTACCTTTAAAACCTTTCCCATCTGCTCCCACCAGTGCCACAGCACAGGCAAAATGTCAGGACTTCCCTGCTCAGAATTCCCATTTACTGCCTCAAAAATCTGTCAGGTCCAATACTCTTCCCAGATTTTTCCACCTTGGAGCTGCTTTTTGGGAGCTGCATTTTTCCCTTCTCACCCTCTCAGCCCTTCATTTGTCCTTTCAGTGTTGTTCTTCCCACCCTGGTCCATTTTTCCCATGGCTCATGTCCCTTCCACTTAAGCCAACCAACCTTCTCCTCTAAATCAGTTAATTAGCCTCCTCTTCTAAATCTCCTCCTCAAAGCTTCTGTTCCTGCTGGAATCCCAGCTGTGCCACACTGGCTGCTGCTCCATCATGCCCCCAGTGCTGCTGCTGGCCACTATCTCCCCTCACCACTGGCCACTTCAGAGCCCAGTCACCTGCCTGGATTTCCCTTTGAAAGATCCAGGAGCACCCTGAAGGCTGGAAAGGAGCATTTTTCAGAGCCTGCACTGGTGCAGATCTGGGACAAGAGGTTATGGCAGCTCTTCCCAAATACCCATGAGCAGCAGGCACAGCAGGGAAAGTTTTAGTGCTGGGATGGCAGGAGGTGAAGCAGCATCACAAACTCTCACTCTCACAGCAGCACGGAGGGAATAAGGTCAGCATTCTGCTTGCTCCCATCTCCCATTCCTCAGCTTTCCCATGTGCTGGACTGAGGTGATCCAAGCCATGCCAATGGATCCCATGTGGGAGCTCCCTGAGGAGCTCACCTCAGGGCAAAAGTCACCAAACCCTGAAAGAGCACTGAAGTTTGAAAGAGAAAACCACTTCTCAAGCAATTTATTTCCCAATCCTTTCAAAGCCACCGTATTTCAGGTGCGCTTGACACCTCCTTGTCCTCTGCAGAAGGCGCAAAATGTGTCAGGAGAGAGGGAATAAAGGGGAAAGAAACAATTTTCTCTAACTTCATTTCTGCAAGTGTCATTTACTGAGTGGAATATTATTGGAAAATGCCCCTGTTGGAAAGGCAGACATGCGGGCCACTTATAAGTCATTTCACCCATTCGTGAAGTGCTGCTTCAGGTCATGGGTGGCTTCTGGGCACTGATTCTTACCAGGACAGTTCTCAGTCCTTTTCTAAAGAAATACGAAAGCCAAATTGCTGACATTCACAGCTTCCTACTCAGATATATTTTTGCCGGGGGAAAAAAAAAACAACAACTGTGCGGTTTAATCACTAATCAAAGATATAAAAAGTTCCTTACCCACCAGAGGATTGTTTTATTCTGTTATATCTGTGGAAACATTCATATATTTTTTCCTATGTAAATCAACATGGAAAAATTAATGTTTCTGTATTGGTCCAAAAGGGATGTTTTGCATGTTTTCCTTCTTTCTCCCCAAATTTTTAACGTCTCAACGTGAAAAGAAGTGATTTCTTAACAAAATCAAAATTTCCTTCAGGGAATATCTTGTTTCCATAAGACACACCTGTTAGTTAATGAAGAGGTTTCCCCCATGAAAAACCAACAGATTTGACCCTAAATTCCTTTCCAGCATTTAGAGGCTTCTACCTGTTACAGGTGGAGGCAGAGGAGAGGGGTGGGAACATGACACTGGTTGGAAGGGAAGAACCAACAGCAAGAATTGCTGCATCTTCCCTATTCTCCCCACCCCAGCTTGCCTTTGTCGTGTGTCCGCAAAAACCAGACTTGGATGAAAGGGCCTCAGAAGTCTTTGGACAAAAAGTGAACTGGCATCAGAGCCCAGAAACTTCTTCATGAGCTCAGGAGGTCAAACTCTGCTGTGCCAGCACCTCGTGTCCCATCCCTCCCCGATGGCAAAGGCTGTGCCAAGGGGTGGGGACCTGTGCCAAAGCCACCCCTGTGACCTGGGAGGTCTTTCATGGGGCAGCAGGAACCATCACCACAGGCCTCTTCTCTTCTCTTCTCTTCTCTTCTCTTCTCTTCTCTTCTCTTCTCTTCTCTTCTCTTCTCTTCTCTTCTCTTCTCTTCTCT
>WBMY01018861.1:61298-72574 GCA_013397315.1 Donacobius atricapilla
CTCCTCTCTCTCTCCTCTTTCTCTCTTTGCTATACTTTATTAAAAAAGGAAATCTCGCTGGAGTGATTTAAGGGTGTTCGTAATAACTTCTCACAAAGTTGGGGGCCACATTTCATTTAGCTCTAAAATATAAAAAGAAGCTTGTTTACCCATTTTCCATTGGAATCAAATATGCCCTGTTTCCATGGCAACTCCAACACTTCCCAGCTCTAACTGTTGCACAGGCAGGAAGTGTTTAACCCTTGGAAGTGTGTGGATCTGAATCTGTTGGAATCAGCACAAAAGTAATTACCCTTCATTACATTGTCAGACTGCCTCCAACAAAGGATGGTGCAGGGGTTTTGTCCTGTTTTGCAAAAAATATCCCACCCAATATTTGTGGCTTTACTAACTCATGTGAGGAAGAAAAGCAAGGAGTCATTGGAATGCCGGGATTTATGGCCAGGGTGATGCATCAGTGCTTTTAAAAAGCTTTCAGCATTGAGAACTTGCAGTGCTAAACCCCCAAGTCTAAGAATTTAACTTAAAATACATGGGATCCTTAACAAAGCCCATGAGGAGAAGTTTATTTTCTACAATAGCTCGATATCACACAAGCCCCAGGTTGGAACCTGCCACACCTGGTGCTCACAGCATGGTCACCTCCATGTAAGTGACCATTCTGTGAGAATATATTCATAAAAAAACTCCTTTTCTTACTTCTTCTGCCTCCCACCCTTCCCTCCACACAACCTTGTCCTTTCACCGCTGGACCTGAAGCAGCTCCTGGGACATTCCCCTTTCTTCTCATTGGAATTCATCTGTTCCCAGCTGGGTAAAGCCATGCAGACAACATTGGAAAAGATATATCAACATTCTAAGCTTTTAGGATGGTGGTGATCGGATTTAAGTGCTGTGACTAAACAAAAGGCTCAAATATTCAGTGTCAGACCTCATCTGGTGATGACAGTTCAGTGGCATTCAATTATAAATCTCAAATTATAGAATCCCAGAATCCCAGGCTGGTTTGGGTTGGAAGAAACCTCAAAGCCCACCCGGTTCCACCCCCTGCCGTGGGCAGGGACATTTCCACTCTCCCAGGCTGCTCCAAGCCCCATCCAACCTGGCCTTGGGCACTGCCAGGGATCCAGGGACAGCCACAGCTTCTCTGGGCACCCTGTGCCAGGGCCTGCCCACCCTCACATAGAACGATTCCTCCCCCACATCCCGTCTAACCCTGCCTCTGGCAGTGGGAAACCATTCTCTCCTGTCTTGTCACTCCAGTCGCTGATGAACTGTCCCTCTCCAGCTCCCTGCAGCCCCTGCAGCCCCTGGCAGGTGCTGTGAGGTCTCCACACAACCTTCCCTTCCCTGGGCTGAGCATTCCCAGCTCTCCCAGCCTGGCTCCCTGTGGGACGTGCTCCAGGGCCCCCAGTAACTCCGTGGCCTCCTCTGGACTTGCTCCAGCTGTTCCACACCCTTCCTACGCTGGGGGCACCAGGAACAGCACTGTAGGTGGGGTCACAATTGTTCATAGTCAGAATTCCCTGCTCCAGAAATCAGCCTCAGTGCTCTCCTCGATTTCAAACAGAGGGTTTGGTGAGGTGGAAAATTTGTAATGTTCCTGTGTTTGCTGCTTTCTGAACTTCAGAGCAGGGGGGCCTGTTCTTTCAGACTTCATTGCATCATGGAAATTATGCATTGCTTTTGGGAAGCATCACTGGAAAAATAATGTCTTGGGAAGGGGAAGGCAAAGTAGGAAAAGAATAAAATAATTGAAAAGGACAGAAGCCATTAAAGAGTTAAAGCATCCCATTTTGAAGTATAATAGCAGGAGTGAGTCATGAAGAGCCCTTTTCTCCCTGAGCTAAGCTCAGTGTGTGTGGCTAGACTTGCAAATAGTCTCTCCTGTAAGAGAGGCCTGTTTAGCAGTATATTAAAAAAAAAAATCAAAAATCTATATTAATCTTTTCTCACACGCTGGAGATTTCTTTGCTGTGTCCAGGCCTAGAGCTCAGAAGAGCTGTTGATGTTTGTGGCCACACTCCTGTCCCCCTGTGCCCTCGGTGCTCAGGCCAGGAGGTCAGGTTGGCACCTTCCCCCACCAGCAGGGAACTTCTGGCACTGGCCGCATCCCAGCCTGGGTGTGAAGAACAGGATAGCAAATTTCCCTTGCTGAAAACACCCCCACTGTAAAGAAAAAGCACTAATTTTGCCCCAGCCTCTCCCACCTCTTTGCTTACCACCTGCAGCTCCTGCGGTAAGAAGTGCAAGAGGAAATGCTGCAGGAACCAGGAGGGAAACTGTCCTCGGATAATGCCTTATTGCAGGGGTTGTGGAAGGACTGAAGCAGCTCAAGGAGCTTTTCTATGAGCTTTGCAGAGCTTTCCATGAGGTATTTTTCTTCTACAGGTCTACGGAAGCCGTAATGTTTGTTGAGCTGGTTGTTCCTAGTATGAGACTAAATAATCCCTATCTCTAAATAATATCCCTCAGATGAATTTCAGTGGCCACAGTGCTAAGGAACATAGCGTGTTTCTCAAAGTTTTAAGGACTGGCTTGGGGAAGAAACTTGCATTCTTCAAAATTATCACAAAATCTTTGTTTAGGGCATGGTGCTGATAACCCCAAGGTCATGGGTTCAATACATCTGTGGGCCATTCACCCAAGAGTTGGACTCAATGATCCTTCTGGGTCAGCTCAGAATATTCTGGGATTCTGTTGCTGGGGCCAAGGAAGAAAAAAAAAGAGCAAAAAAACCAGCTCAAAAGTGGACAATTTGCAATACAATTCTATACATGCTGCATGGCCACTGTGTGTTTTTAAATCCCTCATATTTCAGAACTAAAGGAACAAAGAGGATGAGGAATTACAGGCAACACCCCAAAAGGAAAGGAAAGCCCTGCACATCACAGCCCCCTGAATCGATGTACGCCATGACTATCCCACCAGAGCACACTCCAGCTGATTCACTGGCAGACAAATCTCTCCCTGGGAATAATCACAGATTCCCCTCAGACTCTGTTTTCCAGCACTCAGGTTGAGAAGGGTTTGAAACATATAAATTCCAGTTTCCTGGCAGAAGCGCTGAGGACATGACCCTGCAGGTTGCCAGTGTGAGGATTCCATCCCAGTGCCGTGATTCCAGACAGGGATTGCAGCAGGCAGGGGTCAGGATGAGAAACAGTGGTTGTTCCCCCTGGAGAAATGTGAGAAGAGTAGGAGAGGATCCCATCCACCTCACAGACCTGAAGGTGTCTTATTGGCATTCACAGGGAATGCTGGCAGGGAATAGGGGAGGAAACGAAAGGAAAACAAATGTATAAATAGCTGCAAAGCCCACCGACGAAAGCAATTTTAGGGCGTAAAGATGGAGCTGCCTGTGGATTTGCAATGCAGAGGTATTCAGGCAGCGTTCCTCACTTTCACTGCCAGCCAAAAAGTCAGTGCAAGACAAATAAAGTGTCAGAGGGATAAATAAAGAGGAAATTACTACCAGGGCTCCTTAAGGAAAAAAATAAAGACCAACACAGATAAAGCCAAAAAGTCACCAAATTACCAAAAGTGACAAGATAAAATTGGTCGCACAACTGAAATTATTCTTCAATGCTGTGATCTATAGGGATGATAAGCAAAGTATGAAATTAAGCTGGCAAGGCAAATCTATATTAAAGACAAAGTTGATTAATAGGGAACCTGTCCTCATGTGGTTTTATGGAGTGGATGTTTAGCTGAAGCAAAACATATGAAAATATTGGATATTCTGATTGACCAGTGTTCTCTGATGGGATCCCTGAGGGTGGATTTTATTGTAAGGGTTATTTCTACCAAATTTAAATGTTCCTGTACAACACACACACAGAATATTTTACCTTCTACCTCTGAGTCCAGGAGAAAGAAAGAAACATTTGACTTTTAAAAGTTGATTTTAAAACTCAAGCTGTGCCAAGAATTAGCAAGAAGGGTTTGTTTTCTTAAAATATGTGAGCAATTGGAATGAGCATCACTGCTCTACAGCAACCTTTTCATTGAACCCAGACTTATTGAGCTTAACTGCCTGTACACTAATTAAAGCATCTCTCATCCTGTTTGTCCTATTCAGCACTACACTGCCAGCTCAGAATGGCTTTCACAAAGCCCAGGCAGTGATAAGTGTTAATGGTATTTTATTATTTCTCAACTGCAATGAAGATATTTCTCTGGCTGCAGGCAAAAGCCTCCAGGGAGGAAAAGAAATGCCTAAGAGTGGGAACATGCCCTCACAGCATCACTGCTTCACCAGCTGCACTCCTTTCCATGCTGCTCAGGCAATGGAAGGACATCCATACATTCCCCTGGAAGATGTCTGTGCACTGTGCCCCTCCAGAGCAGGGGGCTCTGAGGGGTGTGCAAGGAGCAAAGTGAATTATTGGAAGACCACTTGAAGGAATGGGCAATGAAGCGGATTCAGTGCCTGGCATCATGGGGAAACATGACAGGATCCCTTGGGCCAAGCAGAGTATTCATGGGATATAAGTAAGAGCCTTGGAAAGAGGCGGTGGTGAGTGTTGGATATAAGTAAAAGCCTTGGAAAGAGGCGGTGGTGACTGCTGGATATAAGTAAAAGCCTTATATCCTGTTGGATATAAGTCAGAGCCTTGGAAAGAGGCGGTGGTGACTCAGGAGGTCGATAGGAATGGCCCTCTTGCTGTAAGTGGTGCCAGGGAACCACTCAGCAACCAGGAAACAGAAAGGCAGGCCAGAGAAAGTCAGAAGGAAACAAAGAGCTGGGAAACTTTCCTGGGTGTTCTGCAGTGCAGCAGCTTCTAAAGGTGTCCAGGCCTAGAGGACACCACTCCCTAACCCTGCTGCCACCTCCAGCGAGGCTCCCTCCTGTTTCACTTCGTCTCTGCACAATGAGCAAACTGTCTGATATGCTGAGATTGGCATTATATAAACACCAGACATCGAATATTAATTGGGAAACTATGAAGTAGAGTAACATTTTGTAAAAAAAAATGCTGTCTCTTAGCAACTCAGCTTCTCCAGCCTCAAATAAAGAATTAGAATCTGACAATGTCACATTATTTTCCACAGTAGATTTGAAATTTGGCTTAATTAAAGTTTATGCTTTAGCTGGATTACTAAACAAGCAACCAGCAGCTACAGGGAGAAATAGTTGTTGTCTATCTGTGTGATGGGGATAAAATGTTCTGTGCTCAACAGTGCTGTGTATGAGACACAACTCATTTCAGGCAATTGCTCCAAGTGTTTCCATCACCACTGAAGCCCAGATCAGCTCCCTGGTGACCCTGAGTGTGCCGTGTTCAAGGACACACATTCAGAGACCAGGCCTTGAAGATGTACAGAAAGATTCAAGGGTGGATGCAGTGCTAGAAACCTTTCTCCCAGGACTCTGCAAACCCAAACTCCCTTCAGGGTCTAACAGCAGGAAATGTCAACAATTTCCTGAGACCCCCCTGATTTTCCACTCTTACCACAATATAATAACCTTTTGCTTCGAAGCTTATACATGGTACTTCAAGTGCTTAAAGGGAGCCCTCAAAAGGCTGGAAAAGAACTTTTCATCAGGGCATGGAGCATCAGGATGAATGAAAATGATTTTACGCTGAAGGAGGACAGGCTTCAGATGGGATATAGGGATGAAATTCCTCCTGTGAGGGTGCTGAGGCCCTGGCACAGGGTACCCAGAGAAGCTGTGGCTGCCCCTGGATCCCTGGCAGTGTCCAAGGCCAGGCTGGATGAGGCTTGGAGCATCCTGGGAGAGTGGAAGGTGCCCCTGCCCATGGGTGACCCTGGATGGGCTTTGAGGTTTCTTCCAACCCAAACCAGTCTGGTATTCCGTGGTACAACCTAAGCTGCTGCATATTCTGCAAAATCCTATACAGTTATCCAAACATAACACAGTTCAAAGCCTTCAAAATGCAATTCAGATTAAAATAAAAATAAAATTTGTTAAAAGGAAGCCTTCAGAATCAAATTCAGCTGCATGAAGGCCATTCACAAGTCCCTGTGCCAGAATTTTTATGCAGGTTTCCCCTGGCACCCATGTAAGTGGAGCAGCTGAGCTCTGAAGAGGAGTGAGCCCAGAAGGCTGGCAAAATGCAGGGAGTTTCACCCCAAAATTGGATTGTCATTGATGTGGCTCCTCTCTGGGTCCCCCAACAGAGTTGTCATCGGTGGTACAAACAGGGACTACTTCAAAGCCAAGTCCCACAGAGATGTAAGACCAACCCCACAGCTTTGAAATAGACCCAGGAACTACCCATGGCTCTCCCAAGCCCAGCTTAGCACCTCACCTATCCAGTCATTATCCCACCACACCATGGAAATAAAACCCTGGTGCTTGTCTTGAGATAAACAGACATTATTATTCCAATAAAAGACAATGAGGTAAAGGAATTACCACAGTTCTCTTGCCTATGGCACACAAAATACAATTTAAAATCCTCCCAGCTCATCATAAAATCTCATCATTGTTTAAAACAGTAGAAGATTCAGTTTTTGAAACTTTTAAATATTTAATTTGCATATTTCTAAATCAGAGGCAAAGTTTGGATTGCAAGGTTCAGTGAGGAAAGGGAATATTTTTTGTTCTGGTAAACACAAGCGTAGCCTGTTTCTAATGAGTAGCAATCAAGAGACACTGCAGGGACACAGAACATAAAATAGTGAGAGAATCCAATATGCTGCTATTCCTGGCAGTTCTAAAAATTAATTCAAACCTGCATCCATTACAAGAGTAATGGAAAAGTAGAGCTCCATGTCTGTAAATATTAGGAGTGTGGCTGATAGCCTGATTTCCTCCCCCATCTCAATTAAATATGGCACCTTGCAGCTAAATTACACAATGTGGCCACAGTCTGTAAACAAAACAATCACTGTTACAAATGTTTGTGCCTAATAAATAGATGTACTGCTGTATTAGCGAGAGTTATGCCCCATGCAATAGATGTTCCCTTCTCGAACAGGTAGATCTCTTATTAAGCATTTGATTATTCATTTCTCCCTCCCCAAAATGATAGCACAGAAAGAAGCCTTCTGCTGGTGCATTTTCTGCAAATTGCACCCAAAATCTTAATAAAGTAGCTCCCAATCTCCTTCAGATCTCATTCTCCCAGACTGCTGTACATTGTCAGCCTCATCCCGATGCTTAAAATGCATCAGTGTTTATTCTTTAAACTGGAGAAAACAATCATTGAGGATGATAATCCAAGAATCAGCCTGTGCCCCACTGCCCCTCGGTGGATTTGAATGCCTGATCTTTTCTCATCCTTGTGTAACCCCAGCATCCCCGCTTCATTAAATTCCTTAAGCTTTAATTAAAAAACAGCAATGAAAGCCAGCAAGAAAAAGAAGCTGAAAATTCCTTTACAGCTCACAGAACAGCCAATATTGCTTGGAGAAGAGACAGCAAACACCACAGCCGAATACAAAGGTGGCCCACTGCAGCTTAATCTCTCCTCTGTTGTATTCTGCTGAGGAATACTTCACAGAGCTGGTCTTTTATTTATGCTCTGGCACCAGGAAAAGGGGGAACCATGAAACTTATCCAGGAGTTTGTACATCACAGTCACATCCTTTGCTCTGGTTCCCTCCTCCTTCCCTGGCTGGGAACTGTGAGTGTGGATCCTGTTCAACGGCAGAATGTCACTAAGGGTGCTCAGTTCCTACAGCACAGACCCCACACCTCAGTGACTCTTTGTGCTAGAGCTGGAGGTGCTGCTTTGGTTGGGAGCTCCAAGATGTGGCCAAACCCCGTTTCACTGGCCAGGTGAGGTCGATGCCAGGGGAGCCCAGCTCGTTATCGACATGTGGGTGCACCAAGGGCAAAGCGGCTTCAAACCCAGGCACAAATGGCTCTCCTGCTACAGGGACATCAGGACAGCCCCCAGGGACCCAAGAGTAAGTTTTCCTCACTCAGAAGCTCTCAGACCAAGGAATTCCCCATGCCCATCACAAAGTGGAGCCCCTTTGAGATGCTGACCGCCTCACCTGACATAGCACTTACTCTGTGTGCTCCAGCCCTTGATTTTATTTAAAGCTCCAGCAGCTGGAGGAGCAGCTTTGGTCATGTCTTGAGTGGTTTTCATTGTTTCAGCTGAAGCTGTGATGCTTTTTCTCCATTTCAGGAGCCTCTGGATGGGTTTAGCAGGTTTTTTGTCACCTACCTATAAATTGCTGGCTAACTTTAGGCCAAGGGAAAGGTTTTGTTGGAGTTTCTTTTCCATATTTTTGCACACATTTTACAGCTAGCTTGCAGTTCAGAATGAAGTCATAAGTGAATCAAGAAAATTTATATTGCCCTTACAAGTGTTTTCAAGCAATCCTTAAATGGAAACAAAAGCAAACAAAAAAACACAAAACAACGAACAACCAAAAACCAATCAAAAAGCTCAACAGAAACAGACTTTACCACAAAACGTATGTTTTGACAAACTGATGCATTTGGATGAAATGGGATAATGCAGATAAATCTAACCAAGTTCTGTAACTGTTAGAAAACTGTATGTGGCGCTCCTCAGTGGGATCCTTATTTCCAAAAGAAAGCTGGATGCCTTCGGAGCCTTGGTTTTCTCACCCCCAGGACCAATCCTGTGTAAAATGTTGTCCAGTGAAGTGGTTTTCACACAATTGCATTTAAGGCCGCTGAAGCCAGAAGCAAATGAGGTGCAGCCCTCACTGCGTGACTGATGTTTTATGTCACAATGATGACAGCAAATGGAGCAGAAGGCCCCAGTGTTTTATATAGTCTAACACAAGCAAAAGTGCGCAGCGCAGCAGAGAGCTCCCACCGGGAGCACTGCACCCAGCCCTGGTGTGCCAGTACCAGAAAGGGGTGGCCCTGTCTGAGCAGGTCCAGAGGAGGGACACGAGCGTGCCCTGAGCGCTGGGACACGCTGAGGGAGTTGGGGTCTTCAGCCTGGAGAAGCGAAGGGTTTGGTGAGACATTATGGGAATATTTCAATATGTAAAAAAGGCTTACAAGAAGCACTTTTTAGCAATCCCTGTAGTGACAGGACCAGGGGCAACAGACTGGACATAAGGAAGAAATTTTTTCAGATGGGGTGGTGAGGCTTTAAATGGTTTTAAGCTGAAGGAGGACAGAGTCACATGGGATATAGGGAAGAAATTCCTCCTTGTGAGGGTGGGGAGGCCCTGGCACAGGGTGCCCAGAGAAGCTGTGGCTGCCCCTGGATCCCTGGCAGTGTCCAAGGCCAGGTTGGATACAGCTTGGAGCACCCTGGGCTAATGGAAGGTTTCCCTGCCCAGGGCAGGGAGGCACTGGAAGATCTTCAAGGTCCCTTCTAACCCAAACCAGCCTGGGACTGTATGATTCTGACATTTCAGTCCTCAAAATTGGTGACCATGCCATAAATTGTCCCCTTTCCGACTGGCTCTGGCCACAATGTGCTGACACTGAAAGGAACTACACTTCTGCATCCCATTTTTATGTGCCTTCCTTAGCCCAGTAGTTTTATGGTTTTCAATCTGACTTTTTAAATATGAGTTTATAGTGTTTCACCTCTCTCTCAAATTGGTAAGTCTGTAAGAACTTTGCTGTTTGATTAAGTTATCGTGCATGAAGAGCCAGAAAAATTTAAGACAATTGTTCATTTAAATTGCTGTTAATTACATCCTCCTGACATAGTTATTGTACTATATGCACACTTTGGATAAAACTACTGTAGTGTCTAATTGAAGTCAAAAATACTTCTGACATTTTAATGAACACACCAATAAGTTTTATTTTACAAGACTTTCAAATGAACCACGGAGGATTAGAAAATGACATTCAAGGAATGCATATAATCGAATTACATAACACAGGAGGGGAAACTTAGTGTCATGTTAAAGGCATAAAAAAAGGTGGGAACACGTTAGCATTTGAGAAGTGTTGGAGTAAACAAGGTCTTTGTAGAATAGAAGCCATTCTATTTTTTTAGCCACCAAAGTTTCAGGAAGTCAGTGGAATGTCACAGCATCATTGCCACCAGCCATAGATAGCAAGCCTTGGGACTCGAAGTCATTATCCTGCTCCTTATCAGACATCCCATTTCCATTTCACTTTTATGGAAATTTTACATAATTATTTGTGGAAGTCAAGTGGAACTTCACAGAGTCAGTGGAGCTGCACTGGAATGAACCAGAAGTGCGAAGACAAAGAGTTGTCTGGACTTCAGAGCCATCCTGGTGCTTGTGAGGTTTTCCACATGAGAGCTCAGCTGGAGAGGAGCAGGAATTGAAGGCATTTAAAGCAGTTAAATCAGACATATCGATCCCACACTTATCCAGCTGTCTGGATGCATTTTACCAAGCCACAGAAGAAGAAGGCCGGATCACACGTGCGTTCCATGGAAAATGTTCAGCGCCAGGGACTCCTTGCTGCAGCAGTAAACTCTTGTCAAAGGAAGGAGGAGATGGTCAGACGAGCCCATTTCCCAATGATCAATAGCTCTGTAAAACAGTCAGGACAATGAGGAAAGTGGAGATAAAGAGATACACTCAAGTGCACATCCACACTTTAGAGCAAATTGTGCACCCAGAAATCTTTAGTCTCTTGAGCGGTTCCTCGAACTCTTGAAGGTTCTTCCTAAGCCTTCAGCCTCTTTCTGTGCTCTCTGTGCTGCAAGAACTAATCCCAAAAGCAGCATCCTGGCCTCACTGGGAGGAAGTGTCATGGCAGAGCCCAAGTGGCAGCTCAGCCCCTCACTTCCCCTCAGGGGGACTGGGGAGAGAATCACGGGGTACGAGTGAGAAAGCTCCTGGGCTGAGGTCAGACAGGTTAACAGGGAAAGCAAAGGCTCTGCACACAAGGGAATCAAACCGAGGAATTCATTCCCTGCTTCCTCTGAGCAGGTGTGCAGCAGCCCCAGGAGAGCAGGCCCCATCCCCCAGAAGGGTGGCTTGGGAAGACAAAAATCTGCATACTGAACACGTGAAATATCCCTTGAGTCACTTTGGTTCACCTGTCCTGGCTGTCCCCTCCCAACTCCTGGTGCTCCTCCAGCCCCTGAATGCTGGGATGGGTGAGGAGCAGAAAAGGCCTTGGCTCTGTGTGAGCATATCCCTGTGTCACCAACACTGCTCCCACATCCCTGTGTCACCAACACTGCTCCCACATCCCTGTGTCACCAACGCTGCTCCCACATCCCTGTCACCAGCACTGCTCCCGCATCCCTGTGTCACCAACACTGCTTCTCCATCCTTGTGTCACCAGCACTGCTCCCACATCCCTGTGTCACCAACACTGCTCCCACATCCCTGTGTCACCAACACTGCTCCCACATCCCTGT